>CM052544.1:22257244-22341292 GCA_028533065.1 Trachops cirrhosus
GAATGTGGGTGGGGGAGGGTGTTCAGGGTAGAGGGGAATGAAGGGGGGATAATGGGACAACTGTAATAGCATAATCAATAAAATATATTAAAAAAAAAGAAAGTGGTAACTCTATTTTTAACATCCTCTTGAACTCCAAGCATGGCTTTCCTACTGCCTGATAGTTATTACTAATTCATCATATCTTGAACCAAATTCATGGACTTCTTTAAAAACAAGAGTGTGGGTTAGTATAAGCTAGGCTATGCTGCTGTACAAATAGAACAAAAACCTCATGACAGTTCTTGGTATCTTGTGGCAAAAGTATCTGGGCTCCTTCCATCATGTGGCTCTACTATCTGGTACACTTTCCAAGGTTGTTACAGAAGAAAAGAGAAAACTGCAAATTCACCTAGAATGTTTGAAGCAACAGGTCTTGCAGTGGTTTATCTAAATTCACCCACATTCCATCAACTAGAACTCAGTCACAAGCCCCATCCCCAAACTTGTTGATTCTAACTCAATGGCACCTGAACCTTTTTCTTTATTCCTACCCCCACTAACAGTGTCCATTTTTCAATACTCTTTTGTTTGCATTAGCAAAGTAGCTCCTTGAAAGGTCTTCTTGCCTCCTGTCTCTCTTTCCTCCTAGCCCTGAATTTATATCCCTTCTACCTGGATTAACTTGCACAAAACTGATCTCATTTCCTTGATTTAAAACATTTTCTTCAGATAATCCAGAGAATAAAGGCTAAGCTCCTTGCATGATGTTCAGGTACAGTTAGTTGACAGTGTACCTTTCCAAGCTTACCTCCTCGGAGACTTCCTCATGTATAACTCTATGCAGCCTAACTGGATTTCTTGTTTTCCTAGAAATTCACACATTTGATGCATGGTTTCACATTAGTCAATATTTTTGTCCTTTGAGGGTTTACCTGATATTCGAGACCCAACTTACATGTGTCACTTGCTCTGTCAAGACTTTCTTGATTCACCTGGTTGGAAGAAAATGATCATCCAAAGGACTCCTAAAAACTCTCATTTCACATTTATTCCATTCTCCTGACTTGTCTTGTTGACTTGACTGCTTGCTCCTTAAAGTATTACAGTAAACACCAGTCTTCTTAAAATGACAAAATGTATTAAATATAGTAGATTCTTCTTAATGTATTGAATATAATAGATTCTCAAAACATGTTTATTATATGAACTCATTAAAAAAACTTTTAGTAACTGCTAGAATTAAAAGATAGTACAAAGTTCCAAATGTGCTATTCAATATTAGTTTCTGCTATTATATGACACAAAAGCCATGAAAGCAGAGGTTTGTTGTGATAATTTAGAAATGTTTTATCAGACAAGTTATGAAAGTATGCTCAAGGTGGAAAATGATGAAGGGCTTGGTCATTTCCATATGATCTGGTTTGATCCTTTGAAGTCTGCAAGCTCTCCTGGCTGAAGCTATGTAGAGCTCTGTGTAACAAAACATTTCAATGGGCAACAAGCATTCACAGATTTAATCCTGAACTGACCTCTTCATCAAACTCTGTTTTGCTTAATATAATTTCTCTATTCTGCTTCTTACCAAATACACATGGCTTTCAGACCTGCTGTTTACTTTTGATTCCATTTCTCTTACTCCATTCTCCCAGACCCATGACCTTCTCCTTGTGTTCTTAGGAAGATACTTTCTTGGGTGGGTCTACTGATTATATGCTTTACTATCCTTAGTACTATCCTTTTTACTATCCTGATTATATCCTTACTAACTTACTGTTACTTGGATAAAAATCTATTTTTTTGGAGCAGAGTGAAGGAAAAATAAAGGAATAAAGGTGTATCAGATTGGAATTCTTGAACTGCAACAAGCAGCAAGCTCTAACTCAAACTGATATAAACAATATGGGGATTTATTGACTCATAATAAAGGTCTAGAAGTAAAAGGAACTCTGTTCCTGTTTTTTAGCAATTCTTTTGGCTCAGTCCTTTTCTGTGTTTGTTTTATCCTTGGGCCAATAGGAAAATGGATGGAAGAATCCTAGGCATCATACTAGCTAGATACAACATTAAAAGAAAGAAGAAAATTTTTTGTTCTGTGTTTTCTTCTTGGAAAAAGAAAACCTTTCACAGAATTTCCCATAAGACTTTAGTCATGTTGTATTGGCAGGTTTCAACCACGTGCTATTTATAAGCCAATCACTGGCAAGGGTAATGGGATTATCCAACTGGCTAAGACTAATCATATAGAAGGAAATTAATTTTGAGGATTCAGCTACAATACTTACTACAAAGAAGAATGCACAGAGGGAAGAGGGAAGAAAGAAGGAACGAAGGAAAAACAAATTGAAGTTAGTCTTCTTGTTTGGCAAACTCACCTTTTACAAATAATTACTATATTTCAAACATCTACATTGATTCTTTGGATTCCAGGGAGTCTCGGTGGCATAAATGAACTTTTATGCCTTTTAGCAAAAGGAACAAAATCTCTGGAGGTTCATCCTACATTTGATTCGCCCTTCTATAAGGTACCTGTCTACTCTCAAGTCATTGACCAGAATTAGTCATATGGAAGGCCGGAAGCTAGGAATATTTAAAGACCAAAATTTGCCCTGGCTGGTGTAGCTCAGTGGATTGAGCACAGGCCTGTGAACCAAAGCATCACTGGTTTGATTCCCAGTCAGGGCACATGCCTGGGTTGCAGGCCATATCCCCAGTATGGGGTGTGCTAGAGGCAACCCCACATTGATGTTTCACTCCCTCCCTTTCTCCCTCCCTTCCTCATCTCTCTAAAATAAATAAATAAAATCTAAAAAAAAATTTAAAAAGAGACCAAAATTTATGACCACCACAGTCTACCAAATATTCAGCCCTTTCAAACAACTCAAAAATCATAGAGGCTTATCACAACAGAGGTCTATTTCTCCCTCCTAGAGCACGTCCATCATAAGTTGGCAGTAGAATTTTTCTCTTTAGAGGTACTCAGTGACCGACCCTCACTGATGCATTGTCTCAACATGTGTTTTCATGACCATCTTAGCAATAGAAAAAGAATGTAGCAAACTATGCACTAGCTTTTAACACTTCTATCTTGAAATGATATGTGTCACCTCCACTCACATTTCATTGGGAAAGGAAGTCATATGGCCAAGCCTAATGCCAAAAGGAGTGGGGAAGTGCAATTCTTTTCTCTACCCAGAATTGAAAAACTAAGCTCTTTGGCACACTGTACTTATAAATAGCCTCCTATTTACTCAACTTCCATTTCCCCAACATGACATTTAGGTTTTCCCATAACTACTCTGGTCATTATTAGGTAATAAATAGTCTCTGTCTTGTGTAATAGCAGACCTCTCTGCTTTATTTAGTTTAAAATCTCACCACATATTTAGTTGATTCCTTCCCCAAGTTTGCAAGACTTCAGGGGATATGTGCATATGAGGGATGGGGGTATGGCCAGCTTTTTCTCTTTCTGGATATATTGCCACTTCCACCCACTAGCAACTCACTCTTTGAACAAATAGTTATTAATCACCTATTCCAGCAAACACTGTTCTAGATACTGGAGATATGGCCACAAACAAAATAGACCAAGTTTCTTATCTTCATAGGGCTTATATTCTAGTAGATATTCTAGTAGATAAATAAATTCAGTGTATAATATGATAGTGATAAGTTCTAGAGTAAAGAATATAGTGGAACAGTCAATGAGAAGTATAAAGGAAGTGCTGTTTAGATTCAGAGAAGGTGGCACTAAATTATAAATGAAGGTAAAAGGATGGCTAAATAGAGGAAGAATTTCTAGATCAAAGACGAGTAAATGCAAAAGTTCTGGAGTAGAACATGTCTTGGCTTATTTGAAAAGCAGCAAGGAAGACAGTTTGATTAGAGTAGAGTAGTAGAAGGGGGAGAGTAGAATGGCATGAAGCTCCAGAATAGAGTAGCCAAGATCACATGAGGTCTTGTAGGTCACTGTGGGCCACTGAAGATTTTGCGTAGAAGAATGGCATGATCTCACGTGGGGTTTATCAAAATCACTTGCTGCTGTGATTAGAATTGATAACTAATCAGGAGACAACTACAAATATCCAGGTGAGAAGTAATAGCTTCTTGATCATCATGATAGTATGGAAGTTGTGAATCCTCTTATATTTCAAGCCTTTCAAGGCCAGGCTCAGTGGTGAGGGAGAAGATATTATTAAGAGGTTGAGGAAAGAAATAGTTTTACCCAAAAGCAATAGTTGGCACTTCTTAGCAATACTATCTGGATGAGGCAGATGCCAACGGTTGATTCTTTTTCTCCTAAGGTACCTTTGTGGACTTTCAGAGACCATACAATATCTGTGATGTGCAATGCCCTTGATAGAGTCAAGACCCATCAACTGGTCATGTATGACCCTCTTCACCAGCCTCTGGTTTCTGTTTGGACCACTTAGCTGCTCTACATTATTCTCTTGGGCAGAGTATACAGGCCAGCTCCCATTTATAAGGCCTCACTTTCCTTACAGGAAACTTACATACAAACTGTCCTTCCCAACTCAGGAAGTTCTGGCCCTTTCCAATGTAGTGTAGTCTACTCTGCCATCCAGGGCAACAAGCCAACCACAGCCTGTCATCTTTATATTGCATTGAAAATGCCGGTCTCTAGGTCCTTCAGCCTTTACAGTAGATGAACAGGACTACAAGGCATTCTCTTGAAGTTCCACTCATTTTGAGGTGAGGGGGCAGCTTGCTGCTTCCCTCCTTTATTGGCAAGGGAAAAGGTAAACATAGCTCATTGGCAATGCCTTTGGAAAGAGAGTCTTCCTACAAGCCTCCCCAAATTTCAGGACATCCTTTGCTCCTCTCTTACAGACTGGAAGAGAGCAATAGGTTAATTTTGGAGAAACAAGATTCTCATTCTTTGCCAATCCTGCAGAGATATTCTATGACCTAGCTTTATGAGAAAAGTTGAATTTAACGTATTCTTCCCAGTGCAAGCACAGGGCTGGGACTAGAGTGAAGTATGTGGGGCACCTAGAGCACATGATTTAAGGAGGTGTCACTCTCAGGGGTGTGCAGTTAGGGGGTTGGCTTCACTGTAGTCCCAATATTGACAAGGAAATAGAAAGCAAACTGGAGTTAATTTAAGCAAAAAGGGATATCTGTTTAAAAGACACTTGGTTGGGGAAGTGCCACAGAGAGTGACACTTAGAATCACAGAGAGTGCTAGGGACACAGTTTTGAAGGCCATACAGTGAGAAACAAGACCCCAAATCATGCCACAGTTTCAGTGAAAATATCCCAGGTTGCCCTGTTGGACAGACACACCCAAGTGTGGACAGCCCACCATTCTGGAACTAGACAGCGGAGCAGTTCCACTATACCCATCATCCTCACCATTTCTGGAAATGGATTTAACCTCTGCTGCTGCCACTGCCAGTAATGACAATTCTGAGCATTTCCTGCTTCATTATTTCACTAGCTTCTAAGTCAGAGTCTGGGGCAAGTGATCTGAATGGTATAGTCTAGGTTATGTGTCCAAGATGCAAGGGACTCTGAGAAAGTGAGTATTGGCCACTGTTAACTTCTATACTAAAGATAGGCTTAAATTATCATTTGGTGGGACAGCCCCCAAATATATAAAAGCAATTTAGATTCTAGGCAGCCAAACACTAATGATGAGTGTTAACCAATCAACCTTGTGAAATAATTGGAAGTTGCAGAAAGTTCTATAAAAGAAACTTTTATAGAAAAATGGGAGTTAACAAAGAATGCAAGAGGGCAGAACTACTTGAAGTATAGTGGTCAGTAAGGTATGTAAGCTGAGACCTAATTAATGAAGGATCTGGCTATGCAGACTGGGCACAGGTAGAGGAAAAACATGCAAAGATCCCCAAGGTGGGAAGGAGCTTGGTGTTCTCCTATAACTAAAAATCGCTGGAGCATATAAGGGCTGGGGAAGGGAGCAAATGTAAGTCTGGAGGGAAGGACAAGAGTCAGATCATTCAGGGCCATGTAAGCTGTGGTTAAAGATTTGTATCTGCGGAAGTCATTGCAAGCTTTTAGACAGGGGAATAAATGATCTAATCATTTTTTAAAGAAAATCACCTTTGCTGTTTTAGAGAAGAGGTTGGTCTGGGAAGTGTCAGATCAGAGACAGCTGGGAGACTGTTGGGGTGTCCAGGGGAGAGAAGGTGGCCCAAATAAGGTAGGGACAACAAAGCTGTAGAGAAAATGTGTGTTTGGAGACAGAATCAATGACTTGAATATAGGAATTGGGGGATGTGGGGAAGATTCTTGGATAATTGCTAGATTTCTGAATGGAGTGATAGAATGGACGGTTGTACCTTTTACTAAAATGGACAAGTGAAAACCAGATGCGGTAGTAAAAGTTCAAGAGTTCTCTTTGGAACATCATCAGTTTGCAATGTCAGGATGTCACCAAATAAGCAAGGCTTCAATTCAAGTTGTTCAAGTACCTCAAGAATTGCAACAAACCAATTAGCAAACATTTCAAGTAAAATCAATATCAAACATTTTATGACACTTGAAGTCTAAACACATCATGCTGTCTTTTGTCTTTGTGGGTTTTTTTTTCTTTTTTAAAAAGTGGCCAAATGTTTCAAACATACAGAAAAGTACAGAAATAAAAACTTACCAGACACCTGTATATCCACCATCCAGATTTAACAAATGTTAACATTTTACTATATTTGTTTCAAATTTTTTAAAAAATAAATAACACAGTACACATAGACTCTGCTTCCTCATCCCATTCCTCTTAACCGTATGATACCATTTATATAAGATCTAAAACATTCAAAACAATTCTAAGTATTTTGATGGACTGCTGCATTTGTAGTAAAACTATAAAAACAAGCATGTGAAGACACACCAACAGCAGAATGTAGTTTTTGTTTTTTTAAATTTACGTTTAATGTAGCTCAATCCCCAGACATCAGTTGGTTCCAAGAAATCACACCTCAGTCATTTTGGCAAGTGGTTTTTTTTCCCCCTTACTTGAAATCTTACAAGAAATCTGCAATAGTAGATTAAAGCTAGGGAACCTCTAGCTTTCAGGCCATTGGGTTCACTATTAAGAGGCTCATGGTCTGAATCTACATAGACCTCGTGAAAGCAGGAAGGCTAAATCTTTGTAGCATCCACTGCCGTCCACCAAACATGCCTCTAGAACCTGTATCACAGCCCCCAGTGCCACCTACACTTAGGGTTCAGGCCCAGCATCCACGTAAGCCCCTTATCACAGGTACCAGAACCTTGGCACAAATGCCTGGGTACCCAGCAAAAGTCCTACCCCACTCCCCAAACTCCCAATTTCAGGAAATTTAATTCTTTCTGAAGTTAGAGCTCCCCTCTGTTCCTTCAATATTTCAATCCTCCAGCTTTGAGGCAGTAGGGTTCTCAGTCAGTAGTAGTTTGCCATACTTTTTAAATTTCCCCCATATTAAGGAAAGCTGACATTCAGGACATCATCAGTCCACCCTCAAAGAAAAACAAAAATATCTCTTCTTCTCCAAGGAGCTTATAACCGCATTGATTTTTCAAACACATTATCGTGTCTCAATTAATACAGTGTCCCTCTTGTGCTTGGGCTTGCTGACCACACTACCCAGGAGCTCACCTAGACTTTCCCGGGCACTCACTTCCAGTAGATTCTCTTCTCTACCAGTATTTTTTGTCCTTCTAAGGAACAGTGTACAAAGGCTCGGCCCTTGGCATCTCACTATTTCGCCTCTCACTACTCTTACTTCCACTACTCAGGCTTTCTTGCATTTTTGATCTCTTAATACTTCCAATCATTTTCTAGTCTCCTCAGAAAGTTCCTCTCCTGAGTTCTCCCTTCTCCCATCCTTTATTTTATTGGTGAAACCAAAACATTACCTGGTGAATAAAAGGGGGCTTCTACCAATGTATTTAATGAAATACATTTTGAGGTATTAAACCTCTCACAAAATGAAATTGGAAACAAATTAAGAAGTGCTCTAACATATTCAATCCAGGAATGAAAAAAGAAATCCATCTTCAAATTTCTGCCCAAACTATCTACACCTACATATTCATACATTTACTAATTAAATTGGCTTTCCTCGAGTAACAGCCAAGCCAAAAAAAAATCATAGTTTCTTACATAATTTCACTATTAAAATATATGCATTTTGCCAAAAAGAAGTTTTTACTTAATTCACTAAAAATCTGAATTACAGGACTTTGCGGAATACATTGGGGATCTACCACTACTTACAGTGTTGATTCTCTGTTACGAGTTCCCAGTTCCACTTAGAAACCTCAGCAATGTAACCCACGGGCGACTTCGCACACACAAAGTCAAGTGGTAAGTACAAAAAAGTCTTACTCCCAGTATGGAGATATTTAACTTCTCTGGAAACATCTCATTTATTTCAGCATTAGTGTTTTATTTCAGTTATTAGAGAACTGTCTAAATGCCTTTCTTCCCCATAATTCTTTTACTTACAAGAAAAATACTTATTAACCACATATTTAAGGCTCCCAGAACTAAGTAAACAAGATAAGCAAAACTCCTTTTTTTATAAACCATTTCTTATCCTTTTTTCTTGTTTTCATGTCCAAAGTTATTAAATAATAAAAGTAGAATATTAGTTACTCTTAGATTGAGTTAGCAAATAGAAGTTTATAAATACTAATATTCCTACATTTTTAAAGCCTTTTAAAAACAATGTAAATTCATTTTGTATCTCTCAAGCCCAAATGATGCACAGTGCACAGTAGGTGTGCAATAAATATTTGAGAATGGAAAAGTATCTGTCTAGAACGCTTTTAGATATAGTCCCACCTAATGGGGAGAAAAGATAATTCACACTCTCTTCCAGTCCTTAGGTAGCATTTTGTCAGCAGCATGGTGGTATTCCACTCTCCCTTTTCCCACACTCTCCCCACCCCGAATCCCTAAAAGGCTGAATTCAGGTAGGCAGGACTGGACAAATCAAATGCCTCATTAAGAATGCCTGAAGAAATATGCCCAACGATGAAATTATAGCTCTTAGACCAGCACTCAAAACCCTGGAATAAAAGAAAAGAGCGAAGGAGGGGATGGGGGCAAAATTATGTGATTTGACCGTGGTTACTTATCCAGAAAATGTTTCTGAAAGCTACTAACTACTAGTTGTGGTAAAGGTTTTTAAGCCGGGAAATGGCGAGTCTCTCTCTCTCTCCCCAACTGTCTGTAATTCATGTGCAGTTTGGGGATGGCACTATGTCTTAAATACAATAATATTTTAGAGAAATTTAAACACTCTTAAGTTAACAGGTATGCCAATTTGGAGCCATAGGAGCCATAAAAGAGATGCAACTCCAGAGATTTCAAATAATTTGATAAGGCGTAACCATTTTTCTAAAGTTCCGTGGTACTTTTTTCATCAGCCTAAAAAGCTCAACCATGCAGCCTAATTCAAGGCTGCAGGCAGGAGAAATTACTGACTTCATTATGCCCGCCTGGTGCTCTCCAGCGACAGCATGCGGCACAGGGCATTCTCATTCTCAGAGGCTCTTTAGAAAGCTTGGCCCTGACAGATCTCCACTGGCTTCTTGTGGAAACAGAGAGAAGGAGGTTATGTTCTATTGTGTGCCAGGCTCAGAGGTTTGTGCCCCCACCTTCGTTTCAGAAAAGGCCCACAGTAGGGCCTAGTCACACCCGAGTCATAATGGCCCCTAGGCCACTGAACACCATTCAGGGTTTGCTAAAGAGAGATTAATGTTTATTATTATTGCCATTAATGGTATTACTGTTATTGTTGTTATTATCCATTGCTTATTGGAAATGAGCACTCTGTGGTCTTTTGAAACATTTCACTGCTTCCCCTGCAGGGTGGAGAATAGCCAGTTGCTTATCTACAAGGGAACAGAGTAAAAGTGAAACCATGGCTTGTTCCCTGCACTTCCTTGGATGCAACTGGACTTGTGTTTTTATTTGCTAAGTTAGTTAAGAAAGCAGGAAAGAATGATGTATTAGCTAGAGTGAAGCCGGCATCTTTAAGAGAATAAACCCCCACATCTAAGTGGCTTAATGCAATACAGGTTGATTTCTCACTCATCTGAAGCCTAAGCAAGGTATTACCAGTGGGCAGGCAACATTCTTCTAAGCACTAACCATGGGATGTGGGTGCATTTCGTTTTGAGGATACCAAGTTCTTGTTGGTGGTTGACTTCATTCCAAACAGGTGAATGGGGAGAGGACCACATGTGGGAGGTCTCAGAGTAGTTCACACTACTACTTACATTTCATTGGTCATACTTACCCACAAGAGAGTCTTGTGAGCAGTGAAGACAGGATTGGAACCATCGCAACCCTGCCTCAGAGACGTGTTCATCAGGTTTTGGGGATGTAAGTGCGCACATGGGAGCTCACTTATATGTGGATTCTAAAACATCAAACTCATAAAAACAGAGTGGAATGGTAGTTGCCAGGGGCTGGGGACCCAGAAAAATGGGGAGATTTTGGTCAAAGGGTACAAACTTTTAGTTATAAAATGAGTAAGTTCTGGGAAGATAATGAATGGCATGATGACCATAGTTAACAACACTGTATTAAATATTTGAAAGTTACTATGAGAGTAGAGGTTTAATGTTCTCACCATAACAACAAATAACAACAAAAATAGTAACTACGTGAGGGAAAGGACATGCTGACTAACCTTATTGTAGCAACATCTTGTGGCATATAGTACCTTCAGCAGACCATCACTTCATACACCTCAAATTTACACAATGTTATATGTTAATTATACCTCAATAAAGCTGGTGGGGAGGAAGAACACGTGGGGTTCTACATAACCTTCCCTGAGAAGGTGACATTGTGTGGATAGGTAGCACAGTGGGAGCAAATCTGACAGCTCTTGGTACATTGCACATACCTGTACTTTACTTCTTCTCATTTCAGGAAAGTCAGTATGAGCTGTCCTCAAGATATGTCCCTCTTGAAGTGACTTACATTTTTAGGAGTGAATGCTTGGGTTCTGCTTGCTATAATGGGAGGTAGGGAGGTCAACTCCTTCAAATACAGATTTTTGTTCAGTTTCCTACTGTTTTTAATACTACAACTCACTCTTCTCTGTCACCATATTGAGGTATCTGAGCTTGTAGTACACTCTGTCTTTCCTCTTTTCTGTATTCCTCTCTGGAAAAACTCTAACCTGTGCCTTTCCTGACTCTCCCTTATTAATTCTTATATCTCCATATGCTGCTACTCATCTGCAGAATTTGTATTAAAATATTTTAACTGATAATGTCTTCCCCCTCCCCCTTTGTTCTTGTGGGTTTAGGCAATATTCATAATTTCTTGAGAAGCTTTTAAAAAGTACAGATTTCTTGTCTTATCACTTGAAAACTTAAGTAAGTATGGGTTAGGACTTAGGGGTTTCTCTATCTTACAGTATTTAAAAATTTTAAATATAGAAAAATAGGAAGACCACAATAAGTCTCCATGTGGCTATTATCAGGACTTAATAATTATCCAGATTCAAGATACTTTTTCTTGCTCAAGTATTTTAAGATAAGCCCAGACATTGTGTCATTTTTGTCACTATATAGTGTAATATGTGTCACTAAAAATTTAAACATTTTCTTATGTAACCATAATACCATAAAATTAACCATATCTCTCTGGAATTATCTAATGTTCAAGCCCATAATCTAATTTTCATGTTTGTTTCAAAATTTATTTATAATTGGTATATTTTTCAAAACATGAAAAGAAGAAAACTGTATTTTTACAATGCAAGTACAGCACTGATATCAAACATGATGAGGACTTCCCAATAAAAGAAAATTTATAAATTAATCTCACTTATAAATTTCAACTGGCAAAGAAATGTCTTGCAAACAGCAAACAAAAACACTTAAGTGGCTATACTATAATCAGACCAAAGACACTTTAATACAAAAATTATAAATAGTAAAGGACATTATATAATAACAATGATAAATATACAGGAACCTAGAAACAGAGCTCCAAAATGCACAGAGCAAAAACTGATAGAATTGAAAGTATAAACAGACAATTCAACAAGAATAGCTGGAGACTTCAATATCCACTCACAATAATGAATAGATCAACTAGGCAGAAAATCAACAAGAATATGGAAGACTTGAACAACTATAAACCAAATAGCTAACAGATATCTATAGAATACTCCACCCAGTGCCAACAGAACCTGCCTTCTTCTCAAGTGTGCATGGACGTCCCCCAGGATAGACCATATTCCAGGTCATCAAACAAGTCCCAATAAATTTAAAATGATTGAAATATTAATACAAGTATTAATATGTTCCCCAACTGTAATGAAATGAATAAAGGAAATGAATAGAATAACAAAAATACATTTGGGAAACTCATAAGTATGTGGAAATCGAAGCACAAACTGCTTTTAAAAATTGTCAGGAAAAAAATCACAGGAAATTTTAAAAAATACTTTGAGATATACCAAAGCTTAAAGAATGCAGCTGTGCAGTGCATGAAAAGAAACTTATAGCTAAAAGCACTATATTAAAAAAAAGATTCAAATCATTAAGACAATCTTCCACTTTAAGACATGAGAAAAAATAAAAGCAAACTAAACCTAAAGCAAACAAAAGATAAAATATTAAAATTAGAGTGAAAATGACTAAAATAAAGACTGGAAAAAACAGAGAAAATCAATGAAACAAAATCGAATCTTTGTAAAGATCAAAAAGATTAACAAACCTCTAGTTAAACTGTGCAAGAAAAAAAAGAGAAAAAATTTTAAAAAACTCATCTTGTTCATTTTATCATATCTTTTTTATTTTTTCTTATTATGAAGAACAGTAGTGGTAGGCAGAGAGCAAATAATTGGCATGTATACACACAAATTCAGTGTCTACAATTCCTCAACATTGATTGAAGTTTATTTCTATCTTTAAAAAAAATCCCCAACCATTATTAAAACAGATAATACCCTGCTCAAAAAATGTAATTGAACCAAATAACTCAAAATCCCCACAGAGACATTTATTTGAGAAAATTTGCTATGGGAATAATTGCCATTGGTCAAAAAGATGCTTCTAGATCTCTGGTAAATGATATCCCAAAAGTAGCAAGAAGAAACAATATAATACTATTGTTTTTCTCATTCCAATCTTTGGAATTTCTTTTTTAAAATTCTTAAGAATTTTGAACTTATTTTAGTTGTTAATTTCATAAAGAAGTAGCCCTTTAAAATATGGCTTACAAATTTTATGATCTGTAGGGTTAACTGCCTGAAGATTCTAGGCTCATGTAAGGATATTAGTTATAGTTTTATTAAGAAACATAAGCACAGGAAAAAAAGAATAAAGTGTCATTACATGGAACAATTTATAGGGTTTGGGAACCATATATTTCTCTATGAACTACAATGTCAAATTGCATACCAGTTAGAGTAAAGGAGGGTGAGTGACAACATTTAGCAAACAATAAGAAAGACCTATCACACAGTGGGGAGAAACAGCTCCTACTTTTTCTTATTTTTAAAAATGAACAAGGAAGAAGGAATATTGCATCACAAGGACAATTAACATAGCAAAACAGAAATTGGACTTTGGTTCTATATTTACTATGAACTAGTTGAAAGACGCTGCCTGAGTCTTCCTTTTCTTCAATCCCAGTATCTGGAGGAAGAACAGTGAGGGGGTGGACCAACTGATCTTTAAGATCACTTGCTGCGCAGGAATCAAATGTATTCTAAATCTTTCATAAGTTCCATTTCACATATACACACAAAAGAGATAAAAATGCCAGTTGTTATCTTTTTCCTAAGGCTTTGGTTTTGTTTCAGACCTTATTTTGGAAAGCAAAATAAGATTACAGATGAATCACTGAGAATTATGATACCAGTTGTGGGTCTTATCAAAATGGGCAACTCATCAATTTTCAGCAGTTTTGCCAACTATGAGAAAAATGCAATTTTTTCCCTCTTCTTCCTCCAAAGGCCCAAAGAACATTATTGCATCTTTTCTCCCATCTATTGTTTTAAAAAAAGACTATAGCCATTCTTTATTGTTCTGTATATTTTCATACTCAAGTCCATTTTGAAGTCAATCTTTTTGAAAGACTAATGTTTATGTTTGAATTTTCTGGCTTTGGACTTTTTAGTATAATAATATTATCATTAATTCTAAATTAGTATTACTATTATTTATTGTCCAGTTGTATTTTGGTTCATAGAAATGCCAATATTATGTAGCAGTAAGAGCATTGAATTTTGAGTTAAGGACATACATCTTTGTGTCCATCTTTGCTGTGTGACCTTAGGCTTGTCATTTATAGCATTTAGCCTTAATTACCTCACTTGCATAATGAGAAAACTAGTAAAATCTGTCAAATATACTTCTTAAGCTTATTGTAAAAAATCAACTAAAACCATTTAAAAATCACTAAGCATGATACAACTAATATTTATACTAATTTTTTATTTCCCTACTTAGGAGTACTGAAATTCTATACATATTTCAAGGTGGGACTTACTATGAATTTTAGAATGTTTGTGCAGTTTCGGAGTTTTGGTCCTTCAGTTCTGCATATATAGTTAAATTCTTAAAAATGTGAAACATGCCCAGCTAATCCAGAAACAGTATTAACATAAACTGTGAAGAAATAGTCCCACTGGCTTGGACAGCATGCTGATAGCTACAGTGCCGAGCTCACCTAAATGCCCCCGGATGGTCACTTGTTTAAATGTACAATATGGAAATGTCCTTGCATAACCAAAATCCCATGGAGTCACAAGTGCTATAACTGTAACGGCAATCATTTAAAGGGAATAAATTTTTAAATATAACCTTTAACCAAATTATATCCAAAACTTAAATTGTTTCACTCAACAAAGTGATTATTTTTCAAGGTTCCCTGGGCTTTCACAATGAAGGGAGTTTCTGGTTACCAAGTTCACTGCCAGGAAATACACTGAGAGTAGTGATTGCCATAGATCTATGGGGAGATTAAGATCTGGCAAAGATGGTGGATGTGCTCCAAAGTGCCAGGTCCATATGCAGAAAGACTGTGAGAAAGTTTCTTTTAGCTTTCTCAACGTAAATAATTATAGCAACCTGGAAATTTAATAAAGTTCCTTGAATATAAGCAGCCTGGGGAATTATTGGTTTTGAATTACTGGCAATAGTGAAGAGGGTTAAATACAGTTTCAGAATGAAAATTAGTTTTATTTTGTCAGGAAGTGAGTGAGCAAAAAGGTGCAAAAGCAAGAAAGAGAAAGAAATAAGATCACTGGGGCTGATACCAAAAAAAAGTGCAGCCTAAATTCAGAGATGACAGAGCAGATGAAGATTTGCAATGTGGTCACCACAGTGTCACCTACAGCTGAGAATCCCAGAGAGAGACAGAGAGACAGAGACAGAGAGACAATGCAAATGTGAAGCATATTCACAGTTCTGAATGAGATCTGATCTTTTCTGTCCCACATCTTTTAATGCCCTCCTATAGAACTCCAAAATTCATTATTTCTTCTTTATTGCAATATGGTTTTAATGAAAATCAGTTACTCCTGACTGTCTTGCCTATATTGTTGAATTTTGGTCCTCAAACAACACACTCTAATATAATATATCTTATTTTTGTTTTCATGAAACATATGTTCACTTTCAAACCAGGGCTCACATTTTCCCTCTGGCTCACTAGAGGAAGTCTCAGGTGGAAGGCATTGTATTTTTCCTCCTCACACTCAGATATCTTGTCCCACAATTAGGTTTTACAGATCTGTAAGGCTGGAATTCTAAAGGTCATTTCAGTCACCCCTCATGAGGTGCTGGAATAGAAACCGGAACTCAATACCTTATGCCCTTAATAGTAGCATTAAGTAAGTCTCTTAACTTTTTCAGTTCTGTGGATTTCAGATCCCTCCCTAATCTATAAATACAGATAAACTTATAATTTTAAGGGTCATTTTGGGAATTAACTGAAATATTATAATTAAATTTCAGAAAAGACATGAAATTAAATGCCAACATTTTTTACCCTTACCTACTATGCCTTAACCTATCCATGGGAAGAACTATATCTGAAAACCACTGAGTAAAACAAAATTATTCTAAGTTTTTTAAAAAGCACATAAAAGTAGAATTTGTAAGAAGTGTAAATAAAAGCAAGGACTTAATGAGTAAGTAAGCCTGTTTAAAGTTGGGTTTTTTGGTTTTTGTTTTTTTGTTTTTTTCTTTTTTTTTTTCAGAGAGACAGGAAGGAAGGGAGAAAGAGAAGAAGAGAAACATCCATGTGTGGTTGCCTCTCACGTGCCCCATACTGGTGACCTGGCCGCAAACCCAGACATGTGCCCTAACTTGGGAATCAAACCTGCAACCCTTTGGTTCACAGGCCAGCACTCAGTCCACTGAGACACAGCAGCCAGGACAATAATCCTGTTTAGAATCCCAGCTCTACACTGACTAGCTCTGTGAACTTTGTGTTTTTTTGTCTTATTTTTCTTCTTCTTCTTTTTTTTTTTTAGCTCTGTGAGCTTTGACCCTCAATCTCTCTGAGCCCCACTCTCCTTTTCAAAAAAAAGAAGACTATAATTCATATACACCAAGATTTTTTTGAGTATTAGGTAAAATCATTTATTCATAATGTATTGTTTCATTCATGCAACAAATTGCCTTGTGAACTGCTACAATAGCAGGTGCTTTTCTAGACAATGGAAATACATCAGTGAACAAAACAGACCAAAATCTCTGCTCCATGGAGATTTTATCTATGGTGGGAAAAGTTAGACATTAAATAATAAAAATAGTGAGTAATGTATATGTTATGCTAAGGGTTATAAATGCTATAGGAGAAAGAGGAGTAAAGGGGATTGAGAGCTTGATAGGAAGTTTTGTGGGTGAAGAAAGGGAAAAACATGTTACTGTATTAAATATGATTGGGGTAGGACTGGTTGAGAAGGTGAAACAGGAGCAAAAACTTAAAGAAATTATCAATAAGGCAGTCAAGTGGTAATGTGAGGGGAGGGCATTCCAAGCAGCAACAGCAGCTGAGGCAAAGGCACTAACCACAAAGAGGCCAGTATGGTTGGGAAAAAGTAAGCAATGTGGAGACTAGTAAGGAAAAGGCAAAAGGGGTAATTAGGGCCAAGTCATATAAGGCCTCACTGGCTATTGTGAGGACTTGCCTTTTACTATGAAAGAAATGGAGACTTTTCACAAAATTTTGTGAAAGGCAGTGACATGAGCCAATTAATGCTTTAAAAGAATTCCATGGGCTCTGACTGGTGTGACTCGGTTGAGCATGGTCATGCACAGCAAAAGGTAGCTGGTTCGAATCATGGTCAAGGCACATGCCTCAGGTGTGGGTTCAGTCCCTGGCTGAGGTGCATGTGAGAGGCAACCAGTCAATGTTTCTCACATTGATGTTTCTCTCCCTCTCTTTCTCCCTCAATTTCCGTCTCTCTAAATATAAATAATTTTTAAACTATCTTTAAGAAAACAAGCATCCCTTGGGTGCTGTGTTAAAATTTCTAAACTGGGGATAGCAGGGTAATGGCAGGACAACCACTTAGAAGGCAGCACATGGAAGAGGAATAATGTACATGATCACAGTGGAATGGTGAGCAGTGAAAAGTGTGAATCTAAATAGAAGGGAAGCCCACAAGATTTCCTGACCTGATGAAGTGAATATTAAGTATAGGACATAGAAAGGAGTTAGAGAAGATCTCTAGATTTTGGGGCTGGGCAACTGGGAGAAAAGAAATTTTTTCCATCAGCTGACATGGAAAAAAATATGAATTGCGCAAGTTTGGGGGTAGAGAGATCAGGAATTCAATTGAGTATAGCAAGCTTCAGATGTCTATTAAACATACAAGTAAAGATGTCCAGTGGGCAGCTGGATCTATGAATCCAGAGTTCAAAGAAGAGATCTGAGTTGGGCATTTCAATTCAGAAGCATCAGCCCATAAAGATATCTAAAGCCATGATACTAGATGAGATCAACAGGCAAGTGAATGAAGTGAACGGGAAAGTGAACGGGCAAGAGAGGGGCCGAGGACTAAAAACCAGGCAAATAGCCCAGTGGCCAGTGATGTAAGGGACAAATGAACAGAACACATCTGGAAGCCAAGTCAAGAAAGTGTTAACTAAAAGATGGAAGGATCAATGATTATAAATGTCACCAACTGGTCATCCAAGATGAGGACTGAAAACTAACGGATTTGGCAACATAAAGATTGTTGTGAACTTGACAAGAGCAGTTCTGGTGCAGTGGTGATGGTAGTAGAGGAAGCCTAATGATGCCAAGTTTAAGAAATAAGACAATTTTGAGAAAGTAAGAATAGATGCTTTTTTCAAGATGTTTGCTATGAAGGAAAGAAAAGAAAGAAAGTCGTAGCTGCCATGAGAAGTGGAGTTAAATGAAGGCTTCTTGATGTGGAAGAAATCATATGGTTGAGTGTTGACGACATGTATGTCAACCTCCTGGAACAAGGCTTGTCACTTGGTAGCTAGTATTCCCTGTGAACCCATTTTTACACTTGGTAATCTCGGATGTCAAAAAATATTTATGTATTGCTACTTCCCAACATATAAATGCCTGTGAATATAACTGACAGTTTGGCCTATACCTGAAAGGGATGAGGAAGCTCAACTAGAAAAGTCTTCCCCTGTTTTGAGGGATCTACTTTTTACTACATTCCAGACAACCACACTGTTTCAAGGAAAGATACTAAGGACAGTTATCATGTTCCCCTTTAACCATGTTGGAGCCATTGGACCTGCTCATACAAAGAGACACATACTTTCCCTGAAATGCTTCATTCTCTTCTTGATACAACACAAACACATTTTTCCAGAGGAACAACATCGAGGGAATGTTTATGTCCTTAGCTTAAGACTTCCCATACCTCTCAAATCTATTTAATTCACACTACAGTTGAAACACTACAGAAAAGAGAAGAGGGGAAAGACTAGAAGAAATGCTACAAACAGAGGAAAAGGAATGTAATAGAGAAGAGTTCCATATGAGTTCAATAGTGTCTGCAATTTCCCTGAATGGGAAGAAATGTTAACTCCATTGCAATTATTGAAGATTGTATAGGATTTGATGGATGTAAAAAGCAGCTACTAGTTTTGTCTATCCGCTGTCTAATCTCCATTTTCTGGTAATAGCTCCTTGGTTTTTCCTTGGAAACTATAGTTGCACTATTTTCTACAGGCTTAGTGGACTGTAGATCCAGTTGTTATATTCCCTTCTTTGCAAAGTGAAGGTGAAAAAACCCCAGCACAAACTAATCAACTTTTCCTCTAGAAGGAAGTGGCACCAGGAAGGAAAGGTGTTGTTATCATCTTCTTGCCACAGAAATTCCCTTAGGAGATGATCTGCTGGGTCCTGCTTCTAAGATTCAGGGCTCAACTTCAGTATTCTCTGTTAGTATTCTCTGTTCTCTACTGTGACTCTACCAGTTTTTCACACAGTTAATCAGTTCTACTCAGTCTGTAGCCATGCCATACTTGTTGTTAAGTGTCTTGAGTATAACTTCTAGGATGGCCTGGTCCCTGTTCATTCCAGGTTCAGTCTTCACCTCTTTCTTTATATCTGCGAGTTATCATATATCTTAAAAATCAATTCCCCTTCCCTCTTTTTTTTCTTTTTGAATTAAGTTAAGCACAGCTACTTGTGCTGTATTTATAACCAAAGAATGCTAGAAAGAGAATAGATTAGTCTGAAAACCTGGTTGCTACTATAGACTTTCAAAACAACTTCTTTTAACACACCTATTAGTAGGTTGGGAACTTCCCTTGTATGCAACCTCAGGTTTTTCACTCCTTTCACTCTCTGGCTTGATATAATCTCTCACTATTGGATAACAATTGGAATTGCTTATGAATCAGGAACTGTTTTTCCTGCTCACCATGTCCTCAATGACATGGTAACACATTCATGCTTAAAACTCTATCCCCTTATTTATAATTGGAACCAATAATAATTATAAAATAAGTAGCACTGGGAAACCTAATACAAACATAGAAGGATGCTTAAAATCTTTTGTTATCTTCTAGTCAGGCATCTGAGGGGAAAAAAGAGATCCCTCACTCACTAAAAATTATCTTTAATATAAAAAACAGAAATTAGTTACCTAGATGCCACTTTCAAGAGCCTTTTGCTCTTGGCTATGAAACCTCCATTTGAAAGCCTTTTCCTCTGAGTTCTCTGCCACAGTTTTATGGGATGCTCAATGTAAACAGATGCCTCATATAAATTTTATTTTTATAGGCAGCTAATATACTAATATCCTACAGGGATAATTTAAGCAACCAGGTGTCCAGGTTTAACTAGGCTACAAAGAAAATTTAGCCAAGGACAATAGGACACACCACCTAAGCCATAAATGTCATGGCTCTTTCATGAGCCACAAGGATTTCAGCAAACTTCAAAATAATGTCACACAGGAACACTGGCTATGGAAGAGACTCCATTAACTGAGATGAATCAAATTTATGGATTGTGTTGGGCCAATTTAGAAACAGGAAATACTTGTATGTATTATTTATATACATAGTTCCACATTGAAACTTGGAGTAGTAAAATGTATTTTAATGAGATGGCATCAAAACACCAACTTTTCCTACCAGGGTTACTGAATTCTGAGACTATAGGAAAGGATCCATACTATTAGAAAGTATGCTGTGTAAAAATAGATAAACAGTACTTACCACACACACACAAATATAGGTTATATTTCTGAATGTAACCAAATTCCTACTAAGACGAAATTTTAACCTTTGCAGAAGAAACCACCAGTCAAGTTTTATACCCAGAAATTAACTGGGAACAGGCCTTTGACCCTTCCCTAAATACAAAAGGCATCTTTGTTAGTTATTCAAACACAGGGCTGGAACTCACTCACTCCTTGCCCTGGTATAACAGATCCTTTTTTAGCTTCCTCCCCAATGCAACATAGACTACTGAGCTCCAAACTGGAAAGGAAGTTGGTACACTGGCATAAAGAACAAGAAGCTTTCTGGAAGAAAATAGTTTCTTCTCTTTGAAGGTTGAATATTATAAGGATCTCTGCAACTAAATAGTTTTAGCAACTGAGTTCTGCAAAGAAGGTGATAGAAATGGGAAGTTGGACTGAGGGTTAAACTAATGTCTGGAATTAGGTAGCTTATGAGGCTTCCTGCAGTATCTTTTCATAGATAGAGATTCCTTAGGTATAGAAGTCATGCTTTGGAGTCATGATAAGAGTGTGAATTAACTAGCTGTGACCCTAATATGCAAGCATGGGAAAGCTTTGTACTGTAGTGGGAAGCAAGTGAGAAGGTTTCAACTAGCAGACCATGTGGCTGCAGCAGAAGTAATATATCTGGTAAAAAAAAAAAAAAAAGGTAAGGGGACCAGATAGAAGTCCCGAAACCTTCTCCAGTACTCTCCAAGATGTGTTTTGGAAGCAAGATAAACTCTCCCAAGAGTTTAAGTCCCAGAAATTCTTGACAATTTGGGTGTGCAGTTGACTTGGAAAGCGATTGCTGGATTTTCTCCTTACTGGGTGTTATAACTAATTTTGTGTATCAGCTTGTCTAGGCTTCCCAGTTGTCTGGTCAAACACAAGTCTAACTGTTGCTGTGGAGGTATTTTGGAGATGTGATAAACATTTGCAAGTCAGTTGACTTTAAGTAGTCATGATAAGGTAGGTGGGCCTTGTCTAATTAGTTGAAGAGCTTAAGAGCAAAATCTGGGGTTCACTGGAGAAGTACTTACATCTCAACTGTAATATAGAAATTCTGCCTGAATTTCCAGCATGCCAGCCTGCACTATAGATTTCATAATTTTCAGTTCCCACAATCACACCAATCTCTCTCTATATATGTGTGTACATATATAAACATATGTGTATATATATGTGTGTACATATATTCCAAATTAGTAGCCATCCCTCTGTCTTTTCTCTTTGGATTCTAGAGATCACAGTTTCTGCATTAATATATTTTGATTCTGAAACACCTAGGCAGATGAGTGATTGAATGGTTACTTGGAAAAAATTCAGGGCCAAAAATGCAAAATATATGACTATGTGTATACCCCAAGCTGGTGAGACAGTCCATTTT
The DNA here is from genome assembly GCA_028533065.1 of Trachops cirrhosus. Classification (NCBI taxonomy): domain Eukaryota; kingdom Metazoa; phylum Chordata; class Mammalia; order Chiroptera; family Phyllostomidae; genus Trachops; species Trachops cirrhosus. The sequence continues at coordinate 22,279,298 of CM052544.1, forward strand.
GATTACATATATATTACATATATATACATATATACATATAACATATATGTTATACATATAACTATATATGTAATATATATATACACTTGATAAATATAGACATATTGTTCTATCAGTATATAGCTTAAACACATGGAGTTAAAATGATTTATGAAGACTTGCATATTTTTCAATATAAACATCACCCTCTTTTGTAAGTAATATTCCTCATTTCTCTCTTTTTAAGTATGTTTTCTGTAAATTATCTCTTTAGCACTATTTTCTACTCAAAATGAAACTACAAGAAAGGGGAATCCCAGGCACTGTCTTCTTGTATCATATATTCAAATAACCTGAAGGCTTGGTAGAATTCCCAAAATTTTTTTTCAGGTTTCAAAGACAGGTAGGCAGGGGCCCAACAAAATCTGGGGCAAGTGAGTCCAGTGCACAAACTGAGAAGCCTAAAATCCAAAGAGAAAAGACAAAAGGCTCTTCATCTGAAGAAAAGAAAAAGCCAAAGTTCAAAAATAAAGAGACCAAAGACCTTAAATCAAATAATTCATTCATTCAAAATTCATTAACCACTTAATATATACAAGAGTCTATGGTTGGTGTCATGGGCTGGGCGTGGTATAAAGTCTATGCCCTCAAGCATTTTAAAGTGTGTATTCTGATCCCAGTTTATATATGAGAAACTAAATATGAGAAAGATAGAAATGTGGTGCTCCTAGAACATATCTATAAAGTAAGGCAAGTATAAAAATAACTGTAATACAAGATGGAAATGATGAGGTCTCCTCCATGTGGAAGAGAGGCAATTGACAAGAGTGCCTGTATAGGTTCAATAATAAAGTGCTTCAGAATCCCAAGATGTAATGATGCCTGCAAATGGAAGATGGACATCCCCAAATCAGGGCCAGGTTAAGGTCTTCAGAGGCCTTAATCCACAAGGAGATTATGATGATATTCAACTCTCTCCATCATTACCATATATAATTCAAAACAAAACAGTACTTACATTTTTTAAAAGCTAAGGAAATTCAGCTGAGTTTTGATTGTTTCCCCATGATAACTGCTTTACTCTTTTTCTTGAGTTAACACATCCTTTCAGACCCAATTTTTGGGAAGTGCTCCTGTTTCACTAAATTCATTCTTAGTCTATCTATACCAAGATACATACAGTTTTATTGGCACACAGCCACACCCATTCATTTGTGCAACATCTATGATTGCCTTCCCACCACAATGGCAGAGCTGAGTAGTTGCAACAGAGACCAATGGCCTATAAAGTCTAAAATATTCACCGTCTGGACATATATAGAAAAATGTTTACCAATTCTCCACTTCTAGATTAATTCAGCAGAAGTAGAAATTTTTTTTAAAAAGCATGCAAGTGTTATGCACTTACTTAGAAAAATAAGCTGACAATCTCATAAGAAAACTTGCAGAATAGCAGTAGTTAGGCAGTTAATTAGTTAGCTTACCTTTATGGATACAACTGCCTGATTCAGTCTAACTCCTGATACCAGATCACCCAAGGCTGGACTGGAAATTGACTAAAGTTTATGAAGTTGAAGTCTATGGAAAGTGTGTCACATTTACCAACCAGATCATTGACCACCTGACTAACTCATCCACCCCTATAGAGGAATGATAGTCAAACTGATGATCAGCAGGTTGCTTGATAAACACAGAATGGGAGGAAGAGACTGAAGTGAATTGTAATGGCAGCGACAAAGAGAGCTTAAAGCAGCCATGTCAGCGAGGCCAGAATTCCAGAACCCATGAGCATGGATAGGCCCCCTAGTGTTTGCTCTGTATCCTTCCTTTTACTGTTCGGCCAGAATCCCTTCTCATAACACATTCTTTCTCCAGAAATCTGAATCTATTCAATAGGGCAGCAGTCAAATTTTGCATTTCTAGTCTCCAATCCATTCTATTTCTTTAGATCAAGATTTGCTCTCCTCTATTGCTTTCCTTTCTTAATTTTCAAGGGCATCTCTCTGCTATCTTCAAGTTCAACTCAGAGGAGTTGATGACATTTTTTTTCTTCTCATTCACAGGAGCTCAGAGTAGATTCAGTGACTCTCATTGTCATGCACTGCACCGCCTGGGTAATTACTTCCTCGGGAACTCATTTGGTGCCACAAGCATGTGTTCACCTATTCAGGAATGTAGACAAAGAGCTCATTTAGAGGCCCTAAAACCTTATCAAATCCTGATTTATACAGGTAACCACATCAATAAACCCATCAAAATCCTGCTGGGTAGTGACAGTTGCTAAATAAAACTGAACGTGTCTTTCCTGACTGATTCTGATTCGGAATGTACAGCTCTCTTTCTGACACCGTTTGGATTGTAGCACTTCCATACTGGAGGCAGAGTGCTCAGCCCCGCTGACCACATCTCTTCTACGTTGTAAGGCATTTTACACAAGGATTATTGGGAGTTTTCCGTCCTTCTTTGTCCATGTGGTTGACATCTTAGTGTAACACTGAATGGATCATCTATCAATTGCCAACTTCTTTTCACTGTGTTAACCTGGAGCGGTTTAAGCTAATGGTTGCTCTATGAAGAAATGTTTGCAAGGCAGAAAGGTTAATCCTTTAAATCCCTTTGAAAGATGGAAGAAAGAGAAATAACATTTTAAAAGCCAGATACTGTGTTACATATTTTCCATGTAAAGCATTTATTTTCCATCTTAAAGCACATACTATTTCACAGATGAAAGTTTAGGCTCAGATACGTTAAGTAACTTGTTCAAGTTCTCACAGCCAGTAAGTGGGGAATGCAGGAATACAAACTCAGATCTACCTTACTCCACAGTTTGATCTCATTCTGTCACACTGTGTCGCCTTCTTCCAATATCAGTTAGCTTGTAGGACTGGTAGCTCTTGAAGACACTGATGCATTATCATGAAAAGCAATTTGGTATAGAACTTATTTTTGTTTTTAGATTTCTTAAATTCACCATCACATCCATAGCCAAGTCAAGTGCTTTCTGGAATTAGTGATCAACAACATAAATAAATTGACATTTCCATTATCTTCCCACAATCCTAACTTAGTAACCAAGTTATCCTAACAGTAACCAAGAAACATCAGCTCCAGTCAACATTCAAATAATGCTGCAGATATTGATCAAGTACCTACCATGGGCCAACCACTGGTGCTGAGGTTTATAAAAGACTCTTGCTGCAGATGGACCCAATGGCCGAACATACTAGCTACACCATGCTCAAGGAGCCCACTATATGGATGAACAAAACAAACTTTTAAAGATTTTGAAGGAAAAACATTTTTTAATCACTGAGATTTTTTTTAATATGTAGAAAGAGCAGCAATGCACCAGTGTGTGATTAAAACTCTGTAAATGCACAGCTGATTCGCCCTCTATTCACAGCAGCTGATGCCAAACCTGCCCAACCAAGAAACCCTGTTTGGTAGTGAGTGCTCAGGCTTACCAAATCACCAGCACTCAACCATTTCCAGTCAAAAGAGTGAAGCCGACCCTGGCAGTGACATTAGCACCTGATGATATCTCCTCTACTCTTCTTGAAAGCTTTCTTTCTGTCTGCTGGCATGCTCCATGGGTGTGGCAGCTAGTAACACCTACGACATACCAGAATATGAAATAATTTAGATATGAAGTAGGGATACTTGACTAGGAAGAAATTAGGAAGCTGTGTCTTCTATTAAATGGGAATGGTAACCCTGTCTCAGAAGGGGAATGGAACATAAAATAAGGTTGGTATAATGTTCATTTAACAAAAATAGTATCAGACACTTATGATAAACGATGCATTGTACCAGGCACTGGGATACAAGAGTAAACAAAACAGACACTGCCTGTACTCTCATAGGCCTTGATGTGTAGAGGGGCAAACAGACATTAAATAGTCACAGAGTGAGCTCAGCAATGAACATTTGCCAAGTATCCTGAAGAATACTATAAAGTGCAGAATCCAAAGGAGTATCTAATCAAGGCTCACTGAGGTAATGGCTTAGGAAACACATCCAAGTCCTGATCTCTAGAACCTGTGAATATACTACCTTACATGGCCAAAGGGCCTTTGCAGGTGTGAATAAGTTAAGGATCTTGAGATAACAGGTTATACTGGATTATACTGATGGGTCCATTATAGTCACAAGGAGCCTTAGAAGTGAAAGAAAGGCAGAAGGATATTTGGCTGTAGAAGAGGAGGTTGGAGTGACATGACATGAGGACGACTCAACCTGCTATGACCAGCTTTGAAGATGGGGGAGGGTCATGAGCTAAGAAATGGGGGGTGGGGCTTGTTGGAGCTGAAAAAAGATAAGCAAATGTTTCCTCAGGCTCCAGAAGGAAGACTGCTAACACCTTGATTTTAGCCCAGTGAGACTGTTGTCAGACTTTTGACCTCAGATGTGTAAGATAATAAATTTCCGTCAGTTATTTTAAGACACTGAGTTTGTGAGCAGCCATAGAAAATGAATACAGTCCTAAACTTAATCCAGGGGGTGAGGGGCAATCAGAGAAAGCCTCTGAGGAATTTAACTGAGACTTCACAAATACAGTAAGCTGGGGTTAGTCAGGTAGAGTGCCTGGTCCACTAATTCCTGTCCCTTCCGCCTCATTCCATACCTCACTGATGCCCATGGCTTCCTCAGGTGGCTGCTGTGTTTTCCTGAGGAAGCTGGTCCCAGAGGTCATATTTCTGACAGGCTCCACGATGCCAGCGAGCTCTGATTAGGAGCAGAACCACATGTGGACAAATTGATATAATCTTAAAAAGTACTACAGCCTTGAATAGTACCAAGAAACAAGGAGAAGGAACTCAGTCCAACAGAGACCCCATGAAAAAGTTTCAAACTCTATTCTAGATGGCCAGAAGAACCAGTTGACTTGGTTGACTCCTGTTCCTTGTCACAATGTCTCAGCGACATAACTGCAGCAAGAGACAGAGTCACAACTCTGGCTCTAGGGATAGCCAACACTAGACATCCAGTTAGCCTGTGGATTAAAGAATGGAGTAGGCTTCTCCTCAGATCCTAATGGTAAGACTTCAGAGTAAATTTTATTTTAAATCTTAAAAGAGAGAAAGTCATTGATAGTTGAAGAGATAAAAACAAGTAGAACCAGACAAAAGAGTTTGGCATAAACATTGCTAATGTACCATACAAACACCTTCAAAAATTCTTAAATATTTTGTAGCGAAAAAATTCTTGCAATTTCTAATAATTTGGGAGGGAGAGTTTCTTTTGATGTTTGTGCTTTTTTTTCAAATTATTGAAGTAATACTGATCTAGCACAGGTATGTGTTCTACTAAACAGACCCTCCAAATGCCTACCCAAAATTAAAGAAAGAATCCCACCCTAGTCCAGAAAGGCCAAGGGAAACCTGAGATCTTGGTGAAGCGTGTCCTCATCAGACCTTTCAAAGCATGTGGCAATCATGCGTAATGAAGGAGAATTCTGAAGTAGCTTCAACTGCCTATTGGTTTGAGAAGGTGACCTGCCAGTCCCTAGATATTTGGGTGGGAGACATTAATCAAGCATTCCTTTGTCAGTGTTAGTTAAATACAGTTAAATGATCCTATCTGCCTGGGCTGTTTAGACCTGTCAGAAGTAATCTGCCCCTTCTTGAGGATTGCCAAACAGGTTTTCATCCCAAGTGACTCAGTCATTTATTCCTGTTTAAATGCAAATCTTCCTTACCTCTGTAAGTCCTGGCTCACCCTTAAAAACTCCACAGGGGTTAATGTGCCACACTGCACAAAGTGCTGAGAATTGTTAGAAATTCTTATTTCTCTGATTACTACAAAAGATGTAGCCAAATTTTCCTCCGAAGTTGGGGAAAGTAGAAAGTAAATGGGAGACAAACCACTGAACAGCAACTAAGGATTCTCAAGTTCAATGTGAAGGGTGAACTTGAATGACTCCTTATCCTTGTTTGCCCAGAACCTCTACCAGGAAAGCAGGCATTGTCCAAGCAACATGCAAATAAGTCAAAAGCGTAGCTTTAAATTTTCTGGTTTGTACCAGATAGTGAAGATTTATAATCTAGAAGACAAAGATGAAATTCCCTCTCATATGGACAAGTATTTTAAAATTTTGAACAAAGAACTGAAAGCTATTCCCTTCATTGTCACAGGGGCACCATTTCTTTTTGAAGTTACCAAATGGGTTTGACTACATTTCCTCCACTTTGGTGCCAGAATCTTTGCACAACGGGACTGCAGCAAGAGCCAGCGTCCTGGTTCCAGCAGCAGGAATCGCCCAGTGACACTGTTTCTACCCACAACTGCCTTCTGGATGGAAGAGCCCTCACAATGTTCATACTCGTTTACTTCACCCCATAATTTTTCTTCTAGGACTTTCTCCTAATGAACTATTTGGCAATACCAAGAAAGACGCATGTGCAAAGATGTTCATCCCGGTTTTGTTTACAATGGAAAGAAAAAGTAAATATAAACGAACACTCCTACATATTCAACAAAACGCGGGTGGTTAAATTCATTATGGTGTATCCATAGAAACAAAATATTCTGTAGCCATCATTAACTTTTCATATGAAGTTTTAAGGACAAAAGAAATTCGTTTTTACTCATTCATACCTTTTTGTGCTTCTTTCTAATTTTTGTACAAAAGATTAGGATTTCTCTTGGTGATCAGGAGTCAGAAAAAACCCGAAGCTGGCCATGAGGGTATTGATACATAGTGCACTGGACAACACTGGACAAGGCTTGTCTCTTCAAAACAGTAACGTGCAAGACTCAGTATTTATTATTACCAAGAAATTACCATTTTTTAGTTGACTATATTCTCTATGCTATACTTTACATCCCCATGACTATTCTGTAACAATGAATTTGTACTTCTTAATCCCTTCACCTTTTTCACCCACTTCTCCCAGCCCCCCTCCCCCCAGCAACTGTCAAAACATTCTCTGTGTCTATGGTTCTGTTTCTGTTCTGCTTGTTTATTTTGTTTTTTTTAATTCAATTGTTGATAGATATGTATTTATTTTTATTTTATTATTCATATTTTTTATCTTTTAAAGAAGACCCTTCAGCATTTCATATAATACTGGTTTGGTAGTGACAAACTCCTTCAGCTTTCTCTTACCTGCAAAGCTCTTTATCTGCCCTTCCATTTTTAATGATAGCTTTGCTAGGTAGAATAATCTTGGTTGTAGGTCCTTGCTGTTCATCACTTTGCATATTTCTTGCCAATCCCTTCTGGTTTGCAAAGTTTCTTTTGAAAAATCAGCTGACAGTCTTTATCACTCAAATATCTTTTATATCTGGCTACCTTTAAGAACCACTTGCCTCTCATTTTCTTCTGCCCATTTGCTGTTGGAAAAAAGCTGATTATCAATTTGTGTTACCCTCTTGGAAAAAAAGATCCTCTATAACTATGTCATTAAGCATGTTCTTTACTTCATGGGCTGACTTGCACTGGAAGAGTCCTTCTCGTTAGTTAGAATTTATACATATGAAAGGAAAATTTGTATTCATGCACTCTCAAAAGTGCCATTGAGCTGAGAATCTTATTTCAGTTAAACACACTTTTCTATGTACTGCAGTGTTTGTCGTACCTTTCTTAATAAATCATAAGCTTGTCTTTGAATTGTTCATATTGTCTAAAACAAGATTTTGAGTTGTATGTTTCAATAAATCCTGCTGAACAAATAAACAAAGACCCTATATCAGTGAGTTTCCATCTTTCAGGGGGCCTCAAAAAAGTGTTGCTTAAATTAATCTTATGCTGCACCCCAGTATTTCAAATAAGTCAGAGAGGAGCTGGTCTGACTGAAGTGAAGGTGGAGACAGACCAAAGCCTAGAGTGACCATGTAATTTATTCTACAAACTGGGACCTTCTTAGGAATGAAAGGAGACTTTTTTTTTAAAGATTTTATTTATTTATCTTCAGAGGGGAAGGGAAGGAGAGAGGGAGAGAAATATTAATGTATGGTTGCTTCCTGTGCATTCCCTGCTGGGAACTGGCCTGCAACCCAGGCATGTGCCCTGACTGGGAATCAAACCGTGATCTCTTGGTTCACAGGCCCACGCTTAATCCACTAAGCTACACCAGCCAGGGCAAAGGAGACATTATTAATAATTTCACTGGGGCAGTGTATTTTACAAACCATTCTTTTTCTGCTTTAGGAAGATCACAAGTTCAAATTGTCCAGAAGCAGTAAAGAAAATCACTGGAAATTGGCTACATAAAGTGGAAACTCCAACAGGAGTAGTAGGAAAAAGATACAATAACTGAAGTCCAGAGTTAAACACTAAGTTAGACAAAAATACATTTGCAAAAACATAGACGGTGGGCTAATTTGATCGTTTTAGAAAGTGTTCTAACAATACAATGTGAAAAAGATAAACCTTTCCAAATTGAATCAGCTAAAGGACAGCTGATTAGGCAGCTTATAGGGAGAAATATACAAATAACAATAATCAATAAAATTACAAAAAAATTCTTATTCACAATTAAAGGAATGTAAATCAAAACAAAAAAAATGTACTTAACTAATAAACATTAAAGTGTGAGGATACCTATATTAATTAGTTTATAGGGAACAATTCATTCGTAACACTGATAATAAATGCATTAACAGGTGAAAAGTCTTTAGAAGGTCATTAGGCAATAACTATTAAAATGAAAGCACATATTGTCTTAGACCTGGCAATTACACAGATAGAAATTGACTTGATGTTTGCAAAAGCAAACATGAACACAAGTAACATGCACCATAGTGTATCACAGCTAGAAGAAACCTGGAAACAACCTAAATGTCTATCATTTAAGAAAGGGTTAAATAGATTTACAGACTAGAAAATCCATAATATAGAAGGATGTGCAGCCAATAAAATAAAAGCCAGTAGTCCTGCATGTTCTGATAAAGAAAAATCTGTCATATTATTAAGGGAAACAACAAAAGCAGGGTCAGAACACTGCATACAATATGACTTTTATTCTGTTCGTTGTTAGGAGGCTACTTACAGGTGTTACATATATACTAGTGTTTTCAGGACACACCAGAGGCTGTGACCACTGGCTGTGTTTGTTAGAAGGACTGAGTAGAGAAGTGGGGGGAGAAATGTCTTTTATTCTGTTTTGTATCTTTTTGCCTTGTTTAAATTTTTTAAATATGTCCATGTGCTCCCATTATAAATGTTTAAAATGTCAACAGAGATTATCTGTGTGATTGGATTATCATAATAAAAATTATAAAAGGTGGAGAAATCTATGTGTGGGGAAAGCAAATAGGAAGCCCAAGTTGAAAGATATCCCAAGCTTATAAAATCATACTACCTAACTATGAAGGAGTTTGAAATGTATATCTCTTCCTTTGCAAAATATTTAGCATTTGGGCCATCCATTCACCCAAATGCTTATTACAATATTAAATTGCAAAGGATGCCATCCCTGGCCCTTGAGTAAGCATGAGAGAAATATAAATATATATATGCATATATATATGCACTGGTTGTGGGAGCAGAGAATGCATTGATGATGGATGTCAACATACTAAAAAAGGAGCTCCATTTTCGTTACTGGCCCTTGGGAAATGGGAGAGGCCATGCTTCTCTGCAGTATTCCCTGATATCCTTCTCTTAGGATAGGATATAGGATAAAAGCTACGGTTTTGCATGGGACCAAATATCAATGCTTGGACATGCTACACCCTTTATAAAAGGTTCATGGTCAGATTAAGGTAAAGTTAGAACTGGAAATAGAGACCTTCCCCATGTACACAGTGAATATCTTCTAGGAACCTGCAGGAAGAGCAGTGCCCTCCCAGAAGACAGTGTAGACACCAGCAGGTCTATGACATTCTCTTCTCAGTCAGGTCAGGTACCAGATGCAGGAGGGAGGAAAGCAGACATCATAGCACTAAAGGGGAAAAGGAAAGGGACTGCCCCTGTTTTATATGTCCATTTCTCTCTCCACTAACCCAGTAGATATATGAGTTATCATAGGGGTTTTGTTATCCTTCTGGTTAATTTTCCAACCTAACATTTTTGCAAAAGCAAAATACTTGTATCTATAATAACTTTCTACAAAGTCTAATTTCACCCATTATTTCTTTAATAAATAAAAGTTCCTCAGCTATCTAAAAATGGATCTATTATTCCACAAAATAAATATTAATTGTCATTAGGCATCTACAACTACCCAGCACCATGACAGGTGCATTACATAAAACCACCCTGCAGAATGTATAATATTACACCCACTTTACAGATGAGGAAACTGAGGTTCAGAAGGGCTGAACAATTTGCACATGTTCATTCAGCTAGTGAGTGGCCAAATGCCAAGTTTAAATGTATTATGGATAATATAGATTGTCTCAAAGTTAAAGTGAATGAAGATGAATTTTTCATAAGAGTTTGGCTTCTCTCATCATCGTACCTATTTTCTTAACATCATCGTAAATAAAAGGCTGGATTCTCCACAATCAAGTGAATGTGGAACTTTAAGAAAAGAACTCAACTGAAATTTCATTCAGCACATAGAACTTCCTGCTCTGATGCAATGTTTTATGTCTGTGCTGTCCAATCAACGAGTCCCCAGGGGCTGCAGATCACTAGCTAGGTGGCTCCTATGCTTGAGAACCTAAATTTGTAATTTTATCTATTTTAGTTCATTTAAATTTAAATTTAAATAGACACTGGGCTAGAACACCGCAGTTCTAGCCCAAGTCATTCAAGAAACATTAATTGGTAAATGGAATCAAAAGGAGAGGAAGTTGAGGAAGAAGTAATGATATAAAAATCAAGAAATGGTTAGAGCTGGAAAAAACCTTTAAGAGACCATCTCATCCAACCCACTCATTTACACAGATGAGTAAAGTGTGGCCCAGAGAGATTAAAAGCAATTCGCTAAGGTCACACAAGCTGGTAAGGGACCAGATATAAATCCCACTTTTTAATGAATGCTATGCCTAGCTGTGGCTTTGAACAACTGCAGAGAATTGAGTTAAACTGGGGAACATAATAAAACACTTTTTTGTACTTTTTTTGAACCCTGTATGAGGCAAGGGACACGTGATAAGCCGTCAACCAGAATGCATTCTCCTTGCCTCTGTACCAGTAAGAAATAAGGTAAAAATCCCACAAGGCAAGGGACATAAGTATAAAGCTAACCTGCTAGTCAATTCCATGGCCTCCTGTTAGGGAAACACCAGGCACCTTGGAACTGTGTTCTGATGTCCCAATTCTGTTACAAAAAAAAATCTGACTCCAAACTATAATATTCTCTAAACTATGCCCTCCTTCCCAACCTATACCCCCAAATGGGGAGAGTCCTTTATACCTCCCTCACAGAGAAGCTCTTCTATTTAATTAGGTTAATAGGTTACAGATAGGTTAATTGGGTTAAATCCTGGGCAGAGTGAAAGTGCTTTCTAATTGCTGCTGCCTCGGCATTACCTGGAGCTGCGTCGGATCTTCAGTGCCCCCTGGTCTATGTCCTGCTCCTCAGAGGCAATTTTAAACATGGTACATGGTAGTGACATGCACACAGGACACTATCATTCCCCTAAACTCTTTGACAAAGGCATTTTGGAAAAAAACTACTTTCTGCTTTATAAATGATTTCTTCCAGGTTTCCAGTGAAACAACTCATTAAAAAAAATTTTTTTTGACAAATGAAAGGGAAAAAAATGCCTTTTCAAATCCAGGGCACTTGAAAGTTTCATTTTCCTGTTTTAATTTGCTTCAGTGTTTCCAGGGAATAATAATAGTTTTTTAATGCCAAAGGTGGCTTTCATCACTCAAAGCCCTCTAATTTCCTCCCATACTGCAAGTAATGTGTTAATAGTTCCAAAATGAAATATTACCTAAAACACAACTTGGTAATTTTCCTCACAGTTCAAAGTTATTTGAAAAAGAAGCATCGCCTTTTACAAATATTTACTTTGCCACAACGGAAGACACTGCAAATTATCTGCAATAGCTTCCATTCTGTTCTTTTTTGTGCCATCTTTGAATCTGTCGGGGAAAAATAAATGAATGGGCAAAAGCTAAAACATATCCCCCTTCCCTTTCATGTTATAATATCAGGTTCCACGGAAGAACCTGAACTCTACCTTTAAAATTAGATAATGTCACATATATGTATAATATATATATATATAGAGAGAGAGAGAGAGAGAAAAGCTTGGTATTTGTGGTCTCATTATAGAATACACATACCAAAGAAAGGATGTGCACAGAGGCCATAGAGAATTTAAAAGATTTATTTATGATGTATTACTGTAATTTTTAATTTAGACATGCAAATTTTTTAATTTGCACCGACTGCTTTGCCTTAATGGTTTTGATTAATACTTGGAGGTAGTGTTTGTGAAAGAGATTTATACTGTGATTCATCTGCAAAATAATCAAATCATTACCAGCTAATGACAAAGCTGTGAAAAATGATATAGATATTGTGTAACTTCCAGCTATGGCTGAGCACGTGGAGGTACCCAATCCTTCCAGCAAATGTGGACTTGTGTTAATAACTGCTGGGAAGTTCGCTCTAGGTCCACTCTAATTTGGCAACAAAAAACATTGATCTTAATAAAGCTGTCTGATAAAAGGAGCAGTGATTAACATCCCGAACCCTCTATTCTGCAACTCATGCCAAGGTCCCTTTTTTTTTTTCCAGGAATGAAATTCCACTGCACTTCCTGCTTATCGCTCCATCTCACCTCAGCCCTCTGTGGGTCTCCAGATAAGGCTGTAGACAGTCTGGGGAAGGGAGGCTGGGGAGAGCAGTGCCTGTGGCTGCAGGTGGCAGTTAGTTGCCCGAGGAGAAAAACACAGCACAGTGAATTTTCTGAGTCTGAACCCCTTCCAGAGCTGACACCCATTCCTTCCAGAATTCAGAGGCACCTCCCTCTCTAGTGGGTTCTTCCTGCTTGGATTCCACCATTTAGGACTGACTGACTCGCTGTTTTTTGCTAATCCTGACAGAATCAGTGGAGGCAGAGGAGAAAACTCCAGAGCCTGTCCAGAGTCAGCAGAACACACTCTCAGACGGTGTCAGGAAACAGAAGAGGGCAGGAAGCAGAAACCCACAGATAATCCCCAAATCTCATTACAAGTTCCCCTGCCACTTCACCAACCCAAGGGGCTAAATTGAGCCGAATGGCAGATTTGGGTTTTACCTTCTTTCTGGCTGCTCTCTTCCAACCAAATAATAACAATTAATGTTTCTTGAGGTCTTACTGTGAGCCAGACATGGTGTTAAGGCATTCCACACCCACATTTTCATGAATCCTCACCACAAACCCATAAAGTAGGTATTCTTAGTAGTATTATTCCCATTTTACAGATAAGTACATTTTATAGTTAAGTAGCTCTTCCAGAGAAAAGCTGGCATGGGATGAAGGTAAAACTTCTTTCTAGTTTATTCTAGCCCCACGAACCCCACCCATTAAACCCACATCGTACTGAAAAATGAAAATCACCAAAACGAAGGTAGTCAGAAGGGAGGTGGGTTGAGAAAGAAAAAGAAGTTAAATTTTTTTAATAAAAAATGTAAAAAGCTTGGGCCCAGCCACTGTTAATACTGAAGCAATCATATTTTAACTCATTATCAAGAAATTCAGCTCCTCTTTTATTTCGGTTCTCACAAAGGAAAAGCCCAGTGAGTTGATAATCATTAATATTTCATTGAAAACCAATCCATATTTTCTGTGACGGTGACATGGACACTCCACTTCATCAGGAAGCCATTTTAGAAAATTAGAAAAAGCAAGGCACCATTCTGGAAAGCACAAGCCGAGACTATTTATCATTATTATTTATTACTTATTGGTACCAACTGGGTCTCCATTGTGGAGAGGGAGCTGCAAAAGCCTTGTGCAGAGGCAGACGGTCCCTGTTCACTGGGCTCGCCATCCAGTTCCGATTGCATGGCTACAATGGGCCCTGTGTCTGTAATTACTGGTAATGTGACTGCCGAGGAACCACAAAAGGAAGATCAGAACTTTCTATCACTTTTCTAGACAGAAAGACAAATGAGAAGGGAAGCAATAAGTGTAATTAATTTCAACCAGAGCTGGAAGAGGAAAACTTTCAGCTGTGGTACCATAACGCAGCATTTATAGGAGAGCTTCTCTCCTAACAGAGCCAGACCCACTGATTCATAGATCTGCAATAGACTGCCATTGCAAAAAGAACCAGGAGAGAAATATAAATGTAACACGGATTTCATAGCATTGTTTAGGTTCAGAGTATCTGCCAGAGAAATAAGCATGTGATTTAATTGTATGTGTGGCCCAGGAAAAGCAGGAGGAGTTAAGCCAAAGGGCAGAGTTCAAAGTAAAGTTAAAATTCAAGCCATTCAGAGTGAGCCCGGAGAACAAGCCTTTGGACATATGAGCCTCTTGTGTGATTCAACCCATGACATAGAACAGGACTGAGGCTGAAGTGCTGAAGGAGAGGGGAATACACTCTCAGAGGTAAACTTGCATTCAAGTCGTCATGACTTAGCTGAATAATTCCCTCTAATGCTTAGACAAATAATGCTGCTAAATACTTGGAATTAAATCGCATCTCCACCCCTCTGCTTTCGGGAGCTTCTAAAGACTGGACTGAGCTAGCTGTAGGGAAAATTAAATTCAAAATGTACTCATCATGATCATTTCAGAGAAGGGGTATGCTCCTTATCGGTCTACATGTGAGAAAAGAGACTACACTTGACTCTAACCAACCTCAGATAATTTTGAAGAAGGCAAGAGACCACATTAGTGAACACAGGTTTCAGTAGCTCTGCTTCTGCCATCAAATGATCACAAATATTCTGGAATTTGATTCCCGTCCAGTTCCCTCAGCCTTATTCCTCCAACAATTAGAGCTTTGGTCTTTGCAAATTACACCAGCTGTCTTATACACAGTTTTGTGGTTTTTTTCCTACTTCTGTCAACTCTCAGGTAACATTCTGCAACTCTTCACATTTACCTAAAGTCATGCAGTAGAACTTTCAGACATCATGGAAATGTTGTATATCTTTCCAATATGGTAACTACAAGCCATATGTGGCTAGTGTTGAGAAAATAAACTTTTAATTTTATTTAATTTTAATCAATTTAAATTTAAATAGCCATATATGCTTAATGACTATCATTAAGAGCAATGTGGGTTTTAGTGAAGATGTGTTAACATAAATGGAAAAGTTTGTACTGCACATTCCACAAAATTCTCTTCCCCAGATTCTCTTGCAGCTATAGGAGGCCATGTTACACAGTTATGGCCAATAAGAGGAGAGCTGAGGGTTACTGGATCTGAGGGATACACAGAATCGAATTTCCTATTTGCCTCTTTTTCTTTTCGTCTGCCTGAGGTATGTACATAATACCTGCTCATGTAACAAACCCCTCAAGAACAAATGCCATTCATCAAGGTTGGCACAGAAGAAAATTGGAAAGGAGCTAGGACTTTAAAAACTTCCTCAAGCCATTGCAATAGTCTTGGACCACCAACCAGTGATTTCATCAGCAAGAGACGAGTAAAGCCCTTATTCATTTAAATTACTCTTTGCCTCTTTTTCTATGCTTGGAGCCAAATGCACTAATTCTAATTCATAAAACGAGATCCCATTATAAAGGTTTAGCACTAAATGAATATCTTGCTGTCTACAGAACTGTGTAAAGTCCAATTTTAATAGCAGTGTTTTTCTACTGCAAGTACCCATCCACAGTCTTCTCCTTGGGGCCAGCCCAGATGGTAATGTGAGTAGTAAGTTGATTTTATCAAATTGCCCACCTCCTCCACAGTGTTCTGTTTTTCCATGTTTCTGTCCATATCTAGTTTTTTGTATCTTTCTTCTCTCCCCTCAGCAGCGCGTCTGCTATCATTCATTGCTCTCATGATACCTCCTTAAAATTGGGGAATGGAGGAAGGCTAAGCGTTGTCATAAGCTGAAAGGATTTTAGTCACAAGGAAGAGAGATGAAGGTATTTGGATACTATAAGGGTGTTTTCTTCCATTAAAATGTTTTTGGTGAGTAATTTCTACCATGTGCATAAAAAAAGGCTTTCCTGGTCTTACTTCTGAGATCTCGATCATACTTCCTTTTTCTTTCCAATGACCCTTAATTGGACATCTAGCATGTACTGACTCCTCTTCACTTGGCATTTACATGCATACTATTTCTTTTAATCCTCAGAACAACCCAAGGAAGTGAACTTTGGGAAAACAGCTGGGGACAAGGGTGGCCATTTGAGAGTTTTTCAAATTTATATACTGTATAGATACCTCTCCACTAAATTTTTTGAAAATCCTTTATCTGGTGTGTATGACAACTGAGCCTATTATTTCCATTTTACAGATGTGGAAAATGAGGCTTAGAGAATAGAAGTACGTTGTCATAATAAATGGCAGTGGCAGGATCTCTTGTTGCAAGTCAGGGCTTTTGATGGTGAAACAAACAGGATGCTCGGGGTTGGTTTATTCTCCCACGTGATCCTATCTGATGCCAGCCCCTGAAGACAAGGGGTCAGTTTTCCTCCTCACAGTAGTTCTGTTGGAGAAAAGAGAGGAAAACAGAAAACTGAAGAGAAGCCCCTAATGATGAGAAAAGTCAGGAAGCCCCACTCTTTGCCCCTGCCCAAATTCTGACAGAAAGAACTTAACCTCTGCATCCCCCAGGATGTCAAAGGTGTTAACGTTTCCTGTCCTCACAGGGAAGTTGTGAGGATTAACTCTTGTTTAACAGCAGTTTGTGATCTGGTGACGAAAGATTCTCTGTGTTCTTTGGTCCCCCTACTTCCTCCTCCCACAGACATGACTCATGAAAAGTAGATGGCAAGGAGTAGGGTGGAGAGAAAAGTGAAGACAGACAGCTGCGAATGAGTCGAAAACAGAATAGTTCCAAAATTCATAGAACGTGACCATGAGCCACTGGAAGATGTTGAACTAATACCCGGTTCCCTGAGATTCTCAAAAATGTAACAGGTTTCCCGCACCATCCCATCCCAAAGAAGAAAATCAAGTGTTAATTTTTGAAAGATTTTTCAGGGATTGAGTTAAGGTAGAGTCCTCCCTTCTGCTTTGTCCAGTCCTCTGCTCCTTGGTACATCTTCCCCCACAGAGGTGAAGAAGGACAGGTCACTCAGTCCTAGGTCACTTAGACATTTGGACTCAGATGTGTCCCCATAGAACGTACTTCTTACAAAAGCTTTCAGAAAGTTGTAGGCATCTCGATATTCTTTCTCCCCTTTTCTTTGTTTGCTATAATGTCTGATTTCCCCTTTTTCTCTTTTCCCAGTTTAAAGGATGAATGTGAAAACATAAGAGCAAACCCTTTTCAGGGTCAACTCAGCATTAGAGCATCTTAAAGTCATGGCTAAGGAAAGAATTCAAGGGTGAAACTGGAAAGGGAGACACCCTGAGGGACAAACATGGCCTTTGAGGGCTTTTCAAATCTACATATTCTATTAATAACTCTTCAGTAAATTTGGAGAACATTTCTCCTCTTGTGTGTATGCCAATTGCATCTCTACCCCAACACAGAAATGTTACCCTGCAGTCATAGACTATGAAACAAATATTTACCTTCTCAGAAAATATGAAAAGGATGGAGGAAAGAACAGGTTTATTTTCTCTGACCACAATATGACAGATTTGATCTCCAGGAGCTGTGGGGGACTAGATTCATTTTTACTGTGATCTTTCAACCCATTTGAGTTAATCATTCAACAAACATTCACCAAAGATCTCCTATGTGCTGGTATACATGAGGTGCTCAAAAAATACCCATGAATTAAGGAGCCACGGGGCAGAAAAGAAACATCTTTTTTTTATTAAGATGTGCATGGCCAGTTTATGGAGGAAACAATTTATGAGGCTAAAGCTTTAAGAAGAAAAAACAGGAAGCCAAAACAGAGGCACCTTTCTCATCGGGATGAGGAGGGCACACCACAGGCTTTCTTCGGGAGCCCTGTGTACTGTTGCTCAGTCTGTGCATTGCACTAAAGGACTGGCCAGGCATGAATGAGTATCAGAATTCGGCTCCCTCCGCTTGCTAAACTGAGAGCCAGTGGGCCACATCTGTCTGGATGTGAGGCCTTTTATTAATTCACACAAAGACAGTATATTTTGTTGTGATCTTGTTTTCCTGGCTCAACAGAAGTCCCTGCTTTGGTTTTACTCTTCATCTCTAGTCATGATGATCCTGCACATCCCAGAAGAACAGAGAATCATTGCAATAGAGCTCTCAATTGGTGGATTAAATAAAATGTTGTAGTATTGATTTCTAAGTACTAAACTATCCAGAGGTGTTGCCGGTGTCTAATAGAACTGCCAAAAAACATTTAATTTTTCCATCTAAAACACACCCGGAAAATTGAACAAATTTCATCAAAATGTTTAAGTGCCAGGAATGATTCCAATCTAATAAAACGTTAAGGCCTTGCATTGTCTATATTGCACATGCAGCAGACCTCCATTAACGACACACTTGAAACCTCGTTTTTAATTCTTTTGCATAAAATCGCCATTTTAAGTTCTGCTGGGAAACCTTTTTGGAAGAGTCTCTTCGTAAATAAAGCAACCACTTTCTTAAAATAAAGTGGGCCAGCAGTATGTGGCTCCTTCAGGGTCTGAGAGGCATCTTCGCTGATCCAATGCTGAGGAGGCCTGTACAGTCAGCTGTTGTAACAGAATCTGTTGGTGTCTGCCGGCACGCTGAGTGACAGCAGTGTGTAATCAAAGGCACGCACAGAAACACATCAGACGGCAAGAACACACAAATAAGCGGCAGAATGGGAATATTTTGGAACCTAAATGGACCTTGGCACAAAACACTGTGGAAGTGACATTTTGCAGAGCCTGATCATTTTTACTTGTTGCATATGGAATCTAGAAAAGGAGGAGTAAGAAAGAGGGTGGGAGAAAGATTAATTTTTATGTAGCGCATCCTCTGCTTCAGGTGCAAAGTGGTTTGTGTACATTGAGGGATCTAATCCTCATATGCACAATATGGTATTAGGTGTATTATTCCTATTTACAAATGGGAAAGTCAAATCTTAAGAAGTGCAACAGCTAGTCCAAGGCCTCACTGCTAATACATGATGAACCCAGAAATAAAATCCATGTCTGTTAGTCTCTGAAGGTCACCCTCCCACTTCTTCTATTCCTACACTGGTGGAAATCATGGAACACTTCCTTCTGCCTCAATCCTACCTGCTCTCCTCATCCAGTGGTTGCTAATTGTGCTAGAGGAGCTGCCCTTGGACAAGTGCCCTTCACCTTGACTGCCTCAAGATCAAGAGGGAGAATCCATTTATTACTCCTATGGAAAGCTAGGTTAGGATTCATTGGACAACAACCCAAAAGCTCATTGTGCTAATCAAGTTTTGTGGGCAGTAGGGCCAGAATACTGGATAGGAAGTTCAAGAGCATGATCAGCCTCCCAGGTATCTGCCCTGGCAGCTGGATCAGCAGGATCTTCTCCAAGTTCCCATTAGATGAGAGACTGAGAGACAAACTACTAGCACGTGTAACACCTGAAGTTCCCAAATGTATTCATCAGTAATGAAAGCCAGGTTCCTCCCTCTGAGCAAAGGAGAAGATTTACAAGAAAGCAAGTGATGTTCTCTGAGGGAGCAAACCCATTTTATGTAAACCTGAAAGATCAGTTAGAGTTCCCAGAATTTACCCCCAGAGTGTGCCCCTAAAGTCACCGAGTGAGGGACTGTGAGAAACAGTGTGAATGGACTCAAAACAAAACAAGACTCACCTGATTACAAGTTTCATTATGAACCTCGGGTTTTTTAGAGCTGGTGACATCACATTGCTTTGAAACGTTGGAAAGGGAGGAGGGTGGCTAGCCTCTGTGCTTCATGTACACGTGAACTTGAAATGTCTTGCAGGCCTCCCCACTGACATCACACAAAACCAGACCTCATTAGTTTTATAGGCCACCCCTGCCCTTCTCCTTCAGAGGTGGTAAGACTCAGGATAGGTTTTTGTTATTTTTTAAAGGCAGCTTCAGATACCACATGGTAACATAATCATTGTCAGTAAATGTCACCAGTTGGAAGCTCTTAGCATTCAGAAGGAAGCTCTGAGACCCATCCCACCTCTATCTCCAAAGTACGATCTGAATTTAGGACACACAAGAGCTTGGCTGCTCAAAGAACAGTTCGCGGATGAGCAGAAGGAGCCTCAATTAGGAGCTTGCTAAAAACACAGAATCCGGAGTTCCATCCCAGCCCTGGTGGCTCAGAATCTGTACTTTTTACAAGATCCCCAGATGATTTGTATACACATTAAAGTTTGAAAAGTGCTGATAAATAGACCAGTGATTTTCTCAGTGTCTCTCCAGGACCAACAACATCAGCATCACCAGCAACTTGTTATAATGCAGAATCTCAGGTTTACTGAATCTGAATTTCTATCTTAATGAATCCACAGGTGATTTGCACCCCATGAAAGTTGGGGAAGCATCATTTTAGGGTCAGGCAAACCTGGGTTTTCGTTTTGGCACAACCATTTACAAGGTGCACGCTTTTAGGCAAAGAACATTAACTCTTGGAGTTTCAGTAAAATAAAGCTAATAGATTCTTTTCTCAGGAAATTCAAAGGGATTAAATTATGTCATGGAGGTAAAGCTCTTACTACAAGACTAATGTATATTAAGTTCTTAATAAATAATTGTTTTTAGGTTTCACTGTTTGTTCCTCTTCCTCTTGTCCATCATCCTCTGCCCTGGAGATATTTCCATGAGGTTTTCCTGGGTCCCTTCCAGCTTAACATGCTCTGATTTGACAATTAGTTCCTTTTTCTTAAAACTGCTGAGGAGCCACTGAACCAAACCCTATAACTAACTATAGGGATTAACAATTAGTTCCTCTTCACTGTCCAACTTTCTTTTCTTGCCGAGTTTGATCTTGTCTCTAACAAAGAATGGAAGCAGCAAGAAGACAGAGACTAGAGCCTGTCTCTTAAGCACTTTCCATGTGAAAGTTCAGATACTAACACAAAAGGAAACAAAGCAGTGAGACACTACCCTTGTGGAGTTTGCTTATTTAATCAGGGAGATCAACAAAGAAAAATATAATTTCAATCAAAATTGTAGTAAGTATTGTGAAGTATAGTGAATTAGGGCCACATGAGCAGGGATAGAAGAATAATAACATTTAGATGGTAAAGATGGTGGTAGGGGGGTGAAGCTGGAGAGATGGTCTCTTAGAGAGAAAAACATGCAACTGAGACTTGAAAAGGAAGTATGGGAGTTAATCAGGAGAAAGAGAACCCCAGGTGTCAACAACTGCATGTGCAGAAAGTGCTTTGAGAAGTCAAAGAACCAAAAAGGAGGGAGGTGTGACTGGACCCCAGTCAGCAAAGGAGCCAGTTCCTAGGGAGGCTGGGGAGGTAGGTGGAGACAGATATGGACTCCCAGGCAATTGGTTGTTCCATAATTTAGGGAGAATGAGGCAAGACACTTCCTTAGTAAGCTCATGGACATTGGTCGCTAAAGCAAATCCCACTACTAACTGCATCTATGCATGAGCTCCTGGCACCTGGGGGTAGGGGGGTCTCAGTAACATGTGTGATTAAGCACTAATAAATAAACAAATGGATGAGACATGCCATGCAGAGAACGAATGGTATAACAGAGGTGAAAATTATAACCAGGAAAAGTAACTTGGGAAAGAATGCAAGGAAGGTATCACTCCTCCAAATGCCCCTTCTCTCTTCTGCATTTAATATTTTCCATGTTCTGCTGGATTTTCTTATCCACATACAAATTTGCTGTCATCTCCTGTCTTCAAAAATATCCTCGTGTGACCTCCATATTCCAATCCAGTTACTGCCCAATTTTCTAGTATCCTTTACAGCAAAAGATTGAGCTGTCAATTCTTATCTCCACTTCTTCTCTTCACATTTTCTCTATTAAAAATAAAACACATGCCCTGGCTGGTGTGGCTCAGTGGAGTGAGTGCCAGCCTGAGAACCAAAAGAAAAAAGTTGCAGCTTCAATTCCTAGTCAGGGCACATACCTGGGTTGTAGTCTGGGTCCCTAGCTGGAGGCATGCAAAAGGCAAACAATTGTATTTTCTCTAGCACATTGTTGTTTCTCTTCCTGTATTTCCCCCTCCCTTCCCCTCTCTCTAAGAAGTAAATAAATAAAATCTTTTAAAAAATAAAAAAATAAAACACATGCCCTGACCTGTGTGGCTTAGTTGGTTGCTCCTCACCCTGCAATGCAAAAGGTCACTGGTTTGATTCCCAGTCAGGGCACATGCCTAGGTTGCAGGTTCAATCCCTGGTCAGGGTGCATACAAGAGGTAACGGATGGATGTTTCTCTCTCACATCAATATCTCTCTCCCACTCTTTCTCCCTTTCCCTCTCTCTAAAACAAATTCATGATAATAATATTGTTACACTAAAGAATATAAGTAATGTACATGTAGATCAGAAAGCTTAATGATAAGCATGGATGCCCCATGAGTGTTCCATCCAACTCAACTGTTAGAACCTTACTAATTCTGTTGAAGTGATCTGTATATTATTCTTCTGGCTCCACTAACCTATGCAATAGTAACCCTAAAATTTGCATATATCATTCCCTTTCTTTTGTACATAGTTTTGTCACAAATGCTTATAACTCTAAACAGCATATACTGAGTCTGGCAGAAGGAAGGCCTGCTTGAGTGTGGTTGGTAGGGTAATAACATTGATATAATAATTTATAGTTGTAATTTGAATATTTCACCTAAAATGTCATATGGTGTGCTTGAGTGTGGTATGTACTGTTACGTTACAGAATTACATGCTTATGATGTTTATCCCTGGCTGGTGTGGCTCAGTGGATTGAGCACTGGCCTGTGAACCAAAGGGTTGCTGTTTGGATTCCCATCAGGGCACATGCCTAGGTTGTGGGCCAGGTCCCCACTAGGGGATATGCAAGAAGCAACTACACATTGATATTTCCCTCTCTTTCTCCCTTCCTTCCCCTCTGTCTAAAAATAAATAAATACAATATTTTTTAAAAAGAATTACATGCTTATGATTTTTAATAAAATATTTTGTAATAAAAAAGGGGCATTATTTGTGCCAGACCCTGTATTTAACTTTATCTGACTTTCTGTACTTTATAAAAATGGAAAACCAATCACATAGAATCAATTCCAAATAAAATTGGCAATGTCAAAATATTTAACTTTTTAGAAGAAAACAGAAAAATAGCTTTATAACTTTCAGGTAAGAAATGTTTTAAACAAGACACAAAAATACTAATAATTTTTTTAAAGACTCCTTTCCTCTATATGCATAAACCATCCTTCCACTCCCTTTCAGAAGTCACTGTCCCAAGCAATTGAACCCTCGGTGACACTTCCTTTGAGTTAAATGCAACCTTAACACTATGGAATTCCTTTAAAACACAACTATCCTGCAGGGATTGGTAGTATAACGAGCCTCTGCTGTACATTGGGTTTTCTGGGATGCAGACTATAAGATAAAGATTAGAATTTTACTGAACAGGGCTCTTAGGATTAACAACTGTGGAGGAAGGGAAGGAAGCAGGGTGGGGCAGGGAGTAGTCGAGCTGTAACACAGTCTCAGTGGAGGCCTCAGCCAATGCCACAGGGTTCCAAAGTTGGGATGCCCTTCAGGATTATTCTAAATTGCAGCACACGGGCCTTTAAACCCTAATCCACCAGTCATTGAATGTAGTTGACCTTGGGCAAGGTGGCTGATTTCAGCCAAGGCAATTCCTTTAGGGGTCTGACATTTGGGAGATGCACTTCCAGCAGCTGGGGGTATACATTTTCATTTCTGAAAGGAAGCCTGGGTGGCATATCACAGCATCCACCAAAGTCCCTCATATCTTAGGCTGACAGAGATATCAGATGTCTTCTTCATCCTGGGATACCTCGTGGTACAAGAACATTAGGTATGGCTGTGCTGATAAGGGAATGAATAAAGCAAGTTGGTATGGAAAGAGGTGGGAAGAGAACACCTACCAGCCACAGGTGTTAGGTCAGGGCGGTGCAGTGCACCAGCTTCTCTACAGCTCCAACATGTTTTCCAGGATTCACGTTGATCCTTGCTTTTAATTAGCAGTGAATTACTCAACTGGCAAACTGATTATGTTCTCAGAGAACCAGTCCCGTGGGAGAAACTATGCACCCCCTGTCCACCCACCCACCAAAAAGTCCACTTTGATAAACTTACTCAGAATTTCGCAATCAGAAAATCTAGAAAGAAACTATTTTCATTTCAACATGAATAAAAGTGTTGAATCATTTTGAAAAATAAAATTTTATACTTTGAATTCACAAGTGAGAAAATGGTACTGAGCCAGGAGCAGTAACCTAACCTTTCTAGGTCTGCGGCTCTTTAATCTCTTAATTAGAGCCATGCCTCAAATGGAAACCCTGAGCTTCAGGTATTAGGTAGCAAGAGCAGCTCAGTAAGTTAGAAGCAGACTTACACTAGGTAATAACAGAATCCAGAGCTATCTGAACACTCTGCACTGCAATTATTACCAACCGTCCCCTAGCTCTGCTTTGCTATCTTTTCAAAAGTGAGAAGATTTTCGCATTTTTTTAATTGACCAAAAAGAGAGAGATAAAATCATTAAGAAATAGCCAGTCCTCCCTTTATGCTGACTTGGTATTGCTTCACTCAGGCTGAACAGGTAAAAACAATTGCAACTGAGCTCTATCATGAAGAGGCTGAAATGACTCATCTTAATTATTCTTTAGAATGACAGTGTTCAATAAGCAGCATTTGTGCAAGATATTAATAGGTTTCTTACTGAACAGAGGGGCCGGGGGAGCTCTTTCAAACATATTTGGGAAATGCTGCATATTGCATCTCTTTCCTACACAGTCACAGTGTGCATCCCCTTATTAAGAGATCTGTGAAGTCCTGAAGGGAAGCCCTTACTTACAATCTTGTAGAGGTGTGCAGTTCTCCAGGGTCAACCCCAGAACACATTTTCCCTGGAACACCCATTAACATCTTGCCACACTAGTGTATGAAGGACACAGTTTGGAAAATGCAGGTCTACCCATTTTATTTACAGATAAGCAGCCTGAGCATCAGAGAGGAAAGGGGGCCTTCCCAAAGTCACAGCAATTACTTGAAGCAGAGGCAGGACAGGAACCTGACTCCATGGCCTTCAAACCAGTGTTCTCTTTCCCATCTACTAACTGATGGAAGAAAATCAGATTTGCTATTTTATAAACTGACTATTGATTGAGGGTTGATCTAAGAGAAGGCTGTAAAACCCATCTTAAACAGAAAACAGACAACTTTTTCCTTTGTGTGTGTGTGTATTCATAGCATTACTCTGGGTTTTCTCATTCATAGCATTATATAGGGTTTTCTTATTCATAGGGTACTTACAGCCCTGATCTGGGGTAGGGAAATGGAGAAAGAGAAGGACTAAACATATTCAGCTTCATAAGACAAATAAGTATATACCTTGGTCCTGAAGTCTGTGTGTGCCTTTTAAGGGATTTTCAGAGTTTCTCTGGGAGGCAAAATGATTTGGAGGTGGGACCTGGGACAAAGGAAAGAGAAAGCGGGAGAAAGTGTAGGACCCCAGCAATGTGGCTGCAGAACAGGCTCCAGGGAAAGAAATCACCATGACTGAACCACTGGTGCTGGACTCTTAGAAAGGGGTGCCTGCTTTCTAATTTGAAATGGGTTCTTGTTCTGTGCTGCAGGGCACCTCTGTGATATCCTCACTCTCTGCACCACCCCTACACCATCCCCAAGGTCCTTTGGTGAAGGACAATGAACAGCAGAGAGGTGTACCAACTTTGGAGCATGCTGCCTTGGCAAATGAAGTGGAGGCAGGCTGTGTCCATTTCTGGAGAGCAAAGTACAACAAAAAACACTGGAGCTCCTTAGGGAGGTGTTGTTGGAAGACCAGAGCAGATCGAAGGAGTTCCTGGAGTCAGAGTTAGGAGCAAAACATGACAGAAAGCAGCTACCTCTGTAAGCACCTGCTTCAACCCCCACCCAAGAATCTTCAGATATATTGTAGAAAGGACTGAACTTCTCTAATCAAAGCAGGTTAGAGCCTACGTGAATTTATTTGGACATTAGGTAAAAGGTAAACCAGAAGCCTCAACAGGACATTTAAGATACACCATGAGATGAACACAAGGAACATCCTGTGAAGTAACAATCAACCCAGCTCCTAATTTCTTCCTATTGGATCTGTCACGGCTGGCTTCCCATCACCACATATCCACTTGGCTCCAACCTTCTTTGCTGGGCTTTGTGCTGTCCACCGTGGCCCCAGCCTCCTCTTCATCCACCAAAGCAGTTCTGCGAGGCTAGAACTCATCAAACGCTGGGTCAGTTTTTCCTCCTCCATCATAAAATACATTTAGGATGAGTATCAAGACCAGTGGGGAATAAGCCCAGAGAAAGCTAAGAAAATGCAATCAATTTTCAAGATTGAAATACTAAGATTTCAAAATTAAAAGTTTTTATAATGCTAAGGAGTCATGTGATGATCTTCTCACTGGCCTGACACCCACAATGCGGCATACCAGTTCTGATTTAATTCTAGTTACCCTAGAATTCCTTAAATCACTGCATTTTTTTTTACTTTCCATCATTTTTTCCATATAAACCTATTCAACTCATGATAGCACATTAAACTGGATGTTTCTGGTGGCAATTCACATACCTAGGAGAATTTAAATCCCTTTTCCACTGAGAAGATGGGCTTAGCTGACCTATATTGGACAAAGCCAAGTTTCTCCTCCTAGATATCAATATTCACTAACCATGAATGCAACTTTTTCAGAAGTCCAATACTCATCCTTTCTTACAATGCAATGAGAAACCTGAGCGTTTATTTTCTAAATTATTACTGATTCTGTCAGGCAGTGTGTGCTTCCTCTTCCAATCAGCTTACATGAGCCAGTCAGTGGGATCTCACATGAACAAGCTTTCATATGAGTGTGCTGTGTACCACACAGTCTTCAGAAGTTCCTGCTTGTGGTCAGTTCTGTGCTTATTCCAGCCTGTCTCCTTTAAAGCAGCAAGGCTTAGAATACTTCTGCACAGCAGTTGCCCAGGCCCATGCTCATCAAGAAAATAAGTTCAAATGACACCTTCAAAATCAGATGTCAATACCCCATGCATCCCAACAAGATAGCTCATCTGCAATGATTTTTTGCTTTGCACTGCTTCCCTAAGCAAAGCTATTCCAGAGAGCTTGTAATAGAGTTCAACCAGGAAGTCAAATGCTTGGATCAGGATCTTGTCTTCCAAAGGACACTATTGCTCCCATCAGCAAGGCTAAGAGGACTTTATCAGATAATGGCATTGCTATACTCAACCATCCTTTGTGGAAGAGTCCCTACTTCTTTTAGAAACAATTTTGCTATGTCTCTCACCATGGACATTTTAGATAAGAAAGGTTAAAGCAGTCAGATTATGTTAAAATATGTGTATAAATGCACTCAAAATCTGAAACTGGAAAGCTGAAATAATGTAACTATTTAATAATTCAAGTACATGTAGGTGTGTAACATTTTATTATTACTAAGGAATGGATGCAAGGAGCAGTTTCTAGGCTGCACAGCTGAAGGGTGTGTCTGTCAAAAAGTTATGTAATTGAGCCAAGTTGAGTAACATAACACCTTGTCTCTTCTCTGCAGTCAGAAGAGCAAGGACCGTGTACAAGGCTGTTGGTCTGAAGGGTAATCCAGGATTAAATGCAGAGGAAATCTGGATCCATCAGAAACTATTTTCTGACTTTCAACAGTTGCAAAAAGAGAATCCTTCTCTTAGGTAGTGGGAGGAAAAACTGTATGGAGTATAATGAAAGCTATAAAGACTCAAACTTGTTCATATTCCTAGGAAATTTTTTTCCTTATTTTAATAAGTCCCTTATAAGTAAAGAAAAAATTTCTAGACCAACCACTAGGCCAGGATATGGCAAACTTTCTGTGTTAAGAGAGTCAGATAGTAAATACTTTAGGCTTTGAGGGCCATATAGCCTCTGTCACAACTACTCAGTCCTCCTACTATCGCAGGAAAGAACAACAGACAATATACTTAACAAAGGAGCATGGGTATATTCCAATAAAATTCTACGTGCAAAAGCAGATGAGAGCTGGATTTGCCTCACAGGTGGTGGTTAGCTGACCCCTGCCCCAGACTATAAATTCTTTGAAAGTGAGAACTTGTATTCCCAAAATCCAGTGCATTGCAGGCACTCAATAAAAAATGGTAAATGATATTTCAAAAAATTGAAATTATGGCTCTAGCTCTACCATTGTGTGAACTTGGACAAGTTATGTGACCTTTTCAGAGCCTCAGTAGTTTGTTTAAATATAAAATGAAAAAAGTAATACTGATCCCTCCAGTTTTATGAGGTATCTCAAAATAATACGTCAACCAAAAAAATTGTTAAAACTTACCGATCTCTTAAAAATTACCATATAAAGCTGTGTTTCATATGTATGTCCTTATTCAATCCTCATCGCAACTCCATATTGTCTCCATTTTGTCAGAAAAGAACACCAAGCACATTGAGTTTGAATAGTTTAAGATCACACCATAAATAATAGAACAGATTCAAACTCTATAGCCTGCCCACTTAATTCCTACACATGCTTTATTTTCCTGAAGCTTAGAAATTGAAATAAGCTATTTCAAAAAGTTGCATTTATTTTTTATACATCATGGAACAGGTGTATTCTGTAGGACCAACAACTTCTTATTCTTAGCTGTCCATGTTGACCTTGTATAATGGGTTAGCCATCATCATTGGAGAATAGGACAGGTGATAAATCATGTGAGGTCTTTTGGGTGGTAAGCAAACTTGCTTGCTGATGAACTAATGCAAAAGGGAAGGGGGTAATATTTACTGCAAAAAGACTGGCTAGCCCATAGAACTAAGGAAGAGCTGAAGAAGGCCTTGAGATGAAAGAAGACCCACGCAATAGGAACTTGAGGACACAAAATGAAACAATAGCTTGAAACCACCTTCTCAGCTCATGTTTCAACTCCCCAGAAAAAGAATCTCTTTTGTCCAGCTACCCCAGGTATTTATATATGCATGAATCAGGTCTAGTCAAGGAACAACACTGGTGACAATGTGACAACGATAGGCAGAATGGAAGCATAAAACAGGTAGCCACCTCAGTAAGTCTCCTGTAAATGGAAATCCAAATTTCCATACCACATTTTGTTTCCACCTGACTCTATATATTGCCTTGTTGTGACATTTTGGCCTAAAAATAGGAGCATTGGATATTTGTGTTTCTTCTAATCCTCTATTATGGGCCCCCAAACACACAACGGTATGTTAAAAATTGCATACTTAACTTCCACCCCACCTATATCCTCTGTACACTGTCTCTTGCCACCTATCTTTAATCTTTAGATCGCATGATCTGTTGATGCTCATAATCTTTGATCAGCCTTTCCCACCTCCTCTTTATCACACATAAACAAGTTGATTGCAAAATTATCACACTTGCTCATTTGCAGCTTAGCCATAGCAATAAAATTGTTTTATAATGTCTATGGCTAAAAATATAGTCTTAGTGTCATGACTAGATATTTTAATACAAAATAGAACCATTGCTCTTTTAGTGTTGGTTTTACAAATGTATTCTTAACCTAATTTCTACAGCAATTCTTAGGACCTGAGCACTAATTTCTGATTAGCACAATAATGGGATGCCTGTTAAATGAATGACCATCCTTCTAGGGTAAAGTGTGGTTTCTGTTTCCATCACATAGGGAGTTGGAGTCTCTGGGAAAGCTTTAGATAAATGTGAACTATGGAAGTTTGGGAAATCTGTTTTAACTATTGCTTTTCCCTTTTTCTTAATTTATAGTTGCATTTCTGCCCCTCTGAACTTCTGCTCCTCAGGCCAGAACATCCTGTCCTTTCTACAAGCCAATGGCTTCTACATTATACCAGGAAAGAGGGCCTGGAATCTAAAGAGAACATAGAGCTTTCTGCCACAGAATGTCTGAAAGGAGTTTGAGAGAGTCTGGGGACATTTCAATCCATGGTGTTCTGTACAGTTCAGCTGTTGGTATTTTTTCTTTC
The DNA here is from genome assembly GCA_028533065.1 of Trachops cirrhosus. Taxonomy (NCBI): domain Eukaryota; kingdom Metazoa; phylum Chordata; class Mammalia; order Chiroptera; family Phyllostomidae; genus Trachops; species Trachops cirrhosus. The sequence continues at coordinate 22,309,319 of CM052544.1, forward strand.
AGACCTTTAAGTTATTATGCCAAAAATGAAAGTATTTCTAACTAATAATAACCACTTCAATTTATGATCTTAAATTAATCTCCAGGCACTTTACTGAGCACTTTAAAAGCATTCTCTCATCTGATTCTTACTAAAACCCCGGGTCTGTGTTATAGATGAGGATACCCAGGTTCACAGAGGTTAAGCAACTTGCTATCTATCCCACACAGCAAATGAGAGAGACATGAGATTTGAATCCTTGTGGTTTGACCCCAATGCCTGAGCTCCAAACTTTGCAGTTTTTTTTATTCTTACCTTGTGACTTGCTTTGACCATTATCATTATAAAATGTCATTTAAAAAAAATGACTTGTAATTGTTTGCTACCCTTTTCAGCATAAGAATATTTTGCTTCTATAGCCACTTTCCTACATCCAGCCAAAAATCAAATCTCTAATTTCATCATGAAACTCAATGAATAAGTTGAATTCATTCTCTCATTCAATTCATATTCATTGCTTTTTTATCATGTGCCAATTCCGGTGCCAGGCTCTATGACAAAGAATGAACAGGCTCTTCCTTCATGGAGTTTGGAGGGCAAGACACTGGAAAAGAGAGAGAAGAAGATAAACAGAGAAAGAAAATGAGAGAGACTAAGAATTGGGTTTTTTAAGTAAATAAAAAATTATAAATCGCTTGCACTACCATTCAATAAAATGTAATCAAAATTTACTCTGTAGACCGTTTTCAAGGCTGGTACTAGTCTATAAATATTATTCTTTAAGTAAAGAAACACCTTGCATTTCTATTATATAGGCTTCTCTGAGCCTCTATGCTCTACAGAGAAATATAGGAGTCTTTTCAACAAAATGCCATAGTACACCCTCTATAATTCATTTATTACTATTAATCAGTTGGAAATTGCCCCATTGTTACAAATTCCTAAAAATCATGGTGGAAAAGTAATGGAATTGATTTATAAACAAAACAAGTATGCAGACTATTAAGTGCCAAAGGAAATTAAATTTGTCTTCAAGACTGGGCTCAGATGTGGGAAATTATAGTGGCATTAATCTAATAATAAATATCAACACCTCATCCTCAAAATCCTAGACTAGTTTAATATTAGCAGAGGGTCAGATTTCATTACAGCTAATACTACTGTAAAATTTTCAGAACAATTCCTAGAATTTGGATTTTTTCCCAACATTAAGGATAAAATTAAATTCTGCTAACAGAATCTAGTGTGGTAGTTAATCCTCTGTATTTCAACATGGGTAACAAAGAAACAAAATATTTAAATAAAAGAATAATTTTTTCTTACTTTTTGCCCTTAGATTTATTATTCACCAAAATAATGATTCAAATTGACCAAGACTAAACTTGAATTTTTAAGTGCTCTCCAAGAGTTAATTTCAGTTAAAATTACGTGAGAGCTTCTGGATGAGATTTTCCTCCTTGTTTGCTCGATTTTTGTTTTGTATTCTTTAAATTTATGTTTCCTTTACACACTCCATTTATGCCAGGTTTGGAAGGGGAAAGCACCAATAATTCTGCAAGATGGCTGATTGCTGTGTTTTGGTTGATTAGGATGACGTTCCAATAAAGCATCCAAACGTGTTGGTGCGGCTCTCAGCTAAACCCAAATCCTTAGAGGTGTTTCTCATCACTAAAACAACAGACCATAAAGTTTGCTTTAATGCAAGTAGATTTATTTCTTTATTTGTGCTCAAACACAACCATAAAGGTTTATCTTCTAATCAGAGAAAGAAAATAAACAAAGCAACAAAGGTCTTCACAAAAGAGAGTGTATAAGCCAAATTAACAAGTTCTTTGTTCTTTTCAGGTTAACAAGAAATAGGAAGACAGAAAAAAGTAAGGCTACTACGAAAGGAGGCTCCATGCTTTCTTCTGTTACTTCAATTCCTGATAAGCAAACTTCAGTGTGTGTTTAAAATCTTGAGGATTTATATTATTAACCAAACAAGAATTTTGACAATCAGGGAACATTTGTCTGGCTCCCCCCTTGCCTCCTCCCTCCCCACCCATCCCCCCAACCAGCACACACAATTTTTGTAGAATATTTTGTTGGCTATAATTAAACTATGTGTGTTAATTAGGATTAGATTTTAAATGCACTGCTTGGGAAGTTGAAAAATACAGGATCTGAATGAGCTCAAATTGAGATGACACTTGAATTTTCGCAGATGTTTCCATAATCCTAATTTCAAATTGATTGTACTTCCTGAACAGTGAGAAGCCATTTTCAGTTATTTATTCAGACGTGTGCACTACTTTTCCCTCTGCCAGTGGGTAGAAAATATCTAGCACTTTCGTTAACTCCTTCAAATAAACTGATTTCTGAGGCAGGTTTTAATGGAAGGGGTGCCAGATAAGACCCACCTGCTCCTAGGATTACTGCAGACCCCTCGGATGGACCCATACAGAAATCTGGACTCTAGTATTTGCCCACCCCTCATGATGGGTTCAGCTGGCTTTTGACTGTCTTTGCCCAACAGGCCAGAGAAAAAGCAAAGAGAGAAAAAAGGAGAACTTCCCAAATTATTGGCTCCCAGCAGCCCATAATATGCGACACTTGATTCAGCCCCAAAGATGTGCGGCGTACTATGCTACATAAGCCGGGGGTTTGGACCCAACACCCAAGGCCACCTGTAAAACACATTCCCAAATAAATGGCCTGTAAAAAAGATAAGCTCCTGCCAAATCTAAGTATGCCAGTACCAAGCGGCATTTCATCTAAAGCTGAAAGCCCAGCACCAGACTTGTAATATGCCAGAAAGAAAGAGATGGTCTTCTCTTGTGTCTATGTGGGTTTGTTGCAGTTTCTGTCTACATTTATCTTATGTTCAACCCAGAATCCAGAAAGTCTTCAGAAATTCTGCCTTGGAAGCAACCCCATTCCCCCAACGAGTCTCCTATTTGATTGTAATTCCATGCAGCTTTCCTGTTAGGGGGGCCTCTGCTGAATTAGAGGCATCGTGCCTTCTTCCACCTGTAACGATTTCCCACTCAACTCTAAGACAATGGCCATGATTGATCTAATGAGCGGCTGGAAAAGCCAGCTGATTGCTATAAATAGTTGAAAGCAAAACTTGTGCTTGGCTTCCCAAAGAATTTCTCATCAACTCTGGTACCCTAACTGAAATAGGTAAGCGGCCTCATGGCAAATTAGGTGAGACACTTAAGTTTTTTCTTGGTGGCAGATTGTACAGAGGGCAAGGCGGAATTCAAGCAGAAAGAGATGACTGGTGGAATATTCACATTTTAAAGCAACAGTCACATGTCATTCTGTATATCTCATGAAGGCAAAATTCTTTTTTTTTTTAAACAGAAAGCAGTTTGAGTAAATGCCACTATGCATGAGAACAGAATTGGGCTTTTTTATGGCTGTTTTTAAAATATTTGAAGTCCAGGGGAAATAGCCTTTGTGCATTCATTTGTTAAAGAAAATAGCATGCTGCAAAGGTACATGAAAGTAATTCATGTAATGTCCCTGAAAATCATACAATTTGTTTCCTCATTGAATCTTTTAGGCCCATGTTTCTTAGCCCTGGCTGCATTATTAGAATAACCTGATGCCCAGATGATACCTCCAACCCCCCAGATCAATTACATCAAAGTGCAAGTCTTGGAATCCAAGAAGCATGATTTTTTTAATTCTCCAAGTGATTCTAACAGGCAACCAAGTTTGAGAATCAGCTATTGTACTAGGGGTCTCCAATAATAGCATGGAGAAAAATCCCCACCCCCCATCCTATATACAGAAGAAAAGGAGTCAAGTGAAATAGTCCTACCTACCTACCTCTTGCCCTGGGAGGAACCTGAGGATGAGCAGTTCGTGACAGGCACACCTGGGCTTGCTCCTGATCAGTGCTTGATCTAATGATGGATCTAATGATGGATCTAATGATGGATCTAATGATGGATCTAATGAGCTAGAGCCCCTTCCTCTGGGGGGTTCACTGCAACTTCTTGCATGTGGCAGCAGAGAGTTTAAGTGACTTGCCTAAGGCCACTAACTGGTAAGTGGCAGAACCAGATTTCAAACCAGGCTGGTGTTGGCTCCAGAGTTCATACTTTTCACCATTACAAAAGTGAATGCTAGAGGCCCACAAGCCAAAGCCAGCCCAGGACATGTTTTATTTGACGCATGCAGAAGTCTACAAATGTTTACATTTGTGTGCCTATATTGAGTGTGTGATCTCCAGTTTGCCTTAATCCCAACCACTCCCTACCATCTTCACATTGAGCATTTTAATAATTTACATTAACAGTTGGCCTCTGCTGCCATTTGAATCCATTTCCCTGTGTGAAGGCAAGAAAGGCCTTTAAAATTATGGGGAAGTCACAAGAGCGTCAGTGATGCCACATATTGCCATCCATTACACAGTGATGGAGAGAAAATAACCCCTTCCTATTTGAAACTGATAATCCTCCTTTATTTCACTCCATTATTCATTTGTTCATTCATTCATTTGTTCACTTAATGTACTCCTGCTAGAGAGAAGGTACTTTGTAAGTAAGAGCAACCCAAAAGGGCAGGAATTAACGTGCATTCCATTAAGTGCCAGGCATTTGGTTGGACATTTTGTAGACATTTTTGCAGCCAATATTTGATCCATTTCACAACCTATCATATACTACAAGTATGAGTATTTTACTCATATAGTAAACTGAGAGTATGAGAAGGTAGGGCATTCTCATCCCTTCATTTAATAAGCGTGAATGAGCAACCACCACATGCCAAGCACTATTCTAGATGACAGTGACCCAGGAGTTTGAACAAGACCAGAAAGTTGCCCAGTCCTCCATCAGGGACACACCAGAGCCATCCCATATCAGCTTGCAAGAGCTAATTATTAAATTTCAGAAATTTGGCAAGCCAGTTGTTAAACTACCGGTAATTTGAAATCAGCCATGTTAGGAGTGTTTACATTATGGAAATCAGCTGAAACTATAAAACAGGACCTTTTGGGAGGTAGCAGGGAGCAATTTACAGCAATTTAGGAATTCTCAGACTTTGAATCTGAAATCCAGGTCTGACTGCCTCTGAAACACTGCGATTCTACTCTGTAGCTGAATAAGGAAATCTCCACCCTTAAGGAGCCTGTAACATCAAAAGAGAAAAAGACACCAACATTAAGAGCACAGATGCTGGTGTAGATGCCTAGATGTGAATCCTATCTACAATTTAAACCACACTAACTTGAGGAAGTAAATTAACATTGCCTCAGTTTCCTCCTCCGTAAGTAGAAGGATAATAATACCTCATGGAGTGGTGTGAAGATTCAATTAGTACATATATACAAAGGGGAGAAAATAGTATCTGGCACTCCATGAGAATTGCGTAAAGTTTATTGTTATTATTAAAAACAATAAACAAAGCAAATGAAATTTGTATGTGTAGCAGTGTTTGTACCTAAGAAAGGAAAAGACAAGATCTTGAGTGTATGCATGAGTGAATTATTCTTTTTTAAAAAAGATTTTATTTATTTATTTATAGACACAGGGGAAGAGAGGGAGAAACAGAAGGAGAGACACATCAGTATGTGGTTGCCTCTCACATGCCCACTACTGGTGACCTGGCCCACAACCCAGGCATGTGCCCTGATGCATGAGTGAATTATTCTGATTCCCTTCCATTTTGTTGAATTGTATTAAAAGTGCTTGCAATTTGTTCAAAGTTTGCAGGAACCAACTGATTTGACTATGACTGTGTTCATTTGAGTGGTAGAAAGGAAACTACTCAGTCAGGCTGGAGATTCATTTCAATCTAAAAGACATGTATCCACACCTGGCCCGTGTGGCTCAGTTGCTCAGTTGGTTGGAGCACTGTTTGTACACACCAAAAGGTTTTCGATCCAATTCCCAGTCAGGGCACATACCTCGGTTGCGGTTTCAGTCCCTAGTCAGGGCACACACAGGAGGCAACCAATCCATGTGTCTCTTTCACATCAATGTTTCTCTCCCTCCCTCTCTCTATCCCTGCCCTTCTGTCTAAAATCAGTAAGCATGTCCTCATGTGAGAAAAATACACACACATATGTACAGAACATGTGTGTAGTCTACATGTATTGTGGCATGTAACCCTAGGCTCACTGAGACTCCTAGAGAAGCTTGTGCCCTTGCTGTGTCCACCAGCCTGCCCATGTAAACCAGGGCATAGCCATGTCTTAGTCCATTTTTCTGTAAATCTTTGAAAGCAGGTATTTTGAGTGTTTTAAAATGTTAAAAACTTGCAATTAGTGTTAGTTTGTCATCTTCTTTGTTTTCTTTTTTTTTAATGATTTGTATGGTTTGATTATACTAGCACCTCTTTTGAAAGAACCGTGTTGTTATATGCCCACTGAAATATATAAGTATAAATATTGCTATTCTAAGCTACTCAGCCGATGGGAGCAATTCTCATATAAAGAATGCTGAGAAGGGGAGAGAGGATCCAACGATAGAAGAGACATTTAATCATCTGTCAAGATATGAGTCCCTGAACACAATTTATGACAAGCATGTTTATGTTTCCATGAAAATTCAACAAGAAATAAGCTTTTATTTTTAAATTCAGATATAATTATTACAGGTTAATAAGAACAAGAAGGACTTGAGCAATCTAACTAGAAGTAACCATGCCATTTGTAAATTGAAGATAGGAAGTTCTTAATAAAGTTAATAAATCTTATTATCCACAAAGATCAGCAAAGATGGCAACTTGGACTGTCCCAGAATTTAGGTCCATAAATGGTTAGTATGTCATATTCAGTGTCATTTATTTCATTAGATGTCATATTAAGCAGTCATTAGTTCAATCAAATTACTTAATATTATTACTGTATTAAATGCTCCATAACCTCTGTACACATCAAAGTGTGTAGTTTACACCAAAATCATTAATTGCCAGTGCTTGGGGACCTTGGATGGCAAACAAGATGCCATCTAGTCTAGCCAGACTGAAGGATGTTTCTTTTCTTTTCTTTTTTTCTCTGGGAACCTATTTCCTTCAGGCTTTGTCAAAGATTTTTTCAAAATTTTAGACTAAATAGATGTATAGCATGTATTAATGATCTAGAATAAAGGATTCTGAATTCTATAATATCCTAATATTCAACTGTGCTGAGCTTTCTGCCCAGATTCTTAATGATATGATTAAACTCAAAGTCCAGAATAAGAAAGAATATTTAGTAAAAGAATGTACAAAGAGATTTTAGCTAAAAGTTGGAGAAAGCTAGAGAAAATGACATAAATTTTTGAATTGATGGCAGGCTTAAGGTTGGGCTCGCTCACTCTCTCTTTCTTCATTTTTCATACTGTCTTACTCTGTCTTTTGAAACTTTCAGCCATTTGGGGGACTTTTATGGATTGAAATTGTAAGGATTTTAATTATTTATTTAAACTTAGGAGTGTCCTAATGATAAAGTTTTGTGTGGTTCCTACCTCCACCTGAAACATTGACTAAATGTACCAGAGCAAACATTTATGGAATGCCTAGCCTCTGTGGGATTTTGAAGGCCTGGGGTTATACTTCCAGAAGATTATGTTCTAACAGAGATGGACACATGCATATATGGAGGAACAGTTTACATACATGAATGAAATAAATGAAAGACATTGAGAATAATCAAATTAACAACTCTGAAGAAAAGATTTTATTATATTTGTATATTTATCTTTCTGGTGATAAATGAAAATAGAAAACCTGAAAAATTTAGAAAATTCCTCCAAACACAAGAAAAATCCCCTGGAGATAATCACTGCTATCAGCATTTTGGTGTATAGCCCGCTAGCCTGAAACACAAATGAAAAAGGATGAACGTGAGAAATGTGTTTAGGATAGAACTGATAAGATTTGACAACTGATTGAATGTGGTGAGAGGGAAGTCATCAACCGTAATCACAAAACTGCACAACCTGCTTCACAGTAATGCCATAAACCAGATAAGGAGCATGAGAAGAGTAGCAGGTTTACATAAAAAGGGCAGGTGTGGATTTCAGTATTTGAACTGGAGATAACAAGCAGTCGAGTCACATGGAAATGTTAGTATATGGATGGTTATGTAGAGTAGATACTACCAGTAAGATCCTTAAGGTGTCCATATTGAAGTGAGCCATTTAAATTTTATTTTAAAGATCACCTTAAACTGTACATCACAAACTCCGAATTGTGATGAAGATTCCAGAAACTGAGGCTGCCCCAGCCAGTATAGCTCAGTTGATTGGGTGTCATCTGGTCACCGGTTCAGTTCCCAGTTAGGGCACATGCCTGAGTCGCAGGTTCAGTCACCAGTCTGTAGGCATGCGTACAGAAGGCAGCCAATCGATGTTTCTCCCTAACGTCAATGTTTTTCTCTCTCTCTTTTTCCCTACCTTCCTCTCTCTCTAAAATCAAAAATAAAAATAAAATTTAAAAAAGAAAAAGACTGAGACTATACAGCATGGGACAAAAGTAGGTTTACAGATGTTTGTATGGCAAATAATATAAGAATAAATGTTTGGTTTCACATACTCACCACTGTAAACCTACTTTTGTCCCACACTGTATTTTGATATTGATCATCAGCTCAGATGAAAATGTGTACATATTTTATAAAGTGCTCATCCCATTATCTTTTGTATCTTTAGCTATAAAGAGAAATGCTATGAATATTTCCAATTCATAAATTTCACCAATGCTTACCAATAATTTCCAACTTCAAGCAGTGATGCAGACACCAGCCCACAGTGTCCGCATCATTATGGATGAAATGAGACATTCACACGGACTGCTGAGTCCAGTGGAGGAAAAGGGAGAACATGGCTTTTCCCTCAAGGGGAGCAAAAGCCTCAGCCTCCACCATGACAGGCCTTTATTGGGTTTCTCTGCCCATTACATGATGGTTCTCATTTACTATGCACAGGTTCACTTTAGGTAGTTACCTTTTACAGAAAACAAAGGAGCCAATGCTGCTAATCACATCACAGAAGAGTGCTATTTGCAAATGAAAAGGCAAAAGTGGTTGAACCGATTACACTCATCCTTGGAAGGTTTAGCATGGTTTTTAGGAAGTTGCTTTGTAGTAAATGTCCTCAATTCAGGGTGAGGGAGTTTTAGCAAAAAGCAAGACTCATAGCGACCTAAGTACATTGCAGGCCTGATTCCCCACAGGGGAAACTATCCGTGGGCGTGGGTCCTGTGCATCTCCGAGTGGGAGCTGGGTCCATGCCATGCAGAACAGTCTACTACAAAGCACCTATGAAAAGATCAATTTATTAAGGCTCCAAGCTCATGGGCTTTGTTCTGTTCTGCAAAACAGACAACAATGTCCCCAAGAACTACAGTATATGGTTAATAACAATGAAAATAAGTCATGTAGCTAGAACTGAGTTAGAAGTCTACAGCCTCAACTGCACAGACACTGATTACTGGGCCACTACAGCTAGCATTGTAAACAGGAATGATTGATAAGTCTCCATCTTCACTTTTCCTCCATCTGTAGCCCCTTAAGGATCTTCTTTCTGCAGGCTCAGCCCACTCAGACCCTGAGCAAATAAATTAGTGGCAGACACCATTGGTGGCCTACCCAATTTTCATTTTCCCTTATTCACTGCTATCAATCTCTTATTTTGTTTATGTTGACCCTGGCTCCAGACCTTGGGGTGGGGGGTAATTTTGATTGATCTAAACCAGGGTGATAATTCATTTCATTTCAGTACTCATTGGTCTAGGTGTGAGCACGTGCTACAGTTCTAGCAAATGAGATATAAGAGAAATTCTATTTCTGAGCTCTGGAAAAGGTTTTGCCTCCTTAGTAAAAGAGACCATTGGGAATAGAAAGACCATTTGCCCCCACCTTTTGCCATAACTATGATTATGACTACGACATGATTGTGTTGAACTTCAACAGCCGTCTTCAACCATATGAAAAAAACCTAAAATATACTGATGATAGCAGTACAACAAAAATCTGAAAATGATGGACCTTGATGACATCTCTGTAATTCTGTACCAACACTAGGATCCCTATCTCTAAATGTTCTGTTATGTCTAACAGAAACTAACTTTATAGTTTAAGTTAATGTTAGTCAGTCATATTTATTATAATGTGCAATGTAAAACAATCCTAATACTCTTTGTAAAGCATCTTGCATTTATCATGATGAACTCAATAGATTTTAATTGAAATAAAATTAATTGGCACTCCAAAGATCACTAGGCTCAGATACACCTTGGAGAGCCTAGATTTAGTCTAGCTGAAGAGCATGCCTGGGATAGGCACCCAGGCCCCAAAGTCCTGCATAACTTCACTTACCACCAGCTTTAGCCATGATTCATATCTGGGTATTAGCTTTGGTTCCTTGATTTGTTCTTCAAGGTGGTTGAATATAGGCCTTGAAACAACCCAGGATGCTGAGTCCCCGCAAGCTTCTGCCCCCACACCTCCACAAGGCTGAACACTCATTAGACCAATTTTCATTCCTCAGAGCATTGCCATGAACTGCCAGCCACTGTTACATCTTCTGTCCCTGCTTCTTTATACAATCTTGAGAACAACCATGTTGGAGTGGAATGAACAGGAGCCTGGCAGAGTAAGAGAGATGGAAAAGGAACAGAGGCCTGAATAATCCATCAGCTGGCTAATCCATCTCTGAATAATTCATAAACTGACTAATCTGACCCTACCATCCTGCCTATACATCTAGCAAAACAAAAAGGAGCCTTCAGGCAGTAAGCCCTTTTGCTTTTGCCAACAAGCTCCAATATCTCAGGGCAAAGCCAAGCATTGTTGCTGCCACCACCACATCCACAGGGCCTGGAAAGGGCAGTCATTCAGTTATAGGTTCTTCTCAGTGGTTTCACTGGTGTTATAGTAAAATACTTCAGGCAGAGGAAACGAAACACCAATGAATTCAAAGGAAATGAGGTTATCAGAATCAAGTCCCCAGGGTTCCACAAACAGAATCTTCATGGTTAAAATAATATACACAAAAACAGAACATTTAAAAATCTGATTCTGGATCACCCTTCCTTCCCAAGAATAAAAATATGCATTTATCTACCCCCTCTATAGGCTCACATAATAAAGAGACTACTTGCCTTAATATAAATCGCATGGAATCCCACAGAATGCTGCAGGCAGAAGAAACCTCAGAGCAGGGGCCCCCAACCTCCTGGCAGCGGATCAGTGCCAGGCCAGGCCTGTTAGGTTCTGACCACACAGCAGGAGGTACGCTTGAATGTGATGCACTTGAATCATCCCGAAACCATCCCCACCTCCATCTGTGGAAAAACTGTCTTCCACAAAACTGGTTCCTGGTGACAAAAATGTTGGGGACCGATGCATTAGAGAGCTATGGGCGAAGGGGAGAAGGGAGATAATGAAAGGTCCAAGTGACCCATCAGCTGGTTTATCCCCCTCAGAATAATTAAGGACCTGCCTACTCCAGACTAGCACCTCCAAACTAGAGTCTGCCACATAGTAGAGGTGCTCAGTATCAGTGTTAAAGGGGTAAGTGGTCCCTCTCTATATACAAATATATAAAAGGGTACCCCATCTCTAAGAGGTGAGAGATCAGATGTTGAATTCTCCCAATCTGTACTTCACCTCTTTACCATATACAATGCCACACAAGTGAAAATAAAACATTTTACGACTGATTTAGACCTTTCTTTGCCATTCACACTTTGAGGCACTTATTATCCTGCTGTGACCTGCTTCACAGATTTTAATAGAGACTTTTTAAGTAAATATTTTATTGACATACAACATGCATGCAGAAAAGTACACAAACTATAAGGGTACAGCTCAAAGTATTTTTACCATGTAATCATACCTGGCTAACTGCAATCCAGATTAAGAAATAGAAATTACTAGCACTGAGGTGCCTTCCTTGTGCCTCTAGCTTTACCTGCCTCACCCCTACAACACACACACATGCATGCACACACGTAGAAGATTGTTATTTTCACTTTTATCACTATAGATTATTTTTGCCTGTTTTTAAATTTTAAATAAATGACTATGTACTTTTGTGCATTATTTCTGTCACTCACACTATACAAGGGTCTATCCAGAAAAAGAAATCCAGCTATTGTTAATATAGTGATAATGGTTTGTGCAACATCAATGTAACCTGGCAGCCAAGAGTGGATTGAATGTGCATGTGTGAACAATGACGACTTCACTGTACTAGTCAGTGGGGACAGTAAATGCCATTGTGTGAGCACGTGTACTGTGTGGCCATCACATTCAAAATGACTGAGTGAGTAGAGTAACAAATCTGCATCAGATTTTGTGTTAAGCTTGAACACTCCTCTATAGAAACTATTGGGATGATTCAGAAGACTTTCTGGGACATTACAATGAGTGCAGCACAAATCACTTCAAAGATGGTCAAGAGTCTGTTGAAAGTGACCTATGGTCTGGAAGGCCTGCAATGAATATTTCTAATTCATAAATAATTTTCACCAATGTTTACCAATAATATCTAACTTCAAGCACCTATGAAAAGATCAGTTTATGAAAACTTCAAGCTGTCCAATAGAATGTTGTGTGATCCAGACTGTGATCCAGACTGCAAACTCAGAGTTTCAGCATAGGAAACTAAAGACTCAAAACCCCTCACTGTAAAAAAATCTGTGGGGGTTGCTGTGGTGGGCTAAACTCCCAGCCTCACAGCAGAGTTTCCAATCTGTTTGTGGGAAGTGAGGGAAGTGATTGAAAGGGGGACAAGAACAGATAAAGCAGCATCATTCCCTCCCTGACCCCTCCCCCACAGACAGCACCACAATGCAGCAAAGAGGGTTACCCTGCCCTGGTGAATACTTAAGTCTCTACCCCTTACCAAGTAACAGGTGCACCAAGACAGAAATATGGCCCAAATGGAAGAACAGGTCAAACATCAGAAAAAGAACTAAGTGATGAGGAGATAGACAACCTACCTGATGCAGAGTTCAAAACATTGGTAATCAGAATGTTCACAGAATTGATTGAGCTCGGTCACAAAATGAAGGAAGAAATGAAGGCTACACAATGTGAAATAAAGCAAAATATACAGGGAACCAACAGTGAAGGGAAGGAAACTGGGACTCAAATCAATGATTTGGAACAAAAGGAAGAAATAATCATCCAACCCGAAGAGAATGAAGAAACGAGAATGCAAAAAAATGAAGAAAGGCTTAGGAACCTATGCTATGACTTTCAGCATTCCAATATCTGAATCATGGGGGTTCCAGAAGAATAGGAAGGCTAAGAAACTGAAAAATTATTTGAAAAAATAATGAAGGAGAACTTCCCCAATGTGGCAAAGGAAATAGACTTCCAGGAAGTCCAGAAAACCCAGAGTCCCAAAGAAATTGGACCCAAGGAAGAACACATCAAAAGTCATCATCATTAAGTTACCCAAGATGAAAGGTAAGGAAAGAATCTTAAAAACAAAAAGAGGAAAAGGGAGAGTTACCTACAAAGGAGTTCCCATTAGACTATCAGCTGATTTCTCAAAAGAAACCTTGCAGACGAGAAGGGGCTGGAGAGAAATATTCAGTCATGAAAGGCAAGGACCTACATCCAAGATTACTCTATCCAGCAAAGCTATCATTTATGATAGGGCAGAGAAAGTGCTTCCCAGGTAAGAGCAAGTTAAAGGTGTTCATCATCACCAAGCCCTTATTATATGAAATGTTAAAGGGACTTATCTAAGAAAAAGAAGAAGATCAAAAATATGAACAGTAAAATGACAACAAACTCACAAGTATTAACAACTGAACCTAAAAAACAAAAACTAAAATTAAGCAAACAATTAGAACAGGAAGAGAATCACAGAAATGGAGATCACATGAAGGATTATCATTGGGAAGGAGGAGGGGGAGAATGGAGGTAAAGGGTAAAGGCAATAAGAAGCATAATTGGTAGGTACAAAACAGGGGGAGGTTAAGTGTAGTATAGGAAATGGAGAAGCCAAAGAACTTATATGTACAAGCCACAGACATGAACTAAGGAGGGAGGCGGGTATGCTGGAGGGTGGAAAGGGCAGTGCAGGGAGGAGGGGGATAAGGGGGAGAAAAAAGTTAGGACAACTGTAATAGCATAATCAATAAAATATACTTTAAAAATAAATAAATAAATAGTTACCTGTGGCTAGTCACACCCTATTAGACAGCACAGTTCTAGAAGATAATGTGAGACAATGTCTTCATGAACTTGGGGTAGATAAAGATTTCTCAAACAGGACACCATAAATAAAATGACTGATAATTTGAACTTCATTAAAGTGAAGAATTTCTGCTCATTAGAAGACACTGTTAAGAAAGTCAAAAGGGGAGGCGAATTTGCAGTGCAAAAATAGGACAAAGGACTCATATCCTTAGTATATAAAGAAATTCTATACATCAATAAAAAAGAGAAAGAATTCAATTTAAAAATGGCAAAAGATTTGAGGACACTTTATAAAAGAAATATCTAAATGATCCAACATGCATATGACAAGATGTTCATGGGGTTTACAATCTATTAGGGAGAAACTAAAGTTCACAGAGATAAAGCAATGTGCCCTAAGGTACAAAACTAGAAAGAGGCAGAGCTAGCATCTCAACCAGATACCCAGATCCCGCACCTGAAACTTTTAATTCAATTGGCTCCCTGGAAGATATAAACAGTTAAGTCACTCATGGCAACATAAGCAATGGCTACATTTTCTTCCTCCCTATAAAAGGCTTCTTGGGATGGTGGGAGAGAGAGGTCAAATGAATTTAATTAGCATATTAGCAATTTTGAGAGAGATGTTGCTTTTTCATTAAAACGCAATTATAAAAACTGAGCCAAAATTAAAAATCAAGTTGAATTTTTGTGTAGAGAGTGCAAGAGTAAAAGACCATCCTGTCCTTTTTATAAACAGCTTTCCCAAGGTGTGAAAAGACATGGTGATAGGTGTATAATTTTACTGATCCTTTAGAAGCAGCTGAAATGTGGAAAAACCAGAGAGCTGGCTTAGAATAGATCCCCTGCCTTAGCTTTAGCTGCCTAAAAGTGGTCATTTCAAGACAGATTCCCAAAGTTAATTATGTTTTCCTGTAAAATGTAGCATTAATTGTAAGTGTAGAGTATTAAAATGGAATGTATAATACACTACTCCACTCAAATGGTTTGTTGTATTTTTTTTCCAAATAAGTATACCGCACATGATGTCCCTATAATGGTATTAATTATTTATCACTCTATGTGGAGAAAATATCAATTATAATAAAGTGTAAAAGGGTTATTAGCTTTTCTCAACAATAAATAAAGTGGAAGCTGTGAGATCAATATGATGAATATATTAAGTTAAAATTCTCTCTTGCCATAACAGTTGATAGGATTTTATGTACCACTCTCATGAAAGTGTTATAAACATGTAAGAAACAAATATATTAAATAAAAATAAAAACTATTAAAGAAGGTAATTTTAAATATTTAATGATATAATGAAGTCTTATTAATGTAACCTTCTTTATATTTCAGATTAAAAATTCACAGGCTCGTCATCCCTTTCATCTTAATCAGACACCGTATTTGTTATAATTATTTGTTATGTATTTTCATTAACATTTGATGAATATTAACTGTTTGAAATAAAACAGTATTTTTCTTTAGCTGTGGTGACTAACAGTGGCTACTTCACAGCTAGCAGATAAAAGGCAGGAAAGAAATGGGGAGCTGTTCCCCCAACTCTCCTAGGCCAAGGACAGGATGCAATCAAAAGTTCTTAAGGTTTCACCTCCTGTTTCCAACTACAGAGGACTTGTGACTTTGCCACTCCCAAGAAAACCCGTCATAGCATCTGGGAAGCACGGACTTAGAGTGAAACAGACCAGATTCAAATCCAGCTTCTGGGCCTTCCCTTTTTAGTTTTGGGCAAGTTGCTAAACCTCCTGAACCTCGGTTTCCTTATCTGTAAAGTAGGAATTATAATACCTCCTTTCCATGGTAACTGTGAGAGAATTAGAAAGAACAAATATATGGAGCCTAGTCCAGAGTACATGTTGAATAAGTAAAAATAATAATAATTTAATGTGATAGAAATAAAGGCAATAGAGTGGTTTCTGACTCCATTTAGCTGAAGAAATAAGAAAACAATATTTTATATCTGATGACACAGTTCTTATAAAAGAGCATGCACTGACATTTAGTGAGAACTTTTATGCTACAATAGACACCATTAGAAAAATTAAAAGACTAGATAGACTGGAAGAAAATATTTGCAAATTTTCTCTGTGATAAAAGACATATTCAAAATATGTTAAAAAAAACTCTTACAACTCAAGTAAAAAGGCAAAGCCTTAATTTTTTAAAAATGGGCAAAATATGTGAATAGATGATTCAGTTAAGAAGATACACAAATGGCCAATATGGCATAAAACTGCATCAACATCATTAGTCATTAAATTAACTAAAATCACAAAGAATGTTTTGGACCCACACTACATACTAAAATGATGGAATCAAAAAGAAAGACAATACCAGGTGTTGGTGAGGGTATGGTGAAACTGGAAGCCTCGTGTATTGCCAGAAGGAAGATAAAATGGTGCAGCCACTTTGGGAAACAGTTTGGCAATTTACTGAAACTTACCATATGACCCAGAAATTTCACTCCCAGGAGTCTATGCAAGAGAATTCTGTCTACCCATCTTCCTCCAATCATAGCTCCTGTCGTCCTAGCTTTAATGTTTCTTTTTTTTCCACTTCTATTCATTCCTAATTTCCTAGAGCCCTAGAGAAAAAGGTAAAAGAAAATGGGTGGAGATACGTGCTAATCACAATTAAGGTGACTTCAATGAAAAGCTAAGATTTATAGTTTACCCATTGACTAAATTATTTCCAATTTATTCTCTTTTCACATATCAAACTTATTTAAAGATTACATTACAGAATTTTCCCTGTTTGTATTCAGTAGGCACAATAAAAGTTACAAACCAAAGAAAATACACAGGAAACTCATTTGATGATATTTATGGATCATGATACTTTTAGAAAACAAAGAGGGCATGGGTCATAACCTTAAGACCAGTATAAAGGAATGAACTGTCTCTCTAACTGCATGTTAACATTTGGCGAACTCCATAGTAAATGGCAGTGATCTTAATCCCTTAAACTTCATAATTGTCTTAACTTTATAATTTCTTACTATGAAAAAATTCTACAAATAAAGTTATTTAATTGTTTCAAGCTTTATATTACTCATTAAAGTAAAACATGCACCAGAAAGTTGAGTGTTCAGCTTTGGTTTTGGGGGGGTTCATTAAAATGGGCTCATGTGTATAAGAAAAATTTGTATAGATTATATACAAATGCAATCTTCTTGTTTGAGGGGTTGGGGGAGCTACTTGCCATCTTAATATTGACACCCTTGCACAACATTTATCACAGCTTTCCAAGAAACTTCACACTGAATCAAATTTACAGCAGAGCCCCTAAACGGAAGTTTGGTTCAAGGGACTTATAAGAGAATGAGGGAACACATGAGTAGCTAGTGCTTCCTCATACCAATAAAGATGGTGCATCAAGGGAGTACAGAAGGTGATAAATATGATCTGGATAAAAAAAAAAGAAATGTTAAGACTGCCTGCCTCATCTTTGAAATGTTGCGATGGTACAATTTTCTATGTGTGAGCATAATTCTACTAATAGACTCTGTATCACAAGATATTTCTACCCCCCCATTAAGCTGTGAAAGACCTCATGGGAGGAATGCATAAAGATGGAGTGAGGAGAGAAAGAATAGCAACAGACCGTGAACAGAGACAAACTGAACTACATCCAACCAATATTGTTTACACAAAACACAGTGGCATTGGATCATTTTTTAAAGACTTGGTTTTGTCTCCTTTTTAATTATGCAGGATAAAATAAAATTGAGTGACTGAGAGGAATAAATAGATAATAAAGTATCAAGGGTTTTTATATAGAAGCTCCTTATTAAAATGACTGTCTCCTTCAACTGTTTAATCTAATTTCTGCAAGGCAGGTTTTCACTTGTTCTGCTCATATAAATGCACAGGTATTAAAGGCATTATTAAGACACTATGTAGTTCACACCCAAAGCTGGAAGAACTGTTTTAACCCCTTAAATGCTTAGGGACTCATTTCTCCATTAATGGTCTTCTGCTGTTTTCTCTTCCCATTCCTTCCTCTCCATGGAAATTCACAGTATCCGGCTAACTTTTGTAATGTGTTAACACTGTGTATAGGCTTGCTTATACTCTCCTCTAGGTAGTTTATGATTCCAATCAATGACAGATCTTTACTTTAGCACCCTCTCTAACTAAGGTATTGGTATAATATTGGTGAATACAAGAAAGCTAATTTGCACTCTTCAGGATGCTTAAAGCTTAGTTCTATGATGAGAAAACTCATCCCACCTTGTCACTTGTTGGTCAAGTGACAACACAATTTATTGTTCAAACCAGGACATTTTTTTAAATGACAGAAGGTACTATTTGTTACACAAGGACAACAAACATAAACTAAGATAATCTTGCACAAACCTGGAGAAATGATCACCCTATTAATGGGTCTACAGACTATAAGAGCTATCAAAGTTTAGAGGACAGAGACTTTTCCATTGTTTGGCTGGAAGCCCCATTACTAGCCATGATGTCTTCATTATGTAGGACTGCTAAGTCATTAAGGATCCAGACTGAGTCCTCAGTTCAAAAACATGGATTGTACATTTTGTAGAGGCCCATCATGTGAGGACCAACCAGTGTAGTCTGGAATTGAAACAAACTGCTTTCACTGTTTTCCTTGAGTATTTTAGTTATTTCTCACCTCATGTTGCTCCTCTTTCAGGTATGCCTTTCCTTAACATTGTCTCCAAGGCCCAGATCAGATGCTCCTCTTACACAATACATCTGCTTATTGGCTAGAACCAACCTCTTCCCATGCAATGCTGAATCTGCATCTCCACTTGATGACTTTATTCCTTCTCATCTTTGAGAACAGTTATTCACTAGTAGACATACCACTCCTCCTAAATTTCAGCTTCTACAGTATGGTAGCCAGTGTCCAGGATGACACCAATGAGTCTCAGCTCCTGGTACTCACAACTTCAGTATAGTTCTCTCCTCCCCCTGCCACCTCACCAGATACACTGAGTAGAGACAGCATGTATAACCAATGAGATTACAAAAACAGGAGAGTATGCTTCTAAGGCCAGGTCATGAAAGACATTGAGTGTTATTTCCTAGTCTCTGTTGGATCATGGGCTCTGAGAGAAACCAGGAGCCATGTAATGAGGACAATAAGGATCCTTATGCAGGAGCCCATGTAGGGTAGAAATGAGACCCACTACCTATAATCAGCACCCACTTGTCAAGGGTATCAGTGGATCTCCGAGATTCAGTTATGCTTTTGAATGATTATAGCCACAGCAGGCATTCTGACTACAAACTCATGAGAGATCCTAAGCCGGAAGTGCCACCAGCAAAGCTACTCCTGAATTTTGACCCACAGAAACTGTGAGATAATAAATGTTTACTTATTTATTATTCACTGAGTTTTGGGGCAATTTGTTATGCAGCAATAAATAGCTAATACAATGAAAGTCAAAAATGTTTAGATAATTGCCCAATAGTTAGCATGGTCTCCAGCACAGAGTGAGCACTCTAAATATTTATTGAATAATATTTGTTGAGTTGAACTGATTTATGCTATAGGGCTGAACACTGAGTTTATACCTGCCAGGATTCTTAGAACATTCCTGTCCTGACAGGCCCTGAGTAAGCTTTCAGAAACAATCTATTTACAGTAATAACTAAGATTTTGGGGGGAACAGTTCATAAATACAAAGCTCTATAATTTAAATATATTAATGTCACTTCATCTGGACAAAATCTGTACAAATTAGATATCATTGTCCCTATTTAACAGACAACAACATTAGACAAAATAAATTAGGTACCTTGACCTTGACCACCTAGCCTAGAAAGTACTGGAATTAGGAGCTGAACTTGAGCAACTTGATTTCAAAGATTATGCTCTTAACATCACATCATTTTGCCTATCAGAAAAAGAAATTAAAAAGCAGACTTCTGGAGTGTCCTAGTAAGAATCTCATAAGAGTCTCTTAATTTTGGGGCATTGTCAATAAACCAAACTCTAGAGTAGTTGTTTTCAACATGTAGACTCCAGACCAGCATCATCAGCATCATCTGGTTGTTAGAAATACAAGTTCTCAAGCCCACCGAAGACCTACTGACTCAGAACTCAGGGAGAGGGACCCAGCAATATCTGTTTAATAAGGTCTCCAGGAGGTTCTGATATTGGCTCAGCTTTGAGAATCATGCTCTAGATTGCCTGCATTTCAAGGGTTGTTTGACTAGTAATAGAAAAAGGACAGACATACAGCCTGTGCCTAGCATTCTTATTCTGACTTCAACCTTTCTGCAACTAGATACCAGCTCCTGAGTCAGTCACTTAACCCTTAATATGCTGAGTAACGGGGCTGTTCAACATTTGGGCAACTCCAGCAAACTGGCAGGATGCCACTGAGAAAGATATGCAAATAAGGGGTTTGTGCAGGCTTTGATGATACTTTCAATATTCCTTGTTGAACTAGCAAAGCCTTTAAGTGGGTAAGGGGCCGTCCCCAGCCTGGGGAATTTCCCAGTAAGAGATAGAACCCTTTCTACCTTGGAAAACCCAAATCTTAGTGAAGCAGATGGAGTTCCTAAAGAGATTATTCACAAAGATTGGATGCAAAGAAGCTTCACCTACAAACACAGAAATGCACACCCTTAAAAACTAACTTGTTTAGAGCAGGCATTCTAATAAAGATTTGACTTCACAATGATGCACTCTTTTTATTTAAATAATAATAGTAATTATTATAATATGAAATAGTATAAATAACAAGTATGCACAACTTAATGGATTGTCACCTGAAAGTCTTGGTTTGAATTATATGTATTACATGGAAAATGATTACTTTTGAATACTTAATAAAATGCTGGTTAACTTTAGATACACTGTGTTTGTATCTCTTTTCATACCTTCACAGAACTGTGGTTTTGTGTTTTTCTTCTCCAGTTATTATGAATCACACACTCACCTGCCTCATTTTTTTAATGAAAAAAAAAAGTTAAATTGAAAAACATTTGATATGTTATTGAAAGTTTGGAAACGTAACAACACAAATTCTAGGAACTGTGAGGTTTCACCTACATGGTACACTTATTTTTTGTTACTATTTAAAAGTATAGTATAAGCCTAAAATAGCTCAAACATTATGTCAGTGTTTCAGTAACAAATACACCCTCCCTCTCCTCCCCTGCCAACATGTCTCCACTGAGAAACTTCAGGAAAAAACACCCATATCAGTGCTTTGCTTTTATGTATTCTAAGCAAAATCCAAGAGAGTCCAACACAAATCACCCTGGAAATCTGGTGACAATTTACTGAGAAATGCTATCTCACCTCGTCAGGCTGCCTCTTAAGCATCACTGTTGTAAGTGTGAAAGAGCACTCAGGAATAGGTTTGAACCCAGTGCTCCTGAGCTTTTAATGCACACAGGGATTTCTCCGGGTCTTGTGAATAAGCAGATACTGACACAGTAGACCTGGGGTAGGGCCTGAGCGCTTGTGTTGCCGGCCAGCTGCCAGGGGATAATGATGCCCCTGGTCCCTAGACTGCACTTTGAGTAGTAAAACCCTAGTCCAGCTCTCATTGCTAGAACAGATCATCTCTTCCCCAGGACAAACCAGACAATGAGAAAGATTTCTTCTAAAGTTGCTAATTGATTCTTAAAAGCCAAGGTGAAAAGTTTATTCTATTGTATTAACCATTATTACTAAAACATTGATATAATGTCTTCCTTTCCTGCAGGAAGACTTCCAGGTAGTACACTCCCAGGTAGAGCTTATTTTTTGCGTAATCTTGGACAAGGTTCTTAACTCTTGGGGCCTCTTGCACTTACTTAGTGAACTCCTCCCAGGTGCCAGGCTCTGTGCCATGCCCTAAAGATAAAATGGTAGACTCATAATCTAGAGAAGACACACATGGAAGCAGGTGACTTCAGAGACTGTGATAAGGGCTATAATAGGGATTATAGCCCAGTAGATTACAGGAGCATAAAAAGAAAGTATCTATAAACTGAAGTCCATATGACAAATATGAATTAACCAAGTGAAGAGGAAAACCATTCCCAGTGTTCCTATATATATAATAGTGACAATACATAACAACCAGAACTGACAGAAATTCAAACTGTATGGAAGTCCGACAACCAAGGAGTTAAAGAAGAAACATTCATCAAGATAGGTAGGAGGGTTGGAGATGGGCAGCCAGGGTGGAGAGGATTCATGGCAGGGCAGCAGTGGAGGACTGGGGAGGTCCCACATTCATGTGCATATAAACTGGAAAAAACAGCTGGGGAGCAAGATAGACCGCACAACCAAGGCTTCCAGTACAGGGAAATAAAGCCTCAAAGCCTCTGACTAAAAACACCTGTGGGGGTTGAGGCAGCAGGAGAAACTCTCAATCACACAGGAGAGTTTGTTGGAGAGACCAACAGCATCCTAGAACATACACAAACACACCCACCTGGGAATCAGCACCAAAAGGGCCCAATTTGTTTGTGGGTAGCTGTGAAAGTGACATAAAGCTGTTGGAGAGCTGAGCAAGCAGCACTGTTCTGTCTTGGACCCCTCCCCCACATACAGTGCCACAAAGAATCGATGTGGGCTGCCCCGCCCTGGCTAATACCTAAGGCTCCGCCCCTTATATGTAACAGGCACACTGAGACCAAAAAAAAAAAAAAATGGTCCAAATGAAAGAACAGATCAAAGCTCCAGAAAAAATACAACTAAGCCATGAAGAAATAGCCAACCTATCAGATGCACAGTTCAAAACACTGGTAATCAATCAGGATACTCACAGAATTGGTTGAATATGGTCACAAATTAGAGGGAAAAAATGAAGGCTATGAAAAGTGAAATAAAGGAAAATATACAGGGAACCTACAGTGATGAGAAGGAAACTGGGACTGAAATCAACGGTTTGGAGAAGAAGGAAGAAAGAAACATTCAACCAGAACAGAATGAAGAAACAAGAATTCAAAAATATGAACAGAGGCTTAACAACCTCCAGGACATCTTTAAATGTTCCAACATCTGAATCATAGGGTGCCAGAAGGAGAAGAGGAAGACCAAGAAATTGAAAACTTATTTGAAAAGATAATGAAGAACTCCCCCAATATGGCAAAGGAAGTAGACTTTCAGAAAGTCCAGGAAGCTCAGAGAATCCCAAAGAAGTTGGACCCAAGTAGGAACACACCAAGGCACATCATAATTACATTGCCCAAGATTAAAGAGAAGGAGAAAATCTTAAAAACAAAAAGAGGAAAGAAGAGAGTTATCTACAAAGAAGTGCTGATAAGACTGTCAGCTGATTTCTCAAAAGAAACCTTGCAGGCAAGAAGGCACTGGAGAGTAGTATTCAAAGTCATGAAAGGCAAGGCCTACATCCAAGATGACTCTATCCAGCAAAGCTATCATTCATAATAGAAGGGCAAGATGAAGTGCTTCCCAGATAAGGTCAAGTTAAAGGAGTTCATCATCACCAAGCCCTTATTATACGAAATGTTAAAAGGACTTATCCAAGAAAAACAAGATCAAAAATATGAACAGTAAAATAACAAGAAACTCAGAGTTATTAACAACTAAACCTAAAAAAAACAAGAACAAAAACAAACTAAGCAAACAATTAGAACAGGAACAGAATCACAGAAATGGAGATCACATGGAGGGTTATCAGTAGGGGAGTGGGAGGGGGAGAGAGGGGGAATAGGTACAGAGAATAAGTAGCATAAATGGTAGGTAGAAAATAGACAGGGGGAGGTTAAGAATAGTATAGGAAATGGAGAGGCCAAAGAACTTACACGTACAACCCATGGTCATGAACTAAAGGAGGAGAATGCAGGTGGGAGGGGGTGTGCAGGGCAGAAGGGAATACGGGGGGGGGGGGGGTAATGGGACAGCTGTAATAGCATAATCAATAAAATATATTTTTAAAAAACAGTTGCTAAGTTGAGATACTAAATGTTCTGGTGGTTTGTGACACAGCAATACATAATTTAAACAGCAGGTGAAGGAGGGGGATAGACTATCAGTCGGCCATAAAAAAAGAAGAAAAAAGTTTTTATAATGACATGGATGAATCTGGAGGATGTTATGCTAAGTGAAATAGGCCAGGGATAGAAAGACAAATACTACATGGTATTACATGTACTATTGTGAAATACTACAGATACTACATGTGAAATATATATTTTTAAAAAGTCAGACTCACAGAACCTATGAAGGCTATGAAAAGTGAAATAAAGGAAAATATACAGGAAAATACACAGAGTAGAATGGTGGTTGCCAGGAATGAGGGTTGAGAGGAATAGGCAGAGGCTGGTGAAGGGGCATAAGCTTTTGGTTCTAAGATGAGTAAGGTCTGAGAATCTAACTTATAACATGGTGACTATAGTTGATAATGCTGTGTTTTATCACTGAAATTTTCTAAGAAGTAGAACTTAAGGGTTCTCACAAAAAAATGGGAGTAAATGTGTTAGGTGATGAATTGTGTTTATTAACTCAATGGGAGAATCCTTTCACAATGTATGTGTATACCTTACATATATTATAATTCTATTTGTCAAAGATAACTCAATAAACCTGAAAAAATACTGTTAATGGAAGAGCCATGATTTCCAGAGCTTATAAAAATTGGCCTCACTCCTTTCTTCTTTGCCCACTTTTCCACGTGCCTTGCTGTGCCCCCAACCCTAGTCTGTCCAGATTTTGCTAATGCGTTACCATCTAGACAATGTTTGGGACAGCAGGAAAAATGTAAATTTGCCAAGGCTGTGGACCTTGAAGTTCCCATCTCAGTCCACGCCACTGGCACAGTATTTTTCTATTCTCATTTTTCATGAGATGAATTTTTTAGAGGAACCTCTGACCTGAAGTGTCCCTTAATCTTGATCCTCAGTGATAAATTTCAGGTTTGTCGATTATTCTAACTTTGAGGGCAATGACTCAGTTCTAGAGGATTTAAACTACTGTGGAGAAGACAACAGTTGCCAGTCTGTTCTGCATTCACTAATGCCTGGGGGGCAGTGTTGTAAGATCCAAGAAAGCTTGGGTAACAGAGCTCTGTGATGTTTGAGAGTTGCTTTTCTAAGAAATTTAGAACAGCATATAAACTGTTATTTTTGCAGGAGTTGGGGAAGGTATAGAGATGAATGGAACCAAAAGCCAGACTCCCCTGATCTGTCCTCCACATGATCCCATCCTTGACTTAGTAGGATATAGGAGTAACTCAGCCCCTTTCCATAAGAGACCATGTAAGACATACACTGTTGACTTCTGATCATCAGTACAATCCCATCATTGTTAATCACAAAAGTGTGACTTCCTCTGGGGATTGTGTTACTGGGGCACTAACACCCCCCAGTCTCATGTCCAACTTTAGAGCAACTTCAGCCTTCCTAACACAGCTACTCACCTGAAAGATGACACAAGAATGTGTTCTCTATATTCTCCTGGAGGAGTATAAAATGCAGCTAGTGGATTTAATTAGAATTACCTTAGAGAAAAATCTCATTTCCCCTGCCAGTGAGAAACATTAAGTGGAGCCAGTGGTATTGGAATTTGAAATCCAGAAGGAGAGTCTTCTGCAGGCTGAAACTTCCTGTGTAGGGAGAATTGTTCTTTGGGGAACATCTGGGGCCTGGGGTCACCAGGCGTCTTGACAAGACTCTGGCCAGGAAATCCATCAGAAACAACTCTACACTATGAATGAAGAACACAAATATGAGTGAGCCTCTGTCCATCTCTGCCATGGGAGAAAAGAAACCACTGAATACTAAAGGTAATGAAACTAGATCCTCCTTTTCCCAGGCCTTCTGAAAATCCTAAGACCATGGTGCTGTTAAGTCAATCAGATGGATCCAACCAGGATTTCAAATCTGGAGCTGGCAGATCAAGAAACAGGGGAGAATTATTTCTGGCCACAGGGATAGTGGCAGCAGCATACAGAATGCCAAGGACAGCAGCCACCGTTCAGTGGTGATGGAGTCAGAGGTGGACCCTGTGGCACCTCACACTCAGTTGTGCCTTCACAGTGCCAAATCATGGGAAGTATTTGGCCTGAGCTTCTAACTGCATGGACACCCTTAGTAGCTGCTGTGTAAAAAGTTTAGTTCTCTAGCATTCCCAGAAATTCTATGAGCTACTCAATTTTTTATCCACAAATGCCTTTTCTGCTTACATCAGTAAGAGTCCATTTCTGTTGCTTGCAGCTCAAAATCCTGACGGATATAATAATAAATGATGCTATTCTGGGTGGTGGTGGTATGGGGAGATGGAACATTACAATAATGAAATTGGTTTTATTAGGCAACTCATAAGATGGCAGCAAGTGAAAATCCAATTAAAAGGAGCTCTGAAAACATTTCAAGAAATTGGCAGCATTGTTGGAGCAAGTGCCAAGTCTTCCAAGGTGACTGACTGTATTGAGGGATGTGATGTCGCTTGAACAAACATGTAAAGGGGACACTTGGTAATTTTGTAAATCATATGTGGCACAGAACAATGAAAGGTGTAGCCTGCACAGATAAGACATATTAGATCAATGGTTTGATACTCAGCAAATGTAACTAGCACATATACATGTGGCTTTTTAGGTATTCGGGTTTATGTAGTCTTGCTTTTTCCTACACTACATGTATCTTTCCTTTATAACGAAGACTACGTGTCCACAAAAAAGTGCATATTGCTCACAGAATGTTCCCCATTGTTTTTTTATATTTAGCTGTTGTGTAGTAGATAATTCACCTGCTGACAAAATAAAGTGTCATCTCTTCCAATAATTTTTCTTCCCTTTTCTGTTCTCTTTCTGCTTTCTTTTTCTTTGTTTAAAACATCACTGACATGCCCTGGCTGGTCTAGCTCAGTGGATTGAGCGCGGGCCTGCAAACCAAAGGATCGCGGTTTGATTCCCAGTCAGGGCACATGCCTGGGTTGCAGGCCAGGTCCCAGCAGGGGACGCATGAGAAGCAACCACACATTGATATTTCTCTCCCTCTCTCCTTCCCTTCGCCTCTAAAGATAAATAAATAAAATTTTTAAAAAATCACTGACATATTACCATTCTTCAAAATGTATATATGTTAGGGGTTTCACACCTGTATTTGAAATCTATCTTTAGCCTTACTCAGTATGTGACCGTAGGCAAATCGTTTATCTTTTCTGACTTCATATTTCCCTTCCAGGGATAAGAATTTTACAACAAGTTGATTGGGAGGGTACATAATTATTTGCAGGTTATTATCAAAGTTTAGCGTTGGTTTGTTTGCAATGTGTGCAAGTGCTGCTTACATATTTTGGATAATTAATTAACCAACTTACATGACTAAATCAAACTAAGCCATGCAAAGACCAATTATAAAAATGTATAATAAACTAAGGCTTTTTGATTTATCCAATTTTGTGCACCCAAGCCTTTCCTCCTCATCCTCTACACCCTGTCCCCCCACAAAAAAACTAACAAACTAATACAAAATGTTAAGTAGGTGACCTGTCTTCCTGGAGATGATGAAGAATTACTGCTTAGAAAGTAAATTCATTAAACAGAGAACCCATTTGTATTATTGATACTGATGTGTACTGAGAGTTCACTTCCTGCCTCAGATCTGAGGAGATCATCTGAGCACAGAAGTAGTGACTTCACATTTACCCGCTAGTGCAGAAATGCACTATCCACCGCAAAACAAATATTATTTAGAGGTTTCAATTTACTCATTGAAATGGAAATAGAATGGATGGTGTTAATTGACATACCTGAGTTGTCATTTTATGAATATTTTCATTCCATTATAAATGACTCACTTGATCATGTGTCAGCTTTCTTCCCCCAACACTCCCGGGCCCTAAGCACAGTCTAGAAATACGAAGGGTTATCACAAATAGTCGAAAGGAATTTGGCATCGGAGTATCTCATGATGGATAGGTTAAAGTTAGCCACAAATAACATGTATCTCTTAAGTAACTACTGCTCAAAGAATCATCTACCAGGTTCTGCCAGTGAAGACCAAATTTCCTCTCCACTAGAGATGTCATGTTGTGATCAGAGCCACCTCATTATAATTCTCATGTAACAAAGGCGACTCAACTTTGAGAGGCCACTTGCTTGGATTGCATGAGTCTTTTGGGTCTACCCTCTTAAGTCTTCAAGCCATGGTGCAAAGACCAGCTGCTAATAAAAAGGGGAAAACATTAACCCTGCTAATCCCAACTTGCCGCCCCTGTCCTGCCAACTGGGCCATCCGAGCTAAAACAAGCAAGCAAAGAACTAAATAAAGAATATTTCAGATGTCAGCAAAGGTGGCAAAGGATAAATCAGGGCAAAAAAAGGAAAAAGTTGGCCAAATGGGAAAAAATGCTCAGAGAAACACCAGTGGTTGACAGCAGTCAGTGGAAAGCTGCCTTATGTTCACAACTGTGTCTCAATGTTAATAAAAGCAAATAGTTGGAAAGAATACTGTGTCAGCTCTGATGTCCAGTGTTATGCCACAGGCAGGTTGAATTATTTGCCGTAGCATATTTCTTGATAAAACATTCATTAGTTTGACTGTGGTCCTATTGTAGCATAGGCAAGAGTTGTACATGTATCGAATGAATAGAAGCCCATAGTTTCATCAAATCATTTAAAAGCAACATGTTTTTAGTAAAATGTTACCAAAGAATATAATGAAAATAATAATGTAGGGGAAAACATTTTTTTTATTTATCAATAATCAGTATAAAAAGACAAACCATAAAGTATCCATTGTCCTGTCTCTTGGAAACCCCCTAAGAATACACTGAATCATAGTCAGAACAATTATTGAAAATACAGCAACTACTCTATGCAACCAATAATGGTTTTGAATTGAGAAATCTTTTTTTCCTTCATTTCAAAAATATAAACCCACCAAAGAATTTAGAAAATCTTAGTTCACCAGCAAATTGATGTGAGTCAAAATTTAGAGCATTTCATATGTAACCATTTTACTTTAAGGCTTAATCTTTTATTGCAAGCAGAAAGAAGCTGTTAGACATTGTTCAGGAATGAACTGTTATTACTTCTCATGGCAATTTCAGTTTTCTCCTTAATTTTTTCTTTTTATCTGCTTTTAAAGTTTTTCTCACCTTTCTACTTTCCACAAATCATACAAGTTTTTTATTTAATTTTTCCAGCTTCATTGAGATATTATTGATACATAACATATAATTTTAAGGCATAAAATGTGATGATTTGATACACATATATATTGCAAAATGATTACCACAGTAAGTTTAACACCTCCATCCTCTCGCTGAATTACCATCGTTTGTGAGTGGTGACATTTAAAGTCTACTCTCTTCACTTTCAATAATAAAGTATTGTTCATTATAGTCCACAGAGTCACCCTGCTATATGTTAGTCACCCTCCTATATGTTAGTCACATTATGGCTGAGGGTTTGTGTCCTTTGACCAGCATCTCATTTTCCCCACCCTCTGGCTGCTGTGACCACAATTTCACACTCTCTTTCCATAAGGTCAGCTTTTGTATTTCTTTTTTATTTTTAGGTTTTTGAATTTCTATAAGAGTTTATTTGAACCAAACTGATGACATATGCCAAGGAGCAAGATCTCAAATGCTCCAGGGAATAACAATTTTCAGCTTCTTTCATGCATCTTAAATTAAAGAAGGAATATAAGGAAGATTACATAGAGGTGGGAGAAAAGCAGGGCAGGGATTGGATTACAGGATAGTTAACAAGATTACGTGTTCCCTTGAGGGTGGTTTAGTTTATTTCAAAGGTGTGTTAACCTAGATTCTTGGGAAAAAGTGGACAGGGCTTGCTTAAGGCAAAGGAAAACCTTTAACTGAAAAGTTAAATGCCTGGGGACTACCCACCATGACCTGCTCAGTTAGGAATTCATGATCAAATCACCATGTGACAAAAGTCCAACATTGTTAGATTCAACATATAGTATTTGTCTTTCTCTCTCTGGCTCTCTCATGGCTACATCCATGTTGTTAACAAATGGTAGGATTTCTTTCTTTTTTATAGCTGAATAATATTTCATTGTTAGTGTGTGCATGCGCACACATGCGCACACACACCTCATTTTCTTTATCCATTCACCCACTGATGGATTGATGGACACTTAGTACTTTTCACTCATATGGGATTCAGTCATATTGAGGAAAAAAAACTACTGTCTAAGAAGTTTGGGTAACAATGTGAGTCAGCACCAACACCTTAGTGCAAATATATTAATAGCACCCACATCCACATCCAGTGGACTTAGCCAGGGCTTCAGCTTGTCTTTAAGGTGTCCTGGAAGTCAAATTATGTGGAGGCTTTACTTACCCCTGTGCTCTGCAGTCACATTCCCATTCAACGGCTGTATCAAACACAGAGCAAATAGCATTTATGTTCTTTTCCCCCGTGCTTGGTCCAATTAGACAGTATTGCTCCAAACAATAAATGCTCATAAAAATAAGAAACATATTAGATAGGAAGGTTATTATTGCCCTGTGGCCCAGAAATTGGATTGGTTCACATATGTTTCCAATAGAATCTTTAATTAAGATGCCTTTCCTATCAATGCGCCGCAGCAATTACCTGTATTGATGATGGGCCGTTATTTTCCTGGCAAGGTAATAGAGAATCTCACAAGGGTGTCTTAACAAGTCACTTCTAGAATACTTTCTGCCTTTTGATTTTTTTTTTCTGTGACTAATTTACGTAAATGACTTGGTACTTATCAACCCTTTTCTTAACTGAGAATGAATTGGAGTATACACTTGAATAATATTTAAGGATAAATTTAGTTGGGCTAGAGCCATTTTCTCCTCAACAATTCAGTGGAATAATTTATTCATTCATCAATTCATTCATTTGGCAAATATATACTAAGAGCCTAATAAGTATTAATCACAGTGTTCTGATGTTGTTGATAGTGAGTAAGATGGTTTGTCAGCTGATGTTGGACTTTGAAGTTGACATAACAAATATGAGACAGCTTGCATGAGAATAAAAAAATAATGATGACAGTAAGAACTCATTTTTAATAGATCTCCTAAGCAGTGCTGACTATAAGTGAAATATTCTTGTATTTGGTATACTTGGTCGAAATTTGTCACCCTCCCTAAGTAAGTTTTACATTAAGGTAATCCCTCCTATACACCTAGTTGTAAAGAATGTCACTCCTCATGTCTTGACCTCACTGACCCCCACCTGACAACGTACTCTGTTCTTAAACCCCCTCTTCTGACTTTCCTGCCCTTCCCTGATCTGTGCTAGTTTCTGTTTTCCAACTCGATATATGATCCAGCTTCTCTTATCTCTGAACTTGTCTTCCTTCCCATATTCCTTCTTCTCTCCTGGACCTATTTCAAGAAGTCCCTAAGGAAACCCTAAAATCTCTTTTTCCCATTTGTTGTTCTGTGAAATCCCCCCAACCCTATTTATCCTGCTTGTCTTTCTCCATCTAATAATGCTGTTCCTCTTTGCCATTCTCCTCTTACTCTCTTGCATGGCTTCCTTTCCCAGGATGCTCTTAGGTAATAACCTTGGTTGCGCACCGTGTTCAGTAGGTATGGCATTAGAAAAACCTTCTGACCTATGCCCTTGATTGGGAAATTTTCATGTTATGCCACCCCTCTGAATTCTCCTACAATTTGTCCAACATTATAAGTTAAGTATACAAGTGTAGGTAGAGAAAAGCATAAGACAGAAAAGGTCTAGACAGATAAAAAAGAAAACTGAAAGAGAATCCTAATTCTTTTTTTTACGTGTCTTTTTTTGTATATATATTTTTATTTTTTAATATATTTTATTGATTATGCTATTACAGTTGTCCCATTATCCCCCTTCATTCCCCTCCACCCTGAACACCCTCTCCCACTCCCCCCCTTTAGTTCATGTCCATGTGTCATAAGTTCTTTAGCTT
>CM052544.1:22341792-22590317 GCA_028533065.1 Trachops cirrhosus
TTATTATTTGTTCAAATATCTTTTCCACTTGCTGTTTTTCCTCTTCTCCTTCTGGTACCCCTATAAATCAGATGTTGGAACATTTAAAGATGTCCCGGAGATTCCTAAGCCTCTCCTCATTTTTTTGAATTCTTATTTCTTCATTCTTGTCTGGTTGTAATTTTTTTCTTCCTTCTGGTCCACTCCATTGATGTGAGACCCATTTTTCATTCCATCACTATTGGTTCCCTGTGCATTTTTCTTCATTTCACTTATTGTAGCCTGCATTTTTCATCTAATTTGTGACCAAAATCAACCAATTCTGTGAGTATCCTGATCACCAGTGCTTTGAACTGTGCATCTGATAGGTTGGCTATCTCTTGGTTGCTTAAAAGGATGGGTTCTGGGGCTTTCAATTCTTCTTCTGTTTGAGCCATCTTTTTGCTGGTTATTTTTATTTTATTTATTTATTTTTTTTTTTTTTGGTCTTGTTGAGCTCCTGTAGTGAGGGGCAGGGCCTTAGGAGTTCACCAGGGCAGGGCACACTGTGTATGTGGGGGCGGGGTCCAAGAAGGAACAATGGCACCTGCTCTGCTCTCCATAGGACCTCAGACTCTTCCACCTCTTCCCACGAGCAAACTGGGCCCCTCTGGTGCCAATTCCTGTGTGGGTGGGCATGTGCACCCTGTGGGACCTTCCTTTTCAGTCAGTGACCCAAAGTTCTATTTCCCGGTGCTGGGACCCTGAGTTGCGCGCAGTGCCTTGCTTCATAATGACCCCCTCGCTGGGTCTGCTGGTTGCCACCCCCTGGCCGGGGCCCACCAGCCACTGTGTGGCCCAGGGTCTGCCTGCTGTGGACTTGCGCGCTGCCCCAGTTGCTCAGCTCTCTGCTTCATGTCCCTGGCCTGGCCCGACTCTGCCCCTCCTACCGGTCTAGGTGAACGTGTCTATTTTTAAATCCTTGGGTGTCCGACTTCCATACACTTCAATTTTCTGTCAGTTCTGGTTGTTATTTTGTTTCTATATTGTTGTTGTCCCTATCTTGGTTGTGCGAGGAGGCACAGTGCGTCCACCTATGCCTCCATCTTGGCCAGAAGTCCAGAATCCTAATTCTTGAAGACATGGAGGAATTGTGCAGAGAAGCAAGAAGGGGGGAGTTTGGTATTAAAGGATTGCTTTCTGATTTTCCATCCATAAGAGTGGGTGAGTGGGAGTTGAGGAGGATCTAGTGTGATAAACAAAGTTGAGGTGAACACAGACACCAGGAGACTTCATCTTAATTTACATTTAGAGCCCTGAGATGAGGCTTCTGGCTCACCAATATGAATTCAGCCATGTGAAAGTGGCCTGGGTGGTATAGCATAGTTTAAGTAGTGGGAGGGTCAGAGTGTAGTTCTCCAGGATTGAACTTGATTTTCACAGGCATGAATGGGCCCCAGATGTGTCTACATGGGTCCCAGGGGAGCAAGATTATCAGTTTAGGGTTTGACTGAGTTGCCACAGCCAAAGAAAAGAGGACTGGGACATACATTGGGGTGGGATTGGGGGCTAAAAAGCAGGTTTGGATCTCAAGTGTCACC
The DNA here is from genome assembly GCA_028533065.1 of Trachops cirrhosus. Taxonomy (NCBI): domain Eukaryota; kingdom Metazoa; phylum Chordata; class Mammalia; order Chiroptera; family Phyllostomidae; genus Trachops; species Trachops cirrhosus. Next base: position 22,343,352 of record CM052544.1, read on the forward strand.
CTGTTACTGCCCCTCACCAGTATCTCCTGCAGCAAGGAGCGTCCACATGGTGCCAGATCAGCATGAGGGGACCACTGTGCTGTGACTATATCAAGAAAGAGTGGAGATCCAAAGCCTAGCAGGTGCATCCTTCAGCAGGACATGTCAGCAGGGATGGAAACAGTCACACCTCCAAGGTCACCGTTCCAGAAAAAAGCATAAGATGAAGAATTAAAGACCTGATATCTATTTCTTCACCACCATGGAAAGACAGTAAGCCCCACTCTCACCCCAGTTGTTAGGTAGAGGGAAAATGGTTTGGTTTGGGGGTTGGAGAAGAGTTTGAAAAAACAGTATCTCCATTAGACCAAGTTACTTAAAGACATTGTCCAGAGTAGGGATTTAAAAGTAAAAAAACAAACACATATAGTGGTAGGTAGCATTTTCTGGTGGAGATCTACTAAGTAATAGGAAAATGTTAAAAACTGCATTTTCATTGCACTCAAGATGAAAATCAGTGAATGCTTTTGTGACCCAATGTCCTTTGCCTTTTCTAAATTGCCTTGAAAATGAGTGGGTAGAGGAAGGCAGATGTCCCACATCCAAAGCTTTTGGGATAACCTATTAGGGAAGTGTCCCTCTGCATAAGTGCAAAACCTCTTCCACTATTTATTTACATTATTTTTCATTTTTTTTTAAATTTGCACACACGTTTTGAAGGTTGCTGCCTGGTGAAGAATTGACTAAACATGCTGTTAAATATTGTGTCTTGCCCCATATACACCAACACCCATGAGACTGCAGAATCTTTCCTTCTGACATTTGAAAACATTAAAACAGCTCCAGGGCTGAAGAAAACATATTCCCTGTAATCTTTGAGAAGTTTAGTTGCCAAGGAGACAGAGGCCTTAGCGACCAGGTAAGAAGACCTCTGCAGTATGTTCACACAGGTATTCAGAAAAGCGGCAGGAAATCAAGAAATGATTGGTGGAAAGAAACATCTTATACCAGCATCTTATACTTAGAGTCTCTCTCATTATATAATTAGAGGATACCCCAACTTGGCCTTCTCCAAATGATACTGTTTTTTGAAAAGATTGCAATTTGACCTCTATGTGGCCTGGACTTACTATCACCACATTGAAATGCAAACATCATTCTCAGAAGAGCTACTTTGTAGAGAAGAAAGGGTCTAGAGCAAGCTTTGTAGTCTACAGATTGTCAGCCACCCAACACTATACTCTACTTTCAAGGAAAGTCATAATAATCATCTCTCTGTAGTGTAGCTTGGAGAGCCATGTAGAAGACAATCCTGAGATAGAAAAGAAAAGAGGTCAATGAGTGGACAGAACAAAAATATGAGAACAGTTCAAGTTTTCTAAGAGTATCGATCAAATCTTGCTTGTCCACACTATGTGGCTTTGCTTGCCCGTGCTTTTTTCGTCCTTCAGTCAGAGTTGGTTAGAATATGTGAAAACACATGAAATCCCTCCCAGAATGCACCATGAGCTATTCTTAGCTGACTTTTCTTTTTGGCATTACAGGGAGGAAAAAAGGGGGTTACGAAAGGGCTGATAAAAGATGCAACTATCAGGCAAAATTCTCAGTTGGCCTAAAGCATATGCATATTTCAATAGGAGACGAATAAGACTGGACCTCTTATCTAACATATTCTAACATTGGTCATGAAATAGGTATAATTTTGCACATTCTAACAGGGTGCTTCCTATACCAGCCATTAATCATGTCCTACACTTAGCCCTGTACGCTAATCTTAAATCATATCAAATTTCAAGGGCAGAAGCAAATCTTGATCTTGCCTGGCCTGCCTGGAATGTTCTCTCCCAAGATAATGAGTAGTTTGAGTTCAAGGAAACCAAAATATCGAGCTCACAAGATAGGAGAATTCTACCTCCTGGTCAAAATTTCATGTATACAGAAGTCAGAAATGGTTATGTCCATAACACATGCCCTTTTGTATATTCCTTTTCTTTTGACTCCAGTTTTCTTAGATGATTAACAAAGAACCATTCTAATAAACTGGCTCATGAGGTTATTTAAGATCATGTAACTATACTTCTCAGAAGAAAATGAAGTATACAATTTGAACAAAATTTATTGAATCCTAACGTTAGTTGCTTTTAAGACAAAAATTCTGCCACAATTCATAGGCATGTCATAATTTTTAAGTGAAATTGTTAAGCAGCTGAATCTTTGGTTGATACATATTTTCTTGTCTGCATTGCCCTCAGTATTCTTTATGTAAGTAGAGTTCCAAGAGACATGTTTCAGGGATTTCCAATACAATAAAATTAGTTTTCCTGAAAAATCTATGCTCACAAGGGAATTATGAGTACAGTGGACAAAGGAAACCTTTGCAGTTTTTCTACAAGAGTGCTTTTTCTGTTCATCAAATAAATTACTAATGGCACTCAGAAGGATCTGAGCTATGTAAATACATGCATGCTTGTTCCAATTCTTAGTAGTTAAATAATCACATAAAGAAGGTAAAAAACAAAACGTCTTTAAAATGTCATACCTTGGTATGACTACAATGGTGACAATATTCTGTACTTGATATTAGAAATTAATATAAAATAGTATTGTTCAGCAGAATAATACTGGAAGGATTTTATTCAAGCAAAAGCATTGGGTTCAGTGAGTCACCAGAAACAATTTTAATATTTGGGCTTCGGACCTTCTCACTCTACTGAAGGCTCTGTTGTCATTAGAATTTATACTTTTATTACTCAAGATCCTGGCCTCATATTAGTGCTCCCATAATAAGTCAGGATTCCTTTTTATACAACATTCCATTTTCCTCATACAGATCAGAAATTTTCAATTAAACTCTTATTTAATTTTTCTCTTCCCTTTAGAATACTAAAAGGGATATTGTTTTCTGATTCTTCTTAATTGTTCTCCTTTTCCTGATCCAAATCAATTGAAACATCATAACAGCTTCAAAATTAATTACACGATTTCCCCTCTGCTTGGATAGATATGTACAGATCTCAAAATGTGATGGCTGCGTTCACATTACTAATTACTCACAAAACCCTCTGATGGTGGCATGCCTGCACTGACCCAAGAGGAACAGCCCACCTGTAGTTGTGAGTTGCTTTCTTGGGGGTCGGGGATAGTGAAGCACAGTAAAAGGCATGAACTATTTTGGTTTTCTGTGATTCAACAGAATCTACTCAGCCTTTTGCCTCACTTGCTCTATTTGTGATTTTTTTTAATTCATGTTTTCATTTTTAAAAAGCCAAGTATTTGACTCTATAGAATATTTTTGTCTTTAGGGGAGAGGTGAACAGGTTCCACCCAAACAGGAAGCTAATACCTGCCTTTTAATAGCCCTAAAATCAATAATGAAGGGGAGCTACCATCACTAGAAAGTACCCCAAACCCTCTCTTAGTTGTTCAAAATCCATGAAAAATGAACTTTAAGGAGAAAACATTTTAAAGCATTCAGATCAATTGGTTATTTTTTTGATTTGTTTGTTTTAAGAATGAGATGGAGTCCTGACCACTGTAGCTCAATTGGCTGGGCGTCATACTGCAAACTAAAAGGTCACCAGTGTGATTCCCTGTCAGGGCACATGCCTAGGTTGTAGGCCCAGTCCCTGGTTGGGGCATATGCAAGAGGCAACAGACTGATGTTTCTCCCTCACATCAATATTTCTCTTCCTCTCTCCCTCCCTCCCTTCCTCTCTCTTTGAAAATAAATAAATAGCCCTGTGTGGTGTCACCCAGTGGATTGAGTGCTAGCCTGTGAACAAAAGGGCCGCTGGTTTGATTCCCAGTTAGGGAACATGCCTGGGTTGCGGGCCAGGTCCCCAGTGGGGGACGCTTGAGAGGCAACCACACATTGATGTTTCTCTCCTTCTTTTTCTCCCTCTCTCCCCCTTCTCTAAAAATAAATAAATAAATATTTTTAAAAATATAAATAAACAAATAAATCTTTTTAAAAACTAATAAGAATGCAGAGATGGTATTTATTAAAAATAGAGAATGAAATAGAGTGTGGTGGCTATGATATTAACACAGGGGAAGGATAACCTAAGAGGTATGTTAAAGAGAGAAAGCCATTCTTTTCCATTGCCCCTAAAGCCCCATAGGGCTGCCTCAGTGGTCTGAGCAGGCCAGGGACACCACACTGCAGCAGGAACCATCTGCAGAGATGCACATGCAGAAGTCACTTTGTAGGGTTATGCAACATGCTGCCCAGATATTTGTCCAATGGGGAGATATTGCGTGTTTTCTTAATTTTTTCTTTTAATGATGAATTTATTGTTTTAAGATAAATCAAAAGTTATTTTTTTTCTCCTCAAAGAGGAAAAACTTTATTCTTCGGAACCCCCACACTACCTAGTCCTAGGTACTTTATGAGTATTTGTTGAAAGAGTATGTGCAAAAAACTACTATTTGTTTGATATTCCTTTTTTTAGTTGTTTTTCCTGCTCCTGGAACCATTTTCTTAAAAAAAAAAAAAAAAAACCTGAATATAAAATGTAGTGAGAGAATATAGCAAAATTGGAAGACATTTTTGCAAGCTATAATGTGATATAGCCCCTCTTGGTTTTGAAATCTGAATTATTCTTCTCAAATTTAAGTCATTTACTGGGTAGAGGAGGAGAAAAGTCCTTGGCACACTGGAACACATGGTATTGATCAGTTGTCTACTAATTATAAAGTTAGTTAAGTCCCAAAGAACTCCCAAGCCAACTGGAAGGGCTATTTTTGTCTTCAAACTAATCCATTCTCCATTATCACCTTGTGCTCAAACCAAAAACCCTAGAATATCCCTCTGGTCCTACCAGCTAATTAACATCTAATTTTCCAATAATTGGGACATCATTTTTCCACTTAAAACCAAAATAGGAATTTTAATATGAATATAACTTGGAAAAGAAACATTGGTTTATATTTGTACTTCCAACAGCTGATATTAGATTAATTCCTAGGAGTCGTACATAAAATGCAGGAGGGAGAAAAGATGAGGAAATAGGTGCTTGATATGAAGGGATGGTAGAAGGCAGGAGAAGCTTCAGAAAAAAATGAGTCCAAAACATTAAAAATAGCCTTCCTTTTCAGATTTTGTATTTTGCCTGCATTCAGTCTTTGTATCACAGAAAGAACTCAAACCTAAAATAAGGCCATACACACACCAAGAAAAAAATAAAATAAACAAGTTTAATTAGAAATGAACCATTGGTATTCTACTTCTGCCAAGTGTTTGGGTGGTTTCCCACAGTACACAGCTGTATCATTGCTGTGAAATTGCTAAGTGTAGAAGGAACCTACCATTATCCACCCCACAATAATACACTCCTTTACAATTCTCCCCCAAATGGGCACAAATATCCTTTGGGCACGATGACCTTCTAGTTCATCATCAGACCTATAAACACATTCTTCAGCCCTCCCTATAAACATCTGTGCTCATTCCCAAACCTTATGGATCAGCCAAGGGAAAGAATTAATTAAAACTAGCCCAATAGATGTACATCATTCTTAATTGTCAATTAACAATATGGTTCATAAGCCTAGCATAGAAAATCTATTTGTGACAACTAATGACTGAGTTATAAAACTTTGTTGTTGACATCTTAAACTTAAATTTGGACAATGACTGAGGAAAGTCAACAAAACAAAATGTAATTTAAAGCTTTCAACTATTCAAAGGACTTTTCTGTTTTATATCTATCTATTTAAAATGGCTATGTTATGGTTCATGATACAAATAGCAGGGGTCCAATATCTATCAGAGCCCCTGATTATTCCTCTGAGTTATACAACCTTAAGAAGCAATGATTTGGGTAGGTAACCTACTGAGAGCATCTCCTGCTTCCTTCTATTCAACATGTGGTCTCTGAACCAGCAACCTCTGTACCATCTAGAATCTTGTTAAAAATGCAGATTTCTCAGGCCATGCTGCATTGTTGGGCAATCTAGATTTTATCAAGAAGGATAGAGAACACAGAGATTAAAGTTGTATGCAAGAGGGAGTGGAAAGGAACAGCTGTGAGGGAAAAGGACATTCAAAGGCCATGGTGGAAAATTTTCAAGTCTGACGTCCTTCAAGGTCTCTCACATTACTAAGCCTTTCCCTTAAGGTAGGGTCTTGTTAGGTTTTGTTGTTCTGATTTGGTTGTTTATTTCTATTTAGACAGCCTGACATGCCCCAGCTAGACTTTTGACTCTAGAAGGTAAATGATGAAGGCTATAGGAGAGATCTGAAAACGTCCCTTAGAGTGGAAGCCAAAGAAGTTGACTCCACAGGAAGATATAAGTTTTTAAAGTGCTATGATGCAAATGAAAAGGATTTTCATCAGAATATCCCGGTACATTACCCATGTTGCCTAATAGGTGCTCAATAAACAGTCTCTAATATTTTTCTAGCCAGCAATAATGTCATACCTCCTGAAAGAAAAGAGACTAATAAAAATATTTCCAGATATTGAATGTCTACTACGTGCCAAGCACTGTACTAGACATTTTTAATTCTTTTTAAAAATTCTATTTGTTTGTAGTCAATGGCCACCTTCCGTGTGCTTGCTAGTTTGAACTCGACTGCATTGCCTGCCATGGGCCTTTGACAAAAATGGGGCAGTTAAGCCTTTCTGCAGGGACCTGGCAGGCCTGCTCTCTCAGCTTTGTCCTGATCACTACAGCTACATTTTCCATGTTTATATAATTTCTTATCCATAACACTCCCCACTTCTAGTGCTAATCGTGTGTATTAAAATAAAATAGCAAATGTGCTGAGAGAAGCGCACACTACAAAATGATACTTGTAATATCAAGCACTTTCAAAAGTCTATAATATTTGCATTAGGTCATCAAATATATTCCCTACTGTCAAAGAGTGCTTTTGTTCTCTGCTCTCCTCTAACTTGTTTTATCTCTCACAAGTGAGAATATCCCTATCTCTACTAAGCCATTCTTATATAATCTTCTACTTGCATCTGTTATTATTCATAAGGGAAAATAATATCACTCAATATGAACAGAGATAAATCTGAAGCAAAATACATTATAAATGCATTTGTCTATAGTAGTGTTCCCTTTAAACATGTTAGGTATAAGCCCTTCATTGTTCATAGGTTCAAAACTAGGATTTCTTCGAGAATTTGGATGCTTAAAACTGAAAATTAAAAAGCATGTTCTGATTATAGCTGGATATCTTCCACCGTGCTACTTTAAAGAATATATTAAGGAGAGGGTGAAGGCAGGTGGTACATTTTTAACTGGCAGCTGAACATTTGCTTGGCTTAAAGCCAAATGAAATAACATAATCCTAACTGACTGGTACACTTCTTCCTGATCCCTTTAAATTCCTCTTTCTCAAATTCTTTATGACATTTAAATATCTTTAAAATTAATTAATTTTATAAAACAAGATGATGGTTATAAGTTAAGGCAGTGGTAGTAATAGTCATAATAAAATGGCTATCTATTCCTGAGTATTTAGAATGTTCTTCGACTTTACATGAATCATCATCAATCCCCACAAAAACTCTCTAAGAGATATAATATTACTCCCATTTTATAGATGAAGAAACTAAGGTCCAGAAAAATAAAATGACTTGCCCAAGATCCCAGAGACAACTAGAGGGAAGATAAGATTCAAACTCAAGGTTGTCTGTTTTGCTCCAAAACCCACGGTCTCCTTAGCATAGTCCCGAACAATCACGCTGTTTAAATTCCCTTTGTTTATTTCTATCTCTATAGAGTGCTGCTACCTAAAAACTTTTCCAGGTTTTCTTGCTGGCTCTACTGAGAATGCCACTGGGAAGTGACTATTTCCCACTCCACTGTTCACAGAATGGCTCCCACGTGGCTGGTGCTCAATCAATGTTAAATAATAACAGTCCAAACCCAGTAATGATAAAGCAGGAAGCGCCTCCTTCTTTATACTTTTAATGACTTCATGGGGCTCTTTTTTGTTAATTGTTTAATCACAAATTTCAGTTATTGCTATTTACATGCTCTTTTTCAACTTTTGAATACAGTCTTATTTCTATTTTGCCAAGCTTTCGGAAACACCAAATTAGAAACAAGTCTATTGTCTTCCACACAATTTCTGCACTGTGAAGAATGAAAAACACCACCAGAGTGCCTGCGTGACTAATAGGGAGAAAAGAAAGAAAGGAAAAGAATCAACTGCAAGTTGTCTAAGGAATGCCACCTTTACATCGAGCGCTTGGGAGGTGGAGACACCCCCCACGCCACCTTCGTAACACTTACAGATGAACCGAGGAGGCCTAGCTCCATACAGGAGAAAATCCAGGGGAGGGGGTCATTGAACTAATGCGAAACTGACTGGCATTTGTGTTGAAATGAGGGCTTGACTTGCTCTTTAAAGGAATAAACAGATTTATTCTCTTGTTTCCATCTGTAAAATTGAAGATGAAAAAAAATAAAAATTTCACCTTGACCTGGAGAATTAACAGGTTTGAGCTTAGCACATTTTAGGGTAAATCACTTGTACTAACAGTGTCGCACAAAGCATTAGACTGACCCTAGACTCATATAACATTTGAACTGGAAGTTCACCTTTAAGAAGCTGAATTCTTGAACCATCCCCAAAACCTTTTTGACATTTTGTGAAATTCAAACACAAAGGTGACAGATCATTTAGTTCCAATGATTACTAATTATACACAATGTGCTACTGTCACATACAAACCCTGAAAATTAACAGTGGCATATCTACTCAGAGGATGCAAACCCTTAAAAGAAAGCTTGGAGAAATTCAACAGGAAGCTCTGTATAGGCATTGCCAAGGGCAATTCCATTTATTTCTGAGAAGGTCTTTGTGCTTTTAAATTTAGCAAAATCTAAGGGGTGAAAGAATTATTGGATGAGTAAGAAGAGAGGAGAAGATATGAATCAGAGGCTTCCAACTGGCCAGGCCCCCTGACAGATTTTTATTTGGCATATACAGTGCTTAAAAGTTGATTTTTCTCCCACACTTAAAAGCTGGAATTTCTTTTTAAGATTTTATTTTATTTATTTTTAGAGAGAGGGGAAGGGAGGGAGAAAGAAAAGGAGAGAAACATCAATGTGTTGCCTCTCTCTCGCAACCCCTACCAGGGACCTGGCCTGCAACCCAGGCATGTGCCCTGACTGGGAAGCAAACCAGAGACCCTTTGGTTCACAGACCAGCACTCAATCTACTAAGCCACACCAGCCAGGGCAATACGTTGGAAAATTTTTAATAAATTTTAGATGCTTAGATTTCCCTTAAATAACAGAAGATCTGGAAAAGTGAGCACATAATTCCACAGGGCAGCAAGTACCTGGGCTAGAAAATGGTTGCTCCCTTTCTCTCTTTCATAGAAGGGCCTGTGTTCTTCAGGTCACAACAGCTCCCTGTTACTGACACCCAACCTGGTTGAATTACTTCCATGATCTGTCTGGCTCCTGTGAGCTTTTAAGCATTTACAACCTATTTTGTAAACATTGGTGAGGGAATACAACTGGTGTGTATTTGAGAATTTTCTACCTAAATATTCTAAACTATTTATTTGCATAGATGAAAACATAAGGCCTTAAACCTTAAAGCTCCTAGAAGAAAACATAGGGGGTCAGCTCCTGGACATTGATTGATCTTGGCTATGATATTTTGATTTTGACATCAAAAATCAAGACAACGATGCTCTACTAAAAAGTTGTATATTTAGAGTTAAATAACATGGCTTTGATTTCACTTCCACCCTTTATTAGCTGGGTGCTCTACAACAAATTATTTTAATGCTCTTTAACTTGGATTTCTTTATTAGTAAATTAAAAGTGTTATATTTAGTTACCTTTAGAGTTCCTTGAAGGTCTAGAAGCCTGTGCCTCTTATGTGGCACATGAGCCAGAGAGTCAACTTGATGTATGGAGCTGGCCAAAAAGTCCATTATGTTTTTTTCCATACAGTGGTTCATTTGGGTGGGCCTTAATCCAATGTGACTAGTATCCTTATAGAAAGGGGAAATTTGGACACAGAGACAGATAAACACAGATTTAAAGAGACAGGAAGAACACCATCTACAAGCCAAGGAATGTTCAAGGCTACTAAAAGCTAGTAGACAGGCATGAGATAAATTCTTTCTCACAGCCCTCAGAAGAAACCCTGCCTTGATATTGGACTTTCAGCTTCCAGAACTGTGAAACAATAACTTTCTGTTGTTCAAGCTCCCCAGTTTGTGGTACTTTAGCACAGCAGCCCTAGTAAACTAATATGCCACCTTACATTCACCTGCCCCCAGCTAGCTAGAGGCACAGCATTGTTCCTAGGTCCAGGGAAGCACAAGGGTGGGAAGCACCCCAGAGAAGAAAGGAAATAGTATCCATTTGACTTCTGCAGAGATATAACAGACTATTTTGGCTCTTCCAGGTTATAAACAATGGCAAGTATGCACTAATTCCAGCTCTTCTGAATCTTGAAACTGCTTCCTTAACTGGGTCCAAGAGTAGCTACATAATCTGCAAGACCCAGAGGAAAATAAAAGTGCGGTACCTCTTGTTAGCCAATTATTAAGAATGTCAAGATGGCAATAGCAGAGCATTAAACCAGGTACGGAAGGAGCTCTGTTGGCCGCACAGTTTGCATGCCCATGAAGCCAGCCCTCACTGGGTCCCACCAGATGTTTGAAAAGGCTACTAATGTCTTCACACTTTTTTCTTTACTGGGTAATTCTGGAATGAATCCTGCCTCTTTGTGGAGCATTTTTGACTTGCTTAGACTTGGTCAAGTCCAAGTTTTCTAGCAACTTCTCATCATCTCTTTCTACAGGTGTATTTATCTGCCAAATACGCTGAATCCATTGACTGTGCCATCTATCATGCTGACTCCTGAAAAAGTCACATGGTACCTGGTATAAAATAATGTATAGTTTAGAGGCAGAAATAACTGCAACCTAAGGAAGCACATGATAGGTGAGAGAAAGGAAACATAAGCATTGCACTCTAGACATTCAATGAGGAAGATTACTTCCAGATGGATTGCTCTTAGAAGAGGCAATATTAGGTGGACCCTTGAAGAAAATGGATTGAATTTTGTTTGGCATTTATAAAGACAATCCAGGTATAAGATGCAAAATCACAGAGATGGGGCACAAGGACATACATTTGAGGAAAATGGGCACTTTGGTGTAGGTAGAAACGTTTGAAGTCATTTGAGGGTAAAACTGGAAAAATAGTGCAGGAGTAAATCAGCCTTTTCCTGTCTAGGAGGCTAATGGTGCAATAGAGAAGGCTTAATTATGTTGAATAGTCAAAAATATGCAGCAAATATGAGGTTAACTTTAATTGCACTTCAAATTATTTTTATGTCTGACAATAGACAACACCGTACTTGAAGATGCATATAAATCTCCCTTATCAAATATTGTCGAACACTAACAACTATTTTACGTCTATGGGAATAAATTTGTATAGGGAATCTTGGGCCCACCCAAGCAGAGGAAATCTCATCCTCTTTGGGTCATTCTGATAAGCCAGTACCCATCTTCACAGTGGCATATTATACTAGATTGCAATTACTTGTTTTCAAGTCCATCTTCCCTCTGGACTGAGTTCCTCCAATTCAGAGACTGTGTCATAATTCTCTCTACTCCTGCATCTGGCATAATGCCTAGAGCATGGTAAATGTTTAGTAAATATTTGTTAAATGACTAAACAGATATTGCTGCTGCATGTGCTCGCCTTCATCTAAATATTCTTCTTCTATTTACTCATAAACGATGGGCATTAAACTTAAAAATCGTAACAAAAAAGCTCTCATCCAACCCTAGTTGTGAGCAATAGCTAATAGTTCGACTTTCAAGTACATCCCCCCCACCCCCACCCCACCCATATTCATGATACTTTGCCTCCAGTCTGGTTTCATCGTCCCTTCAGTGTCCTTGGCCTTGTGGTACCTAGTGGCTGAGTTACCTTGTAACCTGTCCTTGTTATTTTCTTAACATTTGGCAATGGGCTAATTCTTTTCCAGTAGAGTCATCCCTACTGAGATGAAGATGAAGGCTCCAGGTGTGTTCAGCTAGGTCAGTAAGAACAACAGCCATAGTGTGAGAAGGATATCACACTGTGTGATGCTATAACAGCCATATGTGAGTATAACATCACCTTCATTTGAAAAATGGCTCCCTGACATTCAGTTCAAGACTCAACTTTGGAAAGCAGTAAGCCTGGAAGCTAATGTGCATCAAAAGCCACCTGATCCTTACCCTACCACCTTAGGAGAGTCTCTGCAGGTTAACTCTGAAAAGTACTTTTAAAGTGTCCTCATGCCATCCTGTTTTGTTTGTGGTATCTTTGTTTATTCTTTTTTTTCCTGAGAGCATTTGATAGTGTGTTTACCTCAAAGCTCACTTCAGAGTGTAGATAGGAAGAAAATTCTTCTCCTAGGTGCTTTGTTGTTTGGTGTTTGAAAGTAAAGCCATGTGACATAAAGAGTATGAATTGTTTATATGGATACAACTGGCCTGCAACACTCGCTGGTAGGGGGAAGTTTTTAGATGGTGTCATGATAGGAAATAGTGTGAGACACTTGCCAGACATCAATGGGCCCAGTGGTGTTCCCACAGCTGCGTCCTGGGACACACAGCACTTACAAGGAACAACTTGAAATAACTTTGATTGCAAAGGAGTTTGAAATCAGGTTAAACATCAGAACACAGTTCTATCATTTTCAAAAATGTAGAGGATGTTGCCCCTGAGTTCGGTTGCAGTGGGAAGAAGAGACACATCTTCGTAAAATTAGGGAGACAGACTAAACTGGAGTAGAGGGGAGTCTCAGGCTTGCTGGATCTGGGTCCTAACAAGGTCTCAGGTTCCAGGATTGAGTTTACCCATCAGTAAAAGCACACAATGAAATTAATTACCTCACAGGCAGTTCAACAAAACAGCACTCAATAAATTAGTTGATACTATAGCTCATATTAATTACTCAACTATTATCATAATTAGTACTGGTTGTAGAGCCAGGTATTTTAAGTGGTTTGCATTCTATTTTTCTCAACACCTAGTAATTGTACAACATTGACCATGACTTCTCTTTGCCTCAGTTTCCACATTCGTAAAATTGGACAGAACGTAGGACTGGTGTGAGTACAACATGAGCGGATACCTATATAATGGAGTGTCTGGTACGTAATAAGCACTCAATAAATGTAATTTACTACTGTTATTATTACCACTGCTGCTAAATTATTCAAAGGGCAGGATCAATGTTCTTTGGGAAAATGAAAATAGCCGACTGTAGCCATTTTGAAGATCTTTCTAAGGGCCAACTGTTATATTTGTTTCTTTAAAAAGCAACTGTTTATTTTAAAATAATTTTATATTTACAGAAGATTTGCAAAGGTAGTACAGAGTTGCCATGTATACCCTTTACTCAGCTTCCCTTAACATTAGCCTCTTACAATGATCAAAACAAATTAACATTGGTCTAAACCATGAACTAAGTTACAGACTTTATTTAGATTTCACCAGTTTTTCCCTAATGTCCTTTTGTTGTTGTTGTTGTTCTAAGGCCCAATTCAGGATTCCACATTGTATCTAGTTGTGTCTCCTTAGTCTCCTGAAATCTGTCACAATTCCTCGGTTTATCATTGTCTTTCATGATGTTGACCTTTTGAAAAATACTGGTGAGAAAATTTTTAGATGATGCTTAAATTTGGATTTGTCTGATGTTTTTTCATGATTAGACTGAGATTATGGTATTTGGGGAAGAATACTAAGGAGGTGAGATGACTTCTCAGTGCATTGGATCAGAAGGTACATGATAGCAATATACTTTGTTATTGGCGATGCTAACCATGATGACTGGGTTAAACTAGTTGTCTGCCAGTTTTCTCCATTGTGTTGTTACTGTCTTTCCCTTTCCCTACTCTAATGATTAGAAGTGAGTCACTAAGTCCAGCCTTCACCCAGCGGGAGAAGAAATAAGCTCCACCTCCTAGAGGGAGATGTATCAAAGAATTCATGAATCTATGGTTACAATTAGCACAGTAATTAAGAAATATTTGGGGGAGAGATAATTTGTGGTGATGCAAAAGTTTCTTCTTAAACTTTTCCCCACTGATTTTAGCATTCATCAGCATATTGTGCCTGCAGCAATTTTTGCTGTAATCTTCTAGTGGCAATTTTCTATTTCTCTCATTCTGTCTATGCGTATTAATTAGAATTTCTCTGTAAGCAAGAAGTCTCCTGTCTTATTTATTTGTATAAGCATGGACTCATCAATATATATTTTATCCTTTGGGCTAAAATTCAATACTATATTTATTTATTTATTTGCTGAAATTATTGTAGCTTTGGACCCTGGAGGACTTCAAGGTTGCTAATTCCTGTATTCTTTTGAGTTTTTTCTCCCTCACTTTCTTATTTTTTTCAAACCACAGGATGCTGTGCTCTCATCTTGTATTTTCCCCACTCAGCCCTTTCTTCTAAGAGGCCTGATTCCTTTGATTGGAAAATAGTATTTAGAAACAAAGTTCTGGCTGCTAATTGTGTTCCTTAGGGTGCACTATTTTGGATCTGTGCCCATTTTTTTTAAATGGGTTGTTTGTTTTTATATTGTTCAGTTTTAAGGTCTCTTTATATATTCAGGATACTAATGTCTTATATGTATTTTGCAAATATTTCATTCCACTCTAAGGCCTTTCATTCTCTTTACAGTATTGTGAAAATAGAGTAAAAGTTAATAATTTTGATAAACCTCAGTTTATCATTTTTTTTCTGTTTTAGGTTAGACTTTAAGTTTCATAACTAAAAAACTCTTTGCCAAACCCAAAGTTGCATTTGTTTTCTTCTACAAGTTTTATAGCTTTATGTCTTCCATTTAAGTCAATGATCCATTTTTAGTTGATTTTGTATAATGTTTGAGGTATGTGTCAAGCTTTTTTTTATGGATATCAAGTTTTTTCTTGCCATTTGATGAAAAAGCCATTTTCATTAAATTGCCTTTGGATTTTTGTCCAAAAATATGTTGACAGTGTTTGTGTGTTTATCTCTGAGCTTCACATGGAGTTCCCTCGTCCTCACTTTTGTCTTTTTGCCAAAAGCACGCTGTCTGTGGCGTAACTGAGTCTAGCTCTGATGATCATTTTGTTGTGTGTTTTAGTTGCCTTTGCGTATGTCTCATAACTTTTGTCAAAAGCTACTGATCGGTGAAAAACAGTAAATATTGAGGTAAATATTGTTTATGCTCAGCGAGGAACACATTGTTGCTTCTGCTAGGCCTTTACTGTCAGAGGTTCATGTGATCTACTCAGGAGATGGTTTGTTATTGTTATGGTTTTTCTCATTGTACCTCAGGCTTCAAATGTGCTGGTAATACCTTCTCTTCACTCCAGCTGGCTTGCCAGGGGTTATTTCCTCAAAGTTCACCTCCCTCTTAGGTTTGGGTTTTCCCTTTGTGCTGATTTCCAAAGAGAATCTGTCTCTTGCAACTCTCTCTGGTTTATTTCATTGTTATGATTTCTTGACATGTGTTCGCCTGATGGTGAGGGCTGGGAAAAGGGAGCATTTTCTGATGCTCTGATTAATCTTCAACTCTAGGCAGCTTGGTGTCCCTGGGTCCAATGGCTGTGTATGCTGGGCTTAGTGGGAATTCCTGTGGAATGCATGCCACTTTCCAGAGGTAGAAGGTTTTTTTTTTCTATTCTCTTCCCTCAGTTGCAATGACTTTCCACCACTTGGTCCACCTGCTAAGACACCACTTCTTGTTATCTTAACACAGATTAAAGCTTTGCTCATTAGAGAGGTGGCACTGGGAGAAGTTCCTGCCACTGCTGCTGTTCCCTTCTCACAGAAGGCATCAAGAAGGACATTTTGAGCAACAGAGCAAATGAGAACTGTGGGAAATTTTCAACACATGATAGTGACAAGATCAAGTTTACATTTTAGAGACTTATTGGGAGCTGGGCAGTACATGACAAGGCTGGTTTCAAAGCTCTGGAAAGAGTACACATAGCAGGGTGGGAGGGAATCAATTATCTTGAGAATTGGCATCGGCATTCCTCTTGGGGAGGGAACTGTGTCTGCTTAGCAAATCTCTTGATGGGCCATTTAGGTGTGAAAAGATAGACTCCCAGGAAAAAAGAGGGGGCAAATGTGCAATTGAATTTCTCAATGAAATAAAATGAGATAAATTTGAGCTTGTTTTTCTGAGCCTGATAAGAAAGAGAAAGAGGAGCAGGAAGAACCAACAGAGTAATTACAATGCACCTGATAAGGAGGTATGATCAGTGAACTGCCCTGGGGAAGGGATTATCTAAATTACACTTTTGGATAAGGATGTCTAAAATGCTAATATAAAGTGATTGTATTTTCTGTGATGTTAATGTTCTTGATTGCCCTGAAACTTCAATAAAGTCAGCCACACACACATCAAAGGCAATGTTTTAAGGAATTGTCATTTGGAAGGGCCACCAAGGTCTTGGAACCAAGTACTGAGGCTGAATTCAATGTCTGCATCAGTTAAATGCACAACAGCAGGTAGTCCAAGAAGTAGGCCCAGAGAAGCCTCTAAAATGAGTGAATTCAGAGAAATTAAGAATTCCATGCCTGACACAGGATGAGAGTTGGAGCTCCCATAGGAGGGGACTGGACTTTTCATAAGTCAGAGATTTGGGTATCTGAGACTGGGTGATCTCAGCAAACCCTTCAATTTATTAGTCAACTCATTCTCATGGCCAGGAATATGGGAATGCTCAGGAATAGAGTCTGTAACTGGGGTGCCTATTGTATATATTATCTAATTTAAAATTTTTTTAAATATAGATTGAATATATATATATATATATATATATATAGTGTGTGTCTGGAAAAAGCCCGGCCATTGTTAACATAATGAAATGATTTGTGCCACCTCAGTGTAACCTGGCAGCCAAGGAGAGCAGACTGGAACATGCATGTGTGAACAATGACGACCTCACTGTACTAGTCAGTGGGGGCAGTAGACACCACTGAGTGAGCACGTGTACTGTGTGGCCATCACATTCAAAATGACTAAGCAAGTAGAGCAACAAATCTACATCAAATTCTGCGTTAAGCTTGAACATTCCTCCATGGAAACTATTTGGATGATTCAGAAGGTCCCAGCTATGGGCAACTAGTGATTGGCAGCGTCATCACGACAATGTGCCCACTCATGCATCACATCTCATGCAGAGTTTTGTTGATTTTGTTAAGATTTTATTTATTTATTTTTAGAGAGAGGAAGGGAGGAAGAAAGAGAAGGAGAGAAAATCAGTGTGTGGTTACCTTTCAAGAGCTCCCCATGGGGCACCTGGCCCACAACCCAGGCATGTGCCCTGACTGGGAATCAAACTGGTGACCCTTTGGTTTGCAATCTGGAACTAAATCCACTGAGCCACACCAGGGCTAATGCAGAGTTATTTGGCAAAACTTCAAATCACCCAGGTGACTCAGCCCCATTATAGTCCAGATTTGGCACCCTACAACTTCTGCCTTTTCCCAAAACTATAATCACCTTTGAAAGTATAGAATTTCAGACCATCAGTGAGATTCAGGAAAATATTATGGGACAGCTGATGGTGATTTGGAGAACTGTGTGAGGTCCCAACATGTCTACTTTGAAGGGGACCGAGGTGTCATTGTCGTATGAACAATGTTTCTTGTATCTTGTATCTTCTTCATGTCTCTATTTTTCATATTACATTGCTGGATACCTTCTGGACAGATCTCATATATATACTTTGATAAAGTCACAGCAAATTGACTGTGTCAAAATACACTGCACTGGACTACAACTTATACCATAAAAAAGGGAGCAAAAGAATCAGGTTAACTTATTCAAACCACTTGGAATTATTTAAGAATTATTATTGATCTGCAAAAAGGAAAATGCAGTTGAGGTTGCTGTCAGAGAAGACAATATATCATTTATGAATTGTTATATTTAAAATGGAATCAGTCTAGTCCAGAAGGAAATTTGGCATTTTTGCAGTGACCTGGATGCAAACAGATCCCAAAATGAAAAGCCCATGCTCCACGTGGGCTGCGATTATGGCGATGCATCAACCACTTCTCTGAATATGAGTTCTACCAAGACACTTAAGTCCCAATGCACATAACATATCACATGCAAAAGGCAAATTGGGCATAAAATGCCAATTATTTTACACCTGAGACACAAAAGCAAGACATATTACAAACAAGTGTATTTTGGGAGATTCTTTCAAAACAGTAAATCACTAACTTTGGCTCATAGTCTGTTGTATGAACCTCAGTACCAAACAAGAGGCAGTTGGAGTTACTGTCAACAACAGAAGCACTACATAAGAAAGTCAAAATTTTTTAAAGAATACCTCCTGTACATTTATATTGTAGGAATATGTCTTATAAACAAGGGAGAAAATGTCACTAAAAACTCAAAGTATTATTCTTGGAAATATTCACATTCATATCTCTTGTTTTTTTTGGGGGGGATTCTTTGGGGGCCTCCAAAATATCTCATGCCCTTTACTAAAACTAACATAGAGAAATTATACTCCTCTGAATTATACTCCTTGAATATGGTCCATTTTAGGGATACAACACTAGTATCAATTCGAGTACATTTGGGAATGAGGGGTTTTGGTTTGTTTGTTTTTTTTTTAATTAATGCTGATAGACTTAATACCTTCTAGTGTCTGCTGGATTTGGTTACCCCAGAAGCAGATCCTGTCATAAGGATTTGAGTGCAAGAATACATGGAACACGATCCCAGGAAAACTTGATAAGGGAATGGGTAAGTGAGGCAAAGAAGAGAAAAAGTCAATAATTTAAGCAGACAATCACTGTGGACAACTGAGACTCAGTGTTCCTGGAGAATTGTGGGAGATAGTACAGACAACACCACAAAGCTCTCCCAATACGGGTTCCCAAAGGTCAGATATTTATCTTACTTCTCATGTGCCTGTTGAGAGCTGATTCTACAGAGAGTAACTCTTCAATATGCACCCTGTCTGGGCCACCGATCTTTCAGGGATCAGAAGAAGAGTTTTTGGAGAGCTGGAAGGGCTTGCCTAAGAAGCTTTGGGAGCCATGTGGAGGTGGATACTGAGAGGATGTGTAGGGCACCCAGAGACACATTCAAACATTTCTCACCTTCCTATTTGAAACGAATGTCCAAATAGCAAGGGATCAAGTCCTTCCTGTAGGTGGCTGTGATACCATCTACCTGTTCCAGATCTCTGTGCTTTTGCAATAAATACTTTAAATTCTGTAAGGGAGGGAGACGAGGAAGAATTATAAAAATGTTGATGTACCCAGCTGCATCTACGTAAAATGCATGCAGTTGTGCCTTAGGAAATGAGAGAAGGGGAGGCTGGAAAAGAGTGACTTCTGATACAAATGGCAGCAGAAATGAGAAGTAGTAAAAACAATTGATTACGTGGTGTCTGCTCCCCAGTCTGGCCTCAAGAATGTATGCCAGAGTGTGAGTCTCATAGGAAGAAACAGGAGAAGTCTGGGAGGCACTGAAGATAAGAAGCCCTGTTTGGTGGTTATGTGAGAAACTGTGCCACCATGAGAAAGAGAGGCTTCTTGTTTCTCTGGCAAGAGCATGGTGTGGTCCCTAGGCTGTGAGGACCACTGGGACTCTAGCACCACCTTCAAAGTATGAGGAAGGGCGTGCAGATCAAAGGGCTGGGATGCAGCCTCTTTGGCACTGGAATCAATGATTTTAGTGGGAAGGAGAGTACCGGCCTCTGTGCCAGAGTGAGACACCTCTCCTAAATGGCTTCACAGGTAACATATCACCGAGGTAGGTAGAATTTAACATGTGGGAGAAATGTTTATGCACACCTGAGATACTGTCAATGACTCTTGGAAACTAGAAAAACCTCAGAGAGGGGGTAGGGGTTACTTTGGAGTTGGGTAGAGAAATGGGCAGAGTATTGGCAATGAAGTGAGAAATGGGACAAGGTTCAGGTATTGATTGAAAAATGTAGTAGGACTCCAGGAGGGATCAGGTTGGAGGGAAGTTCATGGATGAGAGAACCAAGACATCAGTGAAGGATCTGGTGGGGTTCTGGAATAAACAAGGAGCAAGCATTGATTTCTTCAGCCCATATTGCCTGAGCATTCAATATGTCAGTCATTATTCCACACACTGGGTGTACATCACAGAACAAGATAGAAACTTCCTACCCCTATGGAGCTTACAGTTTGATGCATTAACAATGTTTTGTGTTTGTGATAGTAGACTATTTTTCCACGTTTTAAAAACATCCTATTTTCAAATAATTATCATTTAAATTTAAAGTTATTCTCATAGGATCAGGAAATGTGGGTCTTGCATGTAGAAATGTGAGCAGTTGTACCAAAATTTTACCAGGAAATGTGGGTCTTGCATGTAGCAATGGAACCAGTTGTACTAGAATTTTATATGCGCAATGTTGATTCATCTAAGCTGTTCTTGGTAATTTCATTTCTCTTACAAATGATTGGCTAAGGCAATGACATGTGATACAGCCCTGGCCAATGAGACTTAATAGGAAGTTTGTTAAGGAGCTTCAGAACAAAAATAAATCTCTTCTTTGTAAAAAGAGGACACATAAGGAGAAATTTTCTTTTTTCTGCCTCTCCGTATGGTTGTGTGAGGACATGACATCTAGAACCACAGAGACCATTCTGTTTCCATGAGGAAACACTGAGGGAAAATGACTGCAAGCTGGATGGGAAGATGAGAGAATGAACAGATAGAAGCTCAGTTATTAGTATTTCTGGGCTACTGAATTAACAATCCTGGAATTTTCTACTTCCAGTGCTCCTGTGTTATGAGCGTGTAAATTCTTCTCATTGTTTAATGCACTTTTAATAGCATATTCTGTTACTTGCAGCCAAAAGCCTGCTATCAAATGGACTCAGTGACTTTACCAAAGAGTCAATCAAGAATACTTTTTAAACACTGATACCAAATGTTCAAAACTGCCTGGGTTATATCACTGAAAATGAAAATGTTGTTTCTTGACATAATGTAAGTCTATTAATTTCAAAGCACTTCATAGACTGACTTTACTTGCCTCATTCTCATTCTTCTTGAAATAAAAGCCTTATATTTTTCAATACTTCTTGAAATAAAAGCCTTATATTTTTCAATACACAGTTTAAAAAAGTATATATTGGATATGCTAAATATAACAATTGACATATTTTTGATAATGCAGAAGAATAAAAGAAATTTAAGCTGGAATATTATAGTAAGTAGTTTTCAGAATTCCTTATGGAGAATGTGCCCTTTGTAGTAGTTTATTTAGCATCTAGGACACGTCATCCTTAGTGATATACTTTTTTAAAATTGTATTTTAGAGAAACAAGGAAGGGGAAGAGACAGAGAAATATCGATTTGTTGTTCCATTTATTTATGTATTCAGTGGTTGATTCTTGTATGTGCCCTGATAGGGATCACACCTGCAACCTTGGCATATTGGGATGACACTCTAACAACTGAGCTACCCAGCCAGGGCATCATGCACTTTTAAAACACAGAGAAGACCCTTGCAGAGATCTCCCATGCCTCTTCTCCAGGACCACATCCTCTGAATGGCTACCCTGCTGGCCACTCAGAAATGATCTGCCAAAGTCACTTAATGTAGGAAGCAGCATGAGACAGTAAGAAAATTTTCAATTACACTCTGACCTAACTTCTCTTACAGTGTCTTTATGTTCCTATAAATCAAAGCAGGTAAACCCTTAACACCACCTTTGAAAAGGAAAGAAAGAAGAAAGAAAAGAAAGAAAGAAAGAAAGAAAGAAAGAAAGAAAGAAAGAAAGAAAGAAAGAAAGAAAGAAAGAAAGAAAGAAAGAAAAAAAGAAAGAAAGAAAGAAAGAAAGAGAAAGAAAGAACCAGTTTCTCTCACTGTCGGATTTTACTGGTACTTTGTGAAGACCTTTCAAGACTTTTCCAATGTAAACTATGTCAGGAGAAATCTCAAAATACATCACATGATCTGAATTGCGGATGACAAATAGCCTGGGCTTCCCATCATCCCAATGTTGTCAATTTGGCCTTCCTCCTCACTGACTGAGGACAGACAGTGGGACTCCAGACTCAGGCCTGCATTAAGTATCACATCCAGTAAATGAATTTATTTCTTTTACCAATACATTGCATCAGGGAGAGTTGTGGGGGAACATTGGCTTGGAATAATGTTCCTGGTAGCTGCTGATACTTCTATTTACTTCCTGTAGTCTCAATAAAGATGAAAGAAAAACAAAGACAGAAGACGTACAACCTCATCTTAGTGTTACAATTCCCCTTCATGTTTCACACAAATTCATGCACAATAAAAATACAGCATATGCTCAAAAGAGTGGGGCAGTGTGGAGACAACGAATCCTCCATCTCCAGCTATACACCTTTGTCAGAACCACCAAGTTCACAGGTGATAAGAAGGGAGGTGTCTCTGATACTGGGTGGCAACCCCCCTGATCCAATTTATTCCCTTCACGGAAGCTTCTTTCCTCAGATGTGGCAATCACACCTCCTCACCTTCTTCCTCCAAGAGCATCGTTAACTTTCCTGATTTGTTTTCCCCTGTTTAAATAATCCAAAACCTGCTACTGCAGAGTACCTTGCAGAAGAACAGATGCAGTTGGGTGCACCTGGGGACAGCTGCGGTCTGGACTCTGGGCCCCCATCAATTATCACCCCCCTTACACTCACCCTCCCCTCCTTCACGTTGCCACCTGTGCTTTATGTGTTCCTGAGATTCCTTGGGAAAAATGCAATGAGTAGCATGCAGGGGGGTGTCTC
Source organism: Trachops cirrhosus (assembly GCA_028533065.1). Lineage (NCBI taxonomy): Eukaryota > Metazoa > Chordata > Mammalia > Chiroptera > Phyllostomidae > Trachops > Trachops cirrhosus. The sequence continues at coordinate 22,366,102 of CM052544.1, forward strand.
TCTGATTCCCGCACAGTGTATAGTCCTCCCTTCCATCCCTCTTTTTCAACATACTAATTGTAAATGCAGATACAAAGAACTGCCTCCAGAAAGCACAGACTTCAAGCTCAACCCAGACAAAGGTATAGCAGCTGCCAGAACTCAGACACTATCCGATTTCAGTCTGAGGCTCAGCTTTGAAATTACTGCAGGCTCACAATTTCCTTTGTCTTCAAGGGCAGGATTGGGCCCAAGCAGGAGACAACCACTGTGAGTCTGAGGGCCGCCCAGCAGTGCGAGGATTTCGAGATATTACAATTATTAAAACACCTGCACTGAATAACCCGATCCAGTATGAAGGGTTCTTGGATCTCTAAAATTACTCATTTCTTGAGGAGGCTGGCTAGCTTATTGATTGCATTTCAGTGGACGCCAGAAAATGGACGTAAAGCCAGGTTCTAAACCTCTTGATGTCCTCTCTCACCTTCCTTGCAAGACATGGCACATCTGCTCTGAAACTTCTTGCTCTTTTATTCTCCTGCCATCCTAGTGAAAACCAAGCCAGATTTAAATGGCACTATAAAGGCCACCATAAACCGCCTGGAGAAACCAACTCAGGATGAAAAGGTGCTATTTATTTGGATTAAGAGTGGACTGGAAGGAATCTTTCCTACTAACATTAGATGCATTGATGGAGGATAATTCAGGGGTAAACCATGCAAGAATTATAGAAATGCAGTTTTGAGTGAATAAACTCATTTCTGCTTCTCAAGATGTACTGAGTGCCCATGTCATACGCTTAGTCTATTTTAAAGCAGCTGGTCACTTAAATCAAAAATTACACAGATGGATGAAAAGTTCTCACAGAATTAAGAACTGTCTTTAAAATATCCATGGCCACATGGGCTCTGTGGCCATCGGCAAGTCTAGGACTTCAGGCACTTTGCCCCCAGGCCCACAGACTTCCACTATCCTAATAGCCTTCTGGCTCTCTCAGTGATTTTGTCTCCTTCAAATGCAATTTCATCTTTGTCCAGGGCCCCTTTCCTTAACAGTAGGGTACAATTCAGGTATGGGCAAGTGTTACACAAACCTGTGGTAGAAAACCATAAACAGCTTCTAAGGAAATTCAATTCTTACCTAATCTCTGAAATATGCTAGGAAAGGGCCCTAATTCTCCCTCATTTCAGGATTCTACTGGGACTCTGGCATGGTTTTGAGGACAGTTTGTAGTTATACTCACACTTGAACTTCTTAAACATCTCTAGATTCATGATCAAAGTAGGCCAAACGAGACTGAGTCCTTAAATGTATAGCCCTTGACTCATTGTCATACCAGCATAACCCAGGAGCAACAATAGATGCTACTATCGCTTAGAAAATCTTCTCTCAGCAACCTCTAACACTTCACCAGGCTTACTATTTTCCAGGAACTATGCTAAGATATTTTATATAAAATATCTCATTTATTTCTCACAGAAAGCTAGTACAGAAGGCACTATTGGTTTCCCCATTTTATAGATGAAAAAGCTTAAATATATAGTGTGTAGTAATTTGCCCATGGCTACAGAACTAGCTAATACTAGAACCAGAAATGTACCCAACCATCCTAATTCCAAAGCCTCATGTGCTTTTAACTACTTCACAATTCACCAGCCCCCCAAAATGTCACTGCACACACAAAACTGTTTAACCTCATGAATAATATTAGAAATGTAAAAGACAATAACAGTGAGATACCCTTTCTTTTTAAACTAGATCAAATTTACAATGATACCATCTGAGCAGGGGTGGAGGATGAGGCAAGGGCTCTCTTTGCTGCTCGGGGTACAAACAAGTACAAATTTTCTGGAGGGCAATTTGACAATAATATCAAATGCCTGGGGATTTCACCTACTATTTCAACCAGCAAATTTATTCCCAAAAATTTATCCTAAGGAAATGGTCTAGATAAGTATGGAAAAGGTATGTAATAATTTCTTCATAGCTTGTTTGTAACAAAATGGGCAATAACAGCAATGTGCGATAAAAGGAAATTAGCTAAACAACCTGTGGTATATCCATGTATTGGAATTCTTGATTTAGTCAAAATTGGGGTTTAAATGTGTTTTTAATTGTATGGAAATATATTTAAGGTATAGTGTTAAGTAAAAAGATACAACACCATATGCATAATATAGTCCCATTTTTGCTCAAATTTACCCACGCATTTGGAGCTTGATTTTTTTAATTTTCATTATTTTTAACCCGGTATTCTTTGGCTACTGGAATTGTGTGCAAGTACTTTTTATTTCTTTTTTATTTTCCCTGGATTAATAATGTATTATTTGTACAATCAAAATATTTTAAAGCTATTGATAATTGTGATAATGAGATTAAGTTGATTTTATAGGTCAGCAAGTCTCAACTACATCATCAAGGCAAATATAGACATGAAATCAGTTATGAAATGTCAACATCTTTATTGCAAGTAACACTAAATTAAAATTAGAAAATGCTTTGTGAATTCAAAGTTATCCTTTTAATAATGTCTCTTTTCCTTCATTGGGTTCCTACATATTCTCATGAATAGAGGTTGATGAAAGAGGGTGGAATTTCCACTGACCTGGGGAACTGAATGCCATCCACAGGTGATGATGCCATCTGCACCCTACAGATTGATAGGGGTGGGGACGATGTCCATTGATAAAGTCTGGCCTTGGTAAGGGTGAGGGGTCAAAGTCTGGTTAATGTCTGCACGTGAATGGCCATTCGTCATGCGGCCTCTGCCGAAAATAAAAGTTGAGAGCAAAAGCCACAGCAACTCGGGCTATTTCTAAACTAAAATGTTTAAAATCCAACACTGCCCAAAATTTTCTATTCTTTACATGACAAACTACTCCAGTCCTTAACATTTCAAGCTGCCCACAAATTAGAGAATTCTGACTATAACCCCTTCCCTCCTTTTGCCTCTTTCTCCACTCTTATGAGGCTTTCCAGAGATTAGACTGCAATTCTCTTGGGGTCAAAGATGCAGGTCCAAGTTTTCAGGGGGTTAACCCATGTGGCTTTGTTCCATGTATTGATGCTATAACTCCTGCCAGTCTGCTAAAAAAATACATACAGTTTGGTCAAAGGAGCCCAAAAGAAATCACTTACTAGTAACCAAATTTTTGCCAATGTGGCAAAAATGAAACCACATGCTCTATAAAAGGTAGAACACTGACACTTTTCTGGACTGCAAAAAAGTGTTATGTGGTGATAAACCATCCCTCAGCCAGCACACTTTTGCTGCTGTTTATTGCTTCATCAACAAATGTGTTAAATGATCATCAAAAGCATACTCTTTGACAAGACTGAATATGCTGAAAATATGAGAGCCCAAATGAGTAATTGTTTCCACCACTTATAGTAGGATTAAGCATTTATCAGATCACGAAAATACTACAATTCAATTGGGAGCATGAATAAGAGTTCAAATGTAAAATATTTGGAATGTGTGTCCATATCTGATAAACATGTCAATCTATTTCCATGTTAGTATATCAATTTTATCTCTATAGAAATTTCAAGCTTCAGATATGCAGATTTTATATTTGTTTCAGTATAAACAATTATACGTGCATTATTTTATTGTGTGCATTTGAGTATATATAAGGGTGTATTACATAGTTTGCTATAACTCACACCAAAGTTGAGCCTGAAGTGATTTTGCATATCAAACCATATTTTATCATTTCAATAAAAAAATATTTAGTGAGCACTTTGTATGTGCAAGGTCTTGTGCTCAGTGCTAGCAAGGGATACAAAGACAAACAAAATTCAGTATATGTGCTCTCAAGAAGCTCATAGTTTGTCAAGTGGTTGGAAAGACAAGTAAACAAACAACTATGAAGTAAACAGAGCCAAATGACAGTGATACACTGTCACTTATGACGAAAGTGAGATGAGTATTTCAAAAACTATATAGTGAAATGACGATAGTGGGATGGGTATTTCAATAGAAATAGAGAAAGACAGAAGTAAAGATGGGTACAGATCCAGGGTTGTTAAATTTCTCTCATGAAAGGGCCTGTAGTAGATAAATTAGGTTTTGGGAGCCATACAGGCATTGCTGGCACTACTGAACTCTGCCATTGTAGCTAAAAGTACTACTGTACTCATAATCAACATAGAAATCGATGAACATGGCTGCTTTCCAATAAGACTTTGTTTATGGACATTGGAATTGGAATTTCATATCATTTTCACATATTGCAAAATACACTTCTTCTTTTTTTCCAATTTAAAAATATATAGACCACCCTTAGTTCACAAGCAGTTCAAAAACAAGGAGAGCTACATTTGGCCTGAGGACCATAGTTTACTCACTCCTGATATAGATATAGCTTAAGATACAGATATCACAACCAATTGGAGTATGAAAAGTAAAAACAGCGAAAACTTGGAGAAAACATGGAGAAAATAACTTTTAACAATGTACCATGAGAAAAGGAAACATTTGAAAGCGATGGAAGTGGGATGGGAAAGTTAATGAATGGGAGAGGAAAAGTAATTTGAGGTCATTAGAATGCCAGAGTAAGGAGTTTGGTGTTGGCATTAAGAAATGCCATGCTAAGGAGTTCAGATAGCTCCTGAGAACTCAGGGAAACATTTTAAACAAGGAGGAAATGATTGTGGCTGTTGGCCAGGTGGTGGAAGGTGGGAGGTTTGTGAGTTAACACATGGGCTTGACCTCCCAAGTGGTCATGAAATTGAGAACAGGAGGAGGGACTCAAGGTACAATGATGAAGCCAGTAAGACCGGGTGGGAGAATGAATATGGTGCATGCGAGAAGAGAAGGAAGCAGAGCTGCCTCCGCAGCTCCACTCTGGGGCACATGGGAGAGGGGAGATCATGAACAGCGATAAAGGGGTTGAAAGAGTGAGTTTTAGAAGAATTTCAGGAAGGATATAAAAATCTCAAGGCATGTCAAGGCAGAAGATACAAGCCCATAAAGCAGATGTTCTACTGGTTCTGAACATTTTTTCCCGGTGCAGTCTATCTTCTCTAAGCTGCAAGTCATTGCTATCATACCATTAAGAGTTGCAATAATTTCAAATCGGTGTAGAGCGTTACCCCCCAGCAGGATATTTTTGATGCTATCAAAATCTGGGCTCATTCATCTTATACGCCTTGGCAGAGAACAAGTTAAGAGCCTTTGCTATCAGCTACTTCCAAACTCAAAAGGTTAATGTCTCTTGTTAGCCAAAACACCTAAGTAACTAAATGCTGAACTTTTGTTTCTGCCTTACTTCTCTATCTGCACGTTACCTGTAAGTCTGGACCTCAGAATGAAGTTTGGATGTCAGGTGCCATCTGAATAGCAAGTAGAGCAGTGCTGTTCAATAAACATCCTGCGGTGATGACATTGTTCTATATTTGTGCAGCCCCATACGGTAACCACTAGCCCATGGGCTACTGAATATTTGAAATGTGGCTAGCATAAGGACTGAGTTTTAAATTAATTTTCATTTAAATTTATGTAACCATATATGTCTAGTGGTTGCCCTATTAGAAGGCACAGACATGGATGGTAATTGTAGCTGAGGGAATGGGGGATAAAATCCAGTAGGTCGCAGGAAGAGCACATGCAGAACCCCAGAAAGAGGAGGCAGACGAGCCATACAGAGACACATGAAAGGAGATGGATAGAGCAACTCCCAACAGATAGCTTAAGAATAGCTAAGTAGAAGAAAAGTTTTAGGAGGGAAGAGCAGTAAATAGTTTCAGTAAAGATATAACAAAACATGTGGCAATGCATGACGAAGAAATTGCCATGGACTGCCAGTATTAGGCAACTACTGATGACCTTTGATACTCCTACAGGAGTATGATGAGGGCAGAATCAAATTGCAATGGTTTAGCAATGAACTGGTGACTAAAATAAAAATGATAACAACAGATGCAGTCATGCACCAGAACTACCTTAGAAAGAAAACAGATAAAAAAGACATTCTTTTCAAAATCATGTGTGGCCTGACTCAAAGTTATTGGAAAGGCCAGGCAGGAAAGGGCATTGAAATGACTGTATTTTTAGGATGCCTTCAATTATAAGGTGCACTATCAATATAATAACAGCTTTGTTCAGAGGGCAGGGGGAAGGAACCCACTCCTTAACATGCACTTACCAATTCTATCAGCCAGGTTTTCCAGACTCAAGAGAATGGAATATATAGTATACAATGGTAAAGGGTTTCTTTAAAAACATATGGCTTTTCTCTATTGAAGGTGGAAACTTTACCTGTATGAATCAATTCCAATCAATATTATCAGATTCTCAGAGAACTCTGGCTAAACATTCTTGCACAAACTAACTAGAGTAAAAACTGTATAAGGTAATAATATTAGAAGGTAAAGAGAAGATGAGAAAAGGGACAGGGGAATAGCGATGTATTGTTATCACTGACCTCAATGAAAGAGATAGGAGCAGTGTAGGAATCAAAACCACTATGAGCATGGATGAATGGATAAAGAGGATATGTTGTGTGTGTGTATAAAATGGAAAATTATTCAGCCCTAAAAAGCAAGGAAATTCTACAATTTGCAACACTACAACGGACCTTGAAGACCTTAGTGTAAATGAAATAAGTCAGACAAAGAAAGGCAAACACTGTGTGATCTCTCTTATATGAGGAATTAAGAAGAAGAAAAAAGAGGAGGAGGAGTGGAAAGGGAAGGAGAAGGGGAAGAGGAAGAGGAAGAGGGAGAAGGAGAGGAAGGAGAAAGAGAAGGAGAAGGAGAAGAAAGCTCATCTAAAAAGATATTAGACTTGCAGCTCCCAGAGGTGGAAGGTGGGGAAAGAAGGAATTAAAGGAAAGGGGTCAGGATGTACAAACTATCAGTTATAAGAGAAGTAAACACTAGAGATGGAATATACAACATGATGACTCTAACACTGCTGTATGATACACAGGAAAAAATGTTTTGCCTTTTATCTTTCTTTTTATCATATCTACGCGTATATGAGATGATAGACGTTAGCTTAACCAATTGTAGTAATCATTTCACAGTAAATGTAAACCAAACCATCATGCCCCATGCCTTGAACTTATCCAATAATATAGGTCAATTATTTCTCAGTAAAATTAGGGGGAAAAACACTATGAGCCTGGGCCTGTTAACATGTGCTCAGGTTAACTCTGGTTTCAGGTAAAAAGGCTCTTCTAAGTTCTGGAGCCAAAGAGACTTCGTGTGAGTTGCTGCCACCATCATAAGGAAGTCAGAGGAGAAAACCTCTCCCTTCTCTCCCATCCTATCCCCACTCCTGTTATTTCTGGGCTTCTAGCTAGAGGCCAGAAAGAAAACTTTTCCTTTACTTTCCTCTGTGCAATTAACATCAGCATTACATCCAGCTCACATTGTCAGGCTTCATATGCACATTGAGAAATATTTACTTTATTAAAGAACATAGACCCATAGAACCAGAAGAGACATTTAGAAACCACCCCAATCAGATATTGTCTTCGCCAGGTATTTGTTTATCCTGCCCCGCAAAAGATGATTATTTATTTCCTTCTTGCAGATTACTAGGGACAAAGATGCGCCATTCTGCCTTTATTGTTTGCTGCTACATTTTATCCAGGTGTTGCTTATCCTAACAGAGAGACCTGTATATTCATGGCAAAATGCACCGACCTCCATGCTAGAGCTTTTGTTCAAATGTGCACTGTATTTGAATAAACACGTCTGAGTCACTAAGTTCCTCCCAACAAATGTTTTAACATCTTCCCATTTCTTTCTTCCATTTGTTCAATTCAGTTAAAAGAATAATAATCATTGTTCTTTGCCCTTTTGTCCAGTTTGTTACTGAGTCTTGTATTTTTTTTAATTAGGGAAATTTAGTGCAACATGTTATGCCTCTGATTCTAAATGTCGACAGTAAAGCTCTCCAAACTCATGATTTCCATGGCAAATGTAACTCTGTCTCATTGCCGAGTCACAGAGGCACGAGCATTAACATTTTATGCTATATGACAAAATACTGCACTCTTGGAAAGGGCCAGAATTAATGTTACTATGACAACTCCAAATTTCTGACTTTTATGCATGTAAAATTTCAAGGATACAGTTGCATTATAGCACAAGATTGTTTATAAAATCTCACCCGAACACTAAGATATTTATTACAAGTCCTCACTGAGACCGATAGAAAGTGTCAGCCCCCCCATACCGATGCACATCAGCAAAATAGATGGTAGTGTATGTGTGGTTGCAAAATATTATGAAATCGATTAAAATCTTATTTCTTTTTGTAGCTGCTATACTTATAAACACATACATACAGTATGCAGCAGTGGGTATAAATACAAATAAAACATAAAGAGAAAACATATAAAACCTCATAAATATACAGTATCCTGCCTTATCAATATTCATTTATGCATATCTCTGCACTCACGCATTAATAAAAGCACATATATTGGATTTGAATGTGTGAGGGATGGGCAGGGAAGCTGTAATCAAGATATTCAAGCTCTCCTCTTCATGGATAAGTATTACATTATCTCTCTCAGCCTATTATGTTTTCTGAAATTTCCAAATGTATGTTCTGGCCTCTTCAACTTTAGTCTTTTGCATTTAAGTAATGAGAAAGTTAAGTGCAATAAATGGATCACTCAAGGGCATTACAAAGAATGTTTTGATCTATTTAGAGCCTTTAACTTCAGAGCAAAGGCCTGGTTTAGTGTGACCTTAGTGAATTCAAACTGTTTTGTTTCACTAACAAGTGAAGCATATATTTCAATGGAATTAATGTATGACTGGCTTCTCAAAGACTCCATTTCAGGGAGATGGGGGACCCGACTTCCAAACTCCCTCAGACATATTTTTAAGAAAGCCTCTCAGTATAATGTCAATTGATGAAAATTTGGGAAGTTTATGTTCCTGCAGCTCTATTTCATTTCTGTTAATAATTAGTGGTGCAAATATCATTTTCTTCCAAAACTCAAAGTGCTGAGGGGCTTATGAGCAATCTGAACTTTCTCTCAGCAGACTCTTCCATGTTCCCCATGGTACAAGGGTTCGGGACCCCACACTCTATTTTTATCTTGGAACTGTTAATATTGAGGCCAAAACCAGCTCTAAGCTGAGATTATTTACTATTTTCTGGGCCATTTCCCTTAGGTGTCTTCCTTTTCTGTGGCTTTTGTCATTCCTTTGGCAACTATGAATAATGCACCAACATCCTTACTAAATAAAGACCAGTTGTTTTATGGAGCCAGGATAGATAATTAGCAAATTAATTAATGAGAGTTATCTTCCTATTATTGAACCAATCATCTGTATAAGCAAGATGTCTTTAGCTTATAAAAGATATTTCTGTCTATGAGCAACTACTTGTGAACCTGTTTTTTTCCTGTCTTAGATTAAGTTTAGAAAGACATTTTACATGGAGTTTCTTTGTGTCCTGACATAAACAGGAAATATAGGAGGGGCCAGAGGCACTGGGAGCAATGAGGTCCTGTACAAGAATTATAACTAAGCTTCAGATATGGAGACTTGGATTTAAGGGTGGCTCACATTTATTAAAATCTCACCAAGAGCAAGGTGCTATTTGAGGTGCTTTCCAATCACGTGCTCTAACCCTCTCAGCAACTCCATAAGGATGAGACAATGACGCAACCAGGGGCTAAGTGACCTGCTCAAGTTCACACAACCAGAAAGCAATGGAGCCAGGGTTTGAGCCCAGGTAGTCTGGCTCCTGACCACACTCAAGATTGCTTTTCCTGACCTACTTTTACCAGACCTCTTAAAGAGATTCAGGGTTCTAGGCACAGAGTTTTGGGTCTTCTTGAGGCACCCCATTACCATGCTCCATCTGATGATGGGATAGGTCTTCCTATCTGCTTCAGAGCAGTTCCTCTCACTTTAGATGACTTTGCCTCCTCTGCATCTGATACCCAGACACATCACTGCCCTTAAGTCAGTGAGAGAAGACCAAACTTAACATTTAATGATAAGAATTTTCTCTTTATAATTATACAGGCTTTTTTTATATTCCTAAATACAATCTCTTATTATAGAAAAATTGTAAAACATCAAAACAATCACTCTTAATAGTTATGCCATGGCAATTGTCACTCCTGGTAGTAATGTCATAGAAATTCGCACTTTAATGTATCTTTCCTTTCTTTTCTATGCACATTTTTCATATTTTAGATACCACTATATATAGTGACTACTATTAATATTTAAAACCAGTGCACAATCACTCATTGCCAAGGACTATTTTAAGTTTTATATGCATCTTGCTTATTTACTTAATGTCATAAGCTTCATGCCAGTTATGTTATTTATTGCCAGGTCAGTGGCTTTATGATATCTTATCATATGTAATGCTTAATGTGTGTACAATTGAACATTTGTTGGTTCCAGTTTTTTTATCATAGATATTACTGAAATGAACATCTTTGTGTGTTTCAGATTCTTTTAAAAAATTTTTGTTGTTGTTCTATTGTAGTTGTCCCAATTTTCCCCCATTGCTCTCCCTGGCGGATCCCACTCCCACGCTCCCAGGGTCAATCCCTACCCTGTTCTCCATGTCTATTTATCCAATGGATAAAGTAGACGCCTAGACATGGAATTGCTGGTTGACCCTTTATAAGGCTCTTTTTTGGTAGTAATTGCAAAATTGTTTCCTAGAGTCTAGTACTATGCAATTCTTGCCAGAAAGCTGAAACATTTAGTGAGGCAATCGTTGTTTGGGAAGGTGAAGTTAAGAGATGTGCCAGCACGGTTATCAAATTCAGTCACCAGAAAGCTCCAACTTTGAAATTCATTAATGTGGCCTTCTCAGAATGGTTTCCCAAACACATGTCAACAAACGTCAAGACTTTGGCTTTGGCTTTCATGGAGGGCAATTAAGACCAAATCCATGTGAGCAAAATCACTGTTGAAAAGGTTGTCTACAGTGATAGTCATTATCCCTTAAATAAGAGTAAATAAACCTTGTCCTGTCTGATTAACTGGTACACAGCCATCTTTTCCCATTAAAAAATGTAACTACATTTTGGTCTGGATGACTGAAAAACCTAAAATTTAAGTAAAGATTGTACTGTAGCCTGCAAAATAAAATACAAACTTCTCTTCGGCAAAATATTTTGCCCACCATTTTACCCCAGTCAAGCGGCCCAATCACACCTCCTATTACTGCTGTGAGTAAACTCTCTGTCCTAGATAAAATTAAGTCCCACTCTTTTGATGACTCTTCATTGTCTTCAACAGTCTCATTACATGCACAGTGCCCTTATGCAAACACCTTATCTGAGTCTTAACGTGTTACTCTATTTTCTTTACTTGCCTTTTTATGTTCAACTGGTGACTGGGCCAGAAGCCCCCAGAGGGCCTCTCTCCTGGCTGTATCCTGTAGGAATTCTTAGAGGAGAGGATCTCATATCTTCAGTTTATTTGTGATCTGTATGGGGTCTATTGTATATTCCCCAGGGAAATACAGTGAGGCAAGAAGAATCCATTATTACCCCCTCATACCCCTAAAGGACTTGAAATCCCTTTACATCATAATATCTTCTAATAAAAGCATAGTCACTTAAGGTAGGAAGTCATTCTGCTGTACAATAGAAACACAAACCGCTAAACAGGTCCCACTTTCATTGTTAGGACTACAGCTTAGTATAAGACCTCAGTTAGAATTTACTGAGTGGTTAGCAAAAAACAAATGTTGACTCACTACTTATTGTATGTACCTAACCTCTCTCTGAGGGAAGAGGACACTTCTGAAAACCCCCTTTTCAGTTTGGTTAGGGTTTAGATATTTCTTTCTGTAACCCTGCCCCAGGGAACTTTTCCCAGCAGCACTGCTTGGACTAGAATAAGTACGTTGTGTAGAAACATCTTTGGAGAGTGCTTGCACTCTATGTAAAGCCATTATTGTTCGATATGGAAACTCAAGAAACCATAACTAGCTCATGCCCCTTTGTATCCCTTAATCATTCCCTCTCAGGTTTCCAGAATCACTTGAGAAGTATTCACTTTGTGAACCTCCCTTTGTAAAGTCACAGTTTGAACTGTATGCCTCAGTCAAGAGTAGAGTCAGAAAAATGTTGCTAAGCAAGGCACTTGAGGAAAAAAATTCAGGGTCACTGTTCAAGCCAGCTCAGCAAAGGAACGTATTCACTGAGTGAAGTCACCAGGTAATGAGTAGGCTTGAGGCAATCCAATTTTCTCTCTGGAGAAGTCTTAAACTCTCAGGAGGGCTGGGGAAAGAAAACAGACTTGTTGATCCAAGAGGCTCTCTAAGTCTCTCATGTCTCAAGTGTGGAAATGTCCAAAACCAGCCATTGAGATAAGATGAGGCAGCTTCAAAACAGGCAGTGACAGTTTCGCCTAATTCCATCAAAAAACTTGCAAGTGAGAAAATGCAGAAAGCATCATCCAGATGCTAGAGACCGGGAAGTAGCTAATGGAGCCATATATTCATCATATTGATTGGCCCATTGATTTTTTCCCCCGTTTTTAACCTCTCATTTCTTGGTCCCGTGCCAGAGATGCTTTAAAGAGCTTAAACAAAACTTACACCAAAATCTTGCCAATGGCCCCCAGGGAACCTGAAAACTAACTTTCTCTGTTGTCACAAGCACAGCTGCACAGGTGAATCCCCTCCAGAAGAAACTGTAGAATTCTGGATCCAGAAAGCTGTAAACCTATCTAATTAAGATCTCCAACTGGGAGGGGAAGTAAGAAAAAGCTAAAGTGGTAAGAGCTGGGGTTGTTGGACGAAGAATCTATGAAGAAACAGTTTTGTTCAAGTACTTTTGCTAATAAAAATTGAAGAACTCAGCATCAGCAGAATGGATACAGGATATCCACTTTCCTAGGACTAATCACAGAAGTTTTGGCACCATCAATTTCTTAATCCATTAGCGTCCAAACTCTACTGTGTGTAAGAATCATTTGAGGCATTGTTAACAATACGGATTCCTGGATTCACCTTCAGCAAGTCAGATTCAGTAGGGGGCAGGGCTTCAGAACCTGCATTGTAACAAGCAGATTTCCAGGTGAGGGGGAGCTTTGTGTAGAAACACTACAAACAGAAAAACTTTATCTGGTGACCAAAGTAGATTCATTGAAGAGGTATAAAATAGACGTTAAATAGTTGAATGATTGATAATTATCCCTTCCTTGTCCATTGATTCTCCTACACACAGTAATCTAGAAAGTCTCTTGGCAACCCTTGAGTAGCAGAGATATGCACAATGATTTGTATTAGTTAGAAAACTGTGATTGCAAGTAACAGAAACTTACTTAAGTTAACTCAAGCAAATCAAGGTAACTATTATGGGGCTACAGTAGCATCCCATGAAGTCTGGTAATGTGAGCTAGGGAACTAGTAAGCTATAACACTGCCTCTCTCTTCTCTCTCTCTCTCTCTGTCTCAGTTTACAAGGCAGGAAATGGCTGCCCTAAGCTCCTCAATAAACCCGTAAGAGTTCTGAACACTGAGACTGAATTCCAGTTCAAACTCAGGTTGGTTGCTACCTACAGTGCAATCATTATGGATCCCAGGTCATCTAGAGGTCAGGGGTCCACATGAAGGGCGAGGGTAATTTTGAGTAAGGAATGGTAATGAATTTAAAGTTTTAATCATACTGTTTCTAGGTTTTTCTTCTATTTCAACTATTCTAATGCTGAGCAGAGATATCTCCCAAAAAATCATGCAAAATGTTGCCTTCTAGTGAGGAAGCAATGGTCCACAGAGTGTTCTTTCTTAGAAGGAAAATAAAATAGATGGACAGGATTTGGTCTCAGTGCAAGGTCAGCTCAAGGCTTAATTGCTAAGTGAATGAAAAATATCTGATTACCTTATCTTCTCTTTCCAAGCCTCTGTATTCCACTTACTTCTACCTGCTCATGCACCCTCATCAAACAGGAGGTTATTATTAATTACTCACACCCAGAATGAATGGGTTAAGTTCACCAGTCCCTCACTTCAGGGGAAAAGATGACCACAATAAGGCTAAAAGCTACCCATTTGAATGACAGAACATTAATGTCATTTACCCTGAAGGGATCTCCCTCTCTGGAGGCATTGGGCATGGAGCTGTTCTTTGTGCTGGGGTTTAGGTGACTCTCACATTTGAGCAGTTAAGCAAATCAAAATGGACAGAGTATGATCAGGAGTCCTGATCTCAAAGGCAGATGTATTCTCAGACATATTTTTTGGCACTTCGTGACCTATTTGCCTGTATCAGGAGATTTTTCTGTTTTTAAATATTTAAACAGGGTGAAAGAGTTCATTTCAGCCTCAGCGACAGGCAAACCCCATGGTAGCCTTCCACAACCTGAACAGAATTTTCTTTCTGAAAAACTTTATCCTCCAAAGGTTGAAGGTGGAGGACTGTGTGTGTGTGGTGGGGGGTGGGGGTGTGAGTATCCACAACCTAGCAAACCTTGACATTCTTTAAAAACGTCATCATCTCTTGCTTAAGGGTCTTTTTACCTTCCCAGGTGTTCTCTACCAGCAGCTAGTTGTTGGGGAGTGTGTGTGTGTGTGTGTGTGTGTGTGTGTGTGTATGTTTTAATCAAGCCAGAAACTTCTTTGCTTGAAATTTTATAAGTTCTCTCTGAAGTTAATTTGCATATTTTTAGAAAGAATTACCAATAAACGTCTAGTTTCTCAAGGTTAAAGGTGCTTACAAAGACTCCCATCAGAAATTTGAGTAGCTTCCAAGACTCCCTTTGGGTTCAAGGAGCACCACTGGAAGCTTTCTTTCATCTGAGGTGTGGCTCTTCCTTCTTTAAGATAAAGATGAGCCAGTAGTGCCAATGAAATCAGATAGGACAGGAAGCAGCAATTTGTTCCCACACATTTTCTACCTTCTGGGAATTCACACTCAAAGGAGAGGTCACTCTACCCTGAGCCACCTTGTGGCATGTATGAAGAATGACAACCAGAGACAAAAATCCTGGGCCACACAAACAATAGGTTGAGGGCAATCTTTGGGGAGGGTGTGGCAGTAATTCTGTGAGATTCCTTCAGGGAATGATGCAATTGGACAGCAGAACTTGTTTCTGCTACTCAGTTTGTTTTCTGTAACTTAACTCTACGGGGAGATGGTATTAGAGCGATTAGGACAGAAAACCTTGGACAGCCACCGAAATGAGTCAAATCCTGACTATGCTAGTTGACTATGCTAGTTACTGGTCACGTAGCCTTGCACAAGTTATTCAGCCTCGGAGAAAAGAGAACGAAAAGGGTGCCTATCTCACATGCTTGTCGTGAAAATTAAAAACAATGATGTATGAGAAGGGGTTGGCAGAGTGTCTGGCACACAAACGGGCTCAAATATTTTTGAGTGGATAACAAGTAAATATATTGCTATGAAACTGGCTTGGGGAATCTTCACTATTTCTCCTTTGAAATTAGAGCCATGCTTTTTTGTTTTGTTTTGGCATGGGCAAAGATCTGATGGCAGAGTTGCCTTCTGAGAAATGGGGGTGAATCTTTTAAGAAGTGCTGTTATGGCAGTGCATTAATTTTACAATTGTTAAATTCAATTAATCACATAGAAGCTACTTTAGCCTCTCCCCATTTATGAAGAGGAGGTCCACCTGGCGTCCAGGTGTACTTTGAAAACTTTGTCTCTTTGTCTTAATCGTGCAGTATTCGAATCAACTAGATGCCTTGAAGCATTCAGAGATATTAGTCAGAGAAAACATCTACTGACCAGTTCCAGGAGCTTAATGCAATGTCCATTCTGATGAAAACTGAAAGGACCTATGTTGCTGATATTCACAGGACCATTCCAGACAAGGCAGAGTCATTGTACCTAAAGCCCAGATAACCCAAAACCAGTGAGTGAAAAATTCCTATTTCCGCTCTGTCTTCCTCCTTTCTTTTTTTATTTTATAGCACGCGACTGCTTTTTAAGAACCGACCTTCTGGATACATCTGTGAGCTTTGCCCAGACAATAGACCCTTTGCCTCTTGCCAAAATACAATATGCAATCTGTTGAGGGTGGGGGGAGGAAGCTATAGAAAAATACTATCCAAATCCAATAGACTTCAATTTTGAGTGATTTTCTTTTTCTGGGTAGTATCTGAATAAGAAAAACCTAATTAAAATGGAACTATGTAGAGGATGAAATGTCACATTATTAGCGAAAGGCACCAGATACTCAGGGAAGTATTTCTCGCTCTATTTCTGAGGCTAACTCACTGAAAGACCTTAGGAGGATGGGTTCAAGGCACCAAAATAGCCACAGTACCAGATAATGAATTAAGGCTACTATTTTCCCATTTGAGATATAATTTCTATGGCATGAAAACTAGAGTCAAGGAATCAAAAGAATATCCAAGTATAACATCAATATTTTGTCTTAGTGACAGAACATATGTTCTTTGACTCGCTTCTATCATATTTATTTAGCATAAGGTATAGGAGTGTTGATTGTATTTTATTTTCAGAGGTGCTAAATGCATAGGAATTATGTTTAATAGCATAGGAGCTTCTCATTCATTATGCAATACTTCACAATTTGAAAATCCCTTTAAAGTGGGTCGTTTGGCTTGATCTTCACAACAATAAAATGAGTTTCACAGATCATTATTAGAATTCAAATTTCACAAATGAGGTTCTAGGAGATTAAGTGACTTATTCAAGTACACTCTGCTTGTAAATATTCATGTGGCAGTAAGAAGATGGTAATGTTGAGAGCTTAAATGTGATGCCAAGGAAACTCATGGAACTTCTTCCCCTGCAAATCTTTCAGAAACAAAGTATATTTTCTTCTGATTACAGTGTTTTGAAACGTGGTTTCCACTGAAGGTAAGGAAAGAGACCAGAAGACCTCTCATAAGCATCGTGCTAGCCCTGTAATTGGGACAGTTTCTTTCTCTCTAAATGGAAGAGCAGTGATGATAATAATTAAACTTTAGGCTTCCGTACATCCTTTCATCTGAGTTCCTTCGCCAGACAGGAAGGAACCACCCCCTCTGCACCGTATGGCTCTCTTTTCAAGCTGGTCCACTTCTACTAACTATCTAGACTTTTTTTTTCTAAAGACAAACACCTTAAGAAAACCTCAAAAATTTGTACTCCCAAAACCTGGTGAAATCTGCTTTTTGTGGAGTAGGATGTCCTTGGTTTATAAAAGTTTCTGAGCAAATAAAGTTGCTGCTTCTATGCATAAAAATGGAATTAAGGAATCCTCAAAGTCTCTAGTCAGCAACATCTGCAAGTTTAGGGAGAGAGTCTGAAGGCAGAGCACGAAGAGAAATGTGAACACTCCTTCGCTCTGTCCCCGCCTCCTCTGTCTTCCACCTGCAATAGACTGTGTTCATATCTCCCAGAGGAAATATGCTATTACTGATAATATGATCACTGAAACACTGGGAGTGGTTAGATACAGAGCTCTGGCAGTGGGTTAATAAAAGGCCTAATGAAGAACAAAAAATCCTGCCAGTCGCTGTAAAAAAATATTGCCCTCGGGAAATTATAAATCAGACACCACGCTGTGAAGTTAAAAAAATATATATATATATTTTACCAGGTTTGCTGATAAATGCAGGAGTGGGCAGACTGGTGACGAAACAAACATGTCACTGGGTGCCCTTGAAGTTTCAGTCCACCTCAGCATGATGCAGTTAAACGCCTCAGCAGTGCAAAGCCACAGCCACGTTTACTCAGCCTTGTCAAATCACTCTGCGACGTGCGGCAGAGACCGGATGCCTGGTCCACAAATTAGTTGTAATTCCCAGAGCCTCACTCGCCTTTTCTCTTTTTATTTTTATCTTTTTTTATTTGTTTGTTTGCCCAATTTCACAGTGTTAATCTCAATAGACTCTTAAATGCTGCCTCTGAACAGAGAACTGTATTTAGGGTTTTCTTAATATATCCACATTGAGCTTGTCTGGGGAAAAAAAAAACAGTAAAAATTGGTCTTACGGGCAGCCTCAACAGAATTCCATCTGACCTGATTTAGGAAACACGGAACAACACGGGGTAAAACCTTGACTAACAGCCACATCCTACCTTTCAGCTAAAAGGTCAAAGGTCTCAGAAAGGAGTTGACCTTTCTGAGTCTAGCAACACTCACACTCCTTGACACATGAACTCAGTGACTGCCTGGTGAATACTCACTGGGGAGCTGAAACTCATCTTCTCAGCTTTGCCCTGTGACCTTCTCAGCTTTGCCTGTGACATTCTTTACCCAGCTGCCTTCCAACAAGGCCAGCTGTTCCCCCAGGGGCCACTTCTGCCAGCTTTTCACCTGCTTCATTGGGTGCTAACTGTTAACTCCCCAGTGAATATGGTCCTGGGGGGCTGTGGGGAAAGGAAACCAAACAGTGCAGTGGGGTCAATGCCAAGGAGAACCCCTCTGCCCCGCCCCCTCCTCACTGCCACCAATGAAAGCTGCTTTATATTCTGCCTGCCCATCAAGCTGGTATCTTTCGATGTATCACTGAAATAAGTGGGGAGACACTGAGATGCATCAGGAATTCCTTTCTATTTTTCAGGGGTTCCACAAAGGCAACTCCAGAAATGTGAGGAAGCTCTATTAGAGAAATTTCCAGCTCCCTTAAAACAATTGAATCAAAAACCTCCACAGATAGTGCAGGGAAACATTTCTACTTGTAGCAAGCATCTGTACCTTTATCCCAAATTCTCCTTCCTGCAATGTCCATGTTCCTGGAGATCACCAAAATGTTATCGTTATGTTATGGGGACTTTCCTCTTTACTTTAGCTTTAAGAGAAAATTGGCTTCCGAAGGGTGCTGCTAAGGTGACATCTACCACATGGACCAGCAGTAGATGAGACCAGTGGCTCTCTAGTTTGCACCGCCACTGTCAGATCCAAGCCAAAGACCATTTCCCTTCCATGTGCATTAGCAGAGTTTTTTGTTTGTTTGTTTGCTTTTGGTTGAGCTATTATCAAAGGGTGCTTTGTAATGTTGCCAGACTTATTTTTAGAATGAAGTCCTTGACAGATCTAGTTATTTAGTCATTTTAGTTTATGAATACCAACTTATAATTGGTATTACTCAATACCAACTGAATAACCCAACCAAGTTAGATTAACTAATACTTAACTAATAAGTTATTCATATATAACCCTTTGTCAGATGTGGAAATAGAGGCTACAAAATGACATGTTATTTGCCCCTATTTACTAAGTTTGAAAGAAAGGACATGTGTCTAAAGGAGACTTGTAAGAGGCAACCATTCTGTAAGAGTCAGCGCTTTGGGAACCCTAAGCTATGGAAGAGTAAGCCATACCTATAGACCAGGATGTCATCTTGGAAGATTCTTTCTGGGTTCATTTTCTTTCACTATTCCTGAGTTTTAAGTTGAATTGTTCCTTACATGTTCCTGCTGTGCTGAGAGGTCTTAAAGAAGAGCCTAAGTCTACATCTAAATTCAGAGTACTGAAATGTAAAATAGGAAGACTCTCAAATCCACATCTCAATTTGAAGTAAGAGAACAGAAGGAACAGAGACCCCTGTGCAGGTATGTACTTTCTGAAGAAAACAAGCATGTTAAGACTAGAGAGAAATGTCTGTAGGGAAAACCTTCTCTCTCCCCTTTATAGGTTCTTCATCTTGGCCAGTTTTAGAGAACTGGGGTCCTATTTCACTAAAGATACCATTAAATGCTGTTAGTTAGTCAATAGAACAGAAAAATCAGCCTTTAAAATTGGTCCATGTAGCTGGTGGTGGTCTTAACAAAAGTGGTTGCAGTGAAATGATAGAACTAGAAGCCATTCTGGAACTTGCTGATGAGTGAATTCAATGAAAATGTGGGAGTACCATTTGCATATCAATCTTGGGAAGCTATGAAAAGGTATGGGGGAACAGGGCCATAGCAGGAGGGGTTGCAGAGTAAAGGAAGTGTAAAGATGAGGGATAATATAGAACATATGTATTGTGGGAAAGATCCTTTAGGAACACAAAGATTGATGATGTAAGAGAGAAGGAATGGGCAAATAAGCAGAGACCTTAATAAAGTAAGAAAAGATGAGATCTGGAGTATATATGGGGATACCAACATTTAAAGGAGAAAGGATATGTACTTCATTTTAATAAGAAGAAAGACAAGACTAGGTACTGTGGCAAGTAGGTTTAGATCACCAATTTGGTGATGGAAAAAATGACAGAGTTCTCATCTCGGAGTTTCTACTTTCATAATGACACTAGGTTATTAGCTGAAATGACAGGGAATGAAGTGAGAGTAGAAGAGATTTTTAAATGATGGCTAATTTTTTTAATGTAGAATTGTTTTGTAGTGTTGAGAAGCCATTTGAGGTCTGGTATCTTGATTTATGTTGTACATCTTGATGTGCAGATATGGAAAGGGCAGAAGAAGTTGCATCAAGCTTGGAATTTTTCAAAGTTTATACAACAGAGGAGGAAAGGACAAGAGCATTGAGAATACTTACAAGAGAAAAATTATAATAATGGACTATAAAATTTAAGCTAGAAATGAAAAAGAAGTGATCTCAGAAATGAGCTAAAAGATTATAAGTAAGCAATGAGATCAATGAATTGAATGTCATGAAGTAAGAAGTACCAGAATAATGGAAAGTTGTGGTCAGAGAAGGAGATATATGCATTTGAGATTTTGGAGTGGGTGGAGAGAAAAAGATCACTTCAAAGAAAAATAAAGATACTGAGAAATCTTGTTCCCAAGAGCAATGAAAGGAAGGAGTGTGAAAGGAAATGAAGACCCTGAGACAAAATTTAATGAAAGAAGAGAAGTGGCAATGAGAAAACCTGTAAGCAATGGTCACGGAAGAAGAGATGGTCCACCTAGAAGAAATGAGTCTCAAAGTTGCAAGCATTGTGTCATAGAAAGGGGAACACTGGTTTAAAAGCAGCATCGTGCAGAGGAGGGCAATTATGTCCCCTTCCAGTCCTGATAAAGGGGGAAATTTTTCAAACAAAAAACCCTTTAAAAGAGAGAGCTGCTGAGTACTCAGGTCTTCAGAAGATAGTCATATTCCAGTCCAAGGAACGAAGTGGACACTTATCAAGGAGTGTGACTCTCTAGAATTGTTTGCCTCCCAAGGGGAGAGTGTCAGGAATTGAATAGGAGGGTTGAGCCAGATGTCCTGATGTGAGAGTTCAAAGAATAAGGAATGAGAAGAGGACAAGCAGAATTGTGAGGCATGATGGAACTATCCCCAGGTACTGCTTTTTCTATAAACAGAGTCACAATTATGAGCATTATTAAGTATCTGCAATATATGAGATATGCATTTTACATGCATTATCTCATTTAAACTTCAGGACATTTTATGGGCAATTTACCTCATTGCCGTTTTTACAAAGGATGAAATTAGGACTTAAAAAGTCCTTGTAACTTGCCTGAAAATACACAGCTTTTAAAAGAAAGAGCTTAGCTACAAGTCTATATTGCCTATCATTTAGTAACAGAAGTATTACTAAAGGAGCTGATCATCACCTGAATTTTTATAAATCAAGCTATAGTTCTAATTCATTAAAGGAGTTTAACATTTCTGGGGATGCTAGTATGACTCCTTTGTCAATGCAAAAATAAGTTCCCCAGATGGAAACCTCCTCAGCAATGTTTGGTCAGTCCCAACTTTCTTGAAGCAAGGTTAATTTTCATTAAAATGTATAGTTCCAGAGTGCTCTAGATTAAAATAATGAAAGTATTTTACAGGCAATAAGTTGTCTCTCTGATTTTTTTAAAGAAGGACCAAATATCAGAGCTATACCAAGGCATTATGACACCGCTCACTATAAAACATTGCAAGTCCTTACTCATTAGCAGAGCTTTATTTTCCAAGGGATGTATTTCACATGAGGGTGTGCTATAAGTAGAAAACAATACATACGGGTTCATTAGTCTTGCTCTTTTAAAGATAAATGCTGTATGTGGGATAAATGCTGTGAGCAAGAAATTACAAGCAGGTTCCCATATGCTAGATATCTATTTCCACAGCTCCTATCATCATGGTTTCTGGGCACTTTGACAGATAGATGAGGGTAATTCAGGCAACACAGTACATTCCAAAGAGGAGGTGAAAATCCTCTTTCTCCTTAGCTTCCTGCTTTGGAAAACAGTAATTCATTGGAAAGTGAGAAGAATAAAAGATTTTCTAGAATGAAAACCTAAAAGAGTTAGCCATGCAGAAAGGGCAAGTTTTAATTCTTGGTTACTAGTAATAATGTTGTCTGTATTATTCTTCGATCAAGGTATTTGGGAATCTATACTAACTAAATAATCCTAAGTGGGGAAAATGTTGTATACTAATCATCATAGCATTAAATAGGGAAAAACTGAAAAACAAATAGTATGTCCAGAAGCAGGAGATATTTTTAAATAATTTATGGTGCATATTTCTCTGAATATTGTGTAACAAATCATATTTATAAAAACTATAGAATTATTTGGAAAAATCCTTATAATGTTAAATGACAAAATTAGTAATATTCTAAATTTAATCTATAAAATGTTAAAGAGTGTGATTACAACTGTGAAAAAGAAAAATACAAAGCATAGAAAAATGGTCAGGCTTTGGTATTGAGGTAAAGAGTAATTTCTCTTAATTCTTATAACTTTTCTGTATTTTTCAAATTTCTATTAAAGAAATAGTCTACATTAAAATATAAATGATGGGGTCATGATCTAGGGGTTTAAGAGCTGGAAGTTTTACTAATAATCACATTTTAAAATTCAGTCAATGTGAGTTTCCAATAAGTATATCATTATTGGCTAACCTTTTGGTATTTTTAAATCATCTTTTAGTCAATTTTTTCCCTAATTTTACATGCTTTAAAGTGGCTTAAAGTGTGGCTTGTTCATGAGTTTTGACAAGCATACACACCCATATAACCACACCACAATCAAAATATAGAACACTTTCATTATTTTAAATAGTTTTCCCAGTCAAACCCCCTCATACTTCTAAAAGCAGGAAACCACTGATCTGTTTTCTATCACTATAGATTAGTTTTTCCTGTTCTAGGATTTCACATAAGTGAAAATATAAAGTTTGCACTCTTTTTTATCTGTATACTTCCTCTCTGTGTAACATTTTAAGGTTAATCTATATTGTTGCATGTATCAGTAATTTATTCCCTTTTTATTTCTGTGCATACATTGACCACATGTATACTATATCACACATTTTTATCCATTCCCCTGATGGTGGTCACTTGTTTCCATTTGAGGATATTATAACTAAGAATGTTATAGACATTTGTGTTCAAATACTTTAATGAAGATATGTTTTCATTTCTTTTGGATAAATACCTGCTAGTGGAATTACTGTGTATGGAAAGTATATACTTAACTTTATAAAAATTAAACCACCTGCCACCTGGTTTTTCAAAGTGGTTTTAACCATAAAGCTGCTAGGAGAAAATCTTTTCAGTCTTAGAATAGGCAAAAAATTCTTAGGACACAAAAAGCAAAAATCATTAAAAAAAAGAAAAAAATACATATATAAGACTTCATCAATGTTAAAATTTTCTGTTCTTCTAAAGACAGCACTAAGGAAATGAAAATGCAAATGACAGACTGGGAGAAAATATTTACAATACATATATGTGAAAAAGGACTTGCATCTGAATATATAAGTTTTACAACTCAAAGATAAGAACACAAACATGCAATAAAAACATGGGCAAAAGATCTGAACAGACATTTCTACAAAGAAGATAAACAGATGGCAAAAAAGCACATGAATAAATGTTTAGTATCATTAGTCATCAAAAAATGCAAATTAAAACCATGTTGAGATGTCATTACTCTTCTACCAGAGTGTCTGAAATTAGAAAGATTGACAATACCAAATGTTGGTGAGGATGTGGAGCAACTGGAACTCTCAAATACTGAGTTTTTTAGTTGGATGATTCATCTCATATTGGTATCTTAAACAACTAGAGGAGTATTCACTTGAGTCAGGACTGAGATTTAATGTTCATACTTGTTCTCTGTCTCATTATGACCTCAGACATTGCCAGTTTCCATGGCTGGATCATAATATATGTGATAGCTAAAAATAAAACACTCTCTACATCAGGAAAGAAATAATTATTATTGACCTGATAAGTTATTTTAGGATATCACCTCTAATATACTATCACTTCTTACATTTAATATTTCATTCCCACCTGGTTCTATTTCAATATTCATAAATTACTTTAGAGACCATACTATAGATCCTTGATACCATGCCAATTTCATGATGTCTTTGGCCAAAAGTAATAAAATTGAGATGAGAAACAATTAGCAAGTTCTTGGATTATCTTTCAGTTTATATGTCAATTTCAAGAGCTAAATTTCCCTGTGACTCAAGTCAAGTGTTATGGAATGAGTTCAAATGTTAACTGTGCTAGGTTGTTGAGTTTGAACTGTAAGATTGGGAAAATTCAAAAATAGTTTTATTTATTCCAAACTTTTAATGTCTTATAATCCTTTCACAGTCTATGATAAAATAGTTCAGTGGTCTCTCTGAAGTAAACACAGGATCACTTCTGAATTTAACTAATTGCTCTTCCTTACAAGCTTTATTTTGTCTATTTTTGGGGGGATTCTCATTCTCCAAACCCCAAATCAGATACTTTAAGGGAAGCGGAGAAGAAAACAATAAGAGATGTCATTTCCTTGCCTGAATAATGAAATTTCCACATATTTTGATGATTTATGGAAACATTGAAACAGGTATCTTAAATCCAATCTCCCTAAGACCTCAGATCATACATTTACAGGAGCTGTAGCCATACCAAATGTTCCCCTCACACCATAACAGAAATATGCCCTGAGGATGTACCACTGAGACTTCCAAGTTTAGATGGCATGTGCATTTGATAGGTTTCTAAACTTTCTGTGGACCCTGCCCTACATGAACTTACTGTCCCATCAGTACCAGTCTTGATGGGTTCAGCTTCGTTATTCATTTCTTCCTAAACTTCTTTAAAATGTAGATGCATACAGATTAAATCACATGGCAGAATTGTTCATGGTACAACCTGTACCTTCTTGGAGAAGCATATTTAATTAATTAAGAAAAAAAGATAGCGTTCAGCAGGAAAAGCACAAAATGCAAGACCAAAACCCCAGCTAACCCTTTAAGCTATTATGAATGACCTCTAAACCACAAGCAATGCTAAAATTCTTGGGAAAACTTTGTTTAACTGGCACACATAATGCATATTAACTCAGAATTAGAGCCCTGCCAACAATGTAAACCAGTAGCTCTTTATAAATATAAAAAGAAAATTAGCACATGAGCAAAACGAGAAACACATCTTTGGTGTCAACCTTTCTGTGAACTTCTGTACAGTGATTGCAGTTTGGTTTGCTGGGGGTTTTTTTTACAGAGGTGTGATGGACAGAGGGAAAGTACACCTGGAGTGAATGGTGTTCCTGTTTGTAGTTTCAGGCTGAAACCATTTCAGGTACAACCATGCTCATTGTTTGTGATTCCTGATATACAGGGACACCTAACATCATTTCAAAGGAGTGAGTTTTGCAGAGGTTCCCTATTCTGGCTGTCCATTATACTTACTAAGTGTTTGCAAAAATATGTGTGTGTGTGTATATGTATATATATACACATATACACACACACACACATATACACACACACACACACACACACACACACACATATATATATCTCCAATGCCTTATTTCTTCTCCAAGTTTACTAACTAAGAACCTCTAGCCAGAATAGTACTGATAGGACCAAGGCATCAGTATTCACTAATAACCCTTGGTTCTGGTACAAAGTTAGATCTGAAAAACTCTGTATGAAAATAAGCTTGAGCAGCAAGATAGTAGAGGAGGCAGGAAGAGGATTGAAAGTTGTAGAGCTATTTCCAATTTATCAGAACATCCAAGAGAAACCATACACACGACCTATGACATCCATGTTTGGAGTTTATTTGGATTTTTGTTTTGCTATATTTTGTTTTGTTTTCTTCTGTTTTGTCTATAATTATATTGTCTCAATATTGTGTCATGAAAGAAAGATTAGTTTCTTTGAGGACCAGGAAATGAAAAATGAATTATTACATAAGAAAGCACTTTTTAGTAAACAAATATCTTCAACTATGGCCTCCATTTGAGAGAAACTAAAAAGAAGGTCTCTAGTAGACAGCTGTGGCTTTTGCCTATACAGTATTCATCCCCTTTCTTTTGGAAACAATGTTCTAATTTTGTATTGGGAAAAGATCAGTGTCAGCCTGAGTTTAACTGAGCCTACCACCTGGTTCTAGGATGAGCATGTGATACACACCTGGATAATTCCAATATCACATCCCCTCAGCCAGATCCTTGAAGATGATCCTAGTTGGGCTGTTAGAGCAATCAAGTCGGGCTATTAGGCAATCAAGATCCAACTCTGGGTCTTTTTCTAGGGGAATAAGAGGGAAACCTGTACTCTCATAAAGGCATTGCAAAGGAAAGAAGACTAGCAAAGAAGACAGATAGAACTGGTCCGGTTCACATTATTGGATCCCCTGGATACAGATGTGCATCAAATAAGCAAGACCCTGGACTTGTCAGTTATGTGACTGAATACATTTAATTTTATTAAATTCATTCATTTATTCATTTTATAAAAGCCAATTGGAAGAAAGTTTCTCTTACCGATAGCCAAGTAAGTCTGGTGCATGCAAGATTCTTATTTGTGAAATTGTCAGAACCGTTAAGACATTTAGAGATGCTTTACTATTTTATAGACAATTTTGTTTTGTTTATTTTACTAAGCAAACCACAGCTTGAATTTCCCAGAATTACAATCTCAAGGAAATTTCTGCTCAATCACCCAATCCATCCACAAGTTTTAAATGAGCTCCTCATCTGGAGCCATTACTCTACTAGGCATAATAGAAAAGTGAAGCTACAAAGCTTGGTCCTTGCTTCCAGTGAGCTCACAATCCACTCAGAGAGACAAAGCAAATACATTAAAAGTAATATGGGAGAAAAAAAGCACATAAGCTTCAATGGAAAGAAGTGTTAATTAGTGTGTCTTAAGTGCTTTTGGTGAGCCAAACATCATGTAAAGTTTTGTAGAAGGACCCTAAGAAATAAATAGAAAGTCACTGCCCTCAAGGGGCATGTAGTCAAGAACATAAAACACAAATTTCAGAAATTAAGTGCATTACAAAGCAGAATTCCATAATTTAATAACAAAAATGATGCCTTAATACTGTACTATGGCCTTACCAAGTAGCATGGTAATTATTTTGCTAAAACAGTCTGCAAGCTTAGAGGCTTCTTCTCTTATTGTTCCCAAGTCACCGGCTGCCCTCTCAGAGGCTAATTTCACCTAGCCTTTGGATCTCCAGGGCTAGCGGTCTTCTCCAAACTCAACAGATCCCCTGACTTCCCTGTTGAGACATGGCATTCTCTAAATAATAAAAGAAATCTCCACTGTTTCCCAATTCTCTACTCATCTCCAAGTTTTCATTATTCTCCAACTCCTTCTTCTCCTTCAACTCTAAATCATTCTCTAACTCTCCACCAACTCCCCAAACTGTTAGCAGAATTTTTCAAAGGTAGCTTCATCTACTTTCCATACTAATGGTAGAGAAGAAGGAGATAGAAGGATAAACACAGGAGAACAAAAATCAGGTCCATCTTGATAAAAATATTTTTCTTTTCCTCTGGTTTTCTTCCCTTTAACTTCCAAATCCTGACTTCTCTGGAAACAAACTACTGTTGATTAAAGAGTTGCTTTTATACTTCAAAAGAGGAGTTTTTTCATCTAAATGACTCTCCAGCATATGTGTCTGTGTCTGTGTGTATGCATAGTGTGTACAAGTGTGTGTGCATGTGTTTTGAAGGTTTCAGAGCTGTGGAAGAGGGGAAAGCCAAGGGAGGGTTGAGAATAAAATTTAGCAAATAAGGATCCTAATTTATTTTATGCAGTCCTTTGTCATTTCTTGAGGGGGTGTGAGGGGTAGATTAGATTATACCTGTATATAGTCATAAGCAAAGAACACAAAGAATATCTCAGTAATAGAAATGGAGAAAATCCAAGAGTTAAAGGTTCTCTAGTAACTATTCTGCTACATTACTACCTTAATTTTCTCTTTGAATTCTTACTAACATCTCTGTTAATGCATGGGGAGCATGAAGCATTGAAATGGAAATTGCACAACTTGACAACTTAGCACTCTTATTTTTAAATAAAAAGTTGACATTTAATTGAGCGATGGAATAACATCGTTAGACTATTAGCCAGCATGATCCCTCCCACACAGCCCAAGTGGTCTCTTACCATGTCTTTGGCTTTACCCACTGTTCAGTCAGCTAGGCTGTTACCATCTAATTGTTTCAGAGAAGGAATGTGACAGCAGAAAACTAAGAAAAAAGTAATTGCTTCTTGGCTCTGGGATGCAAAAGACTAAAGGCCATAAAAGAGTAGAAAGGAGTCATAATCTAGCAAAAGACGTAGGATAAAATAATCATGACAGAGTACACAGCTTTCTCTAGATCCCCATGGCCAATTTAGGAAACAATGTTCCATGAATGTTGACAGAAGTAGGAACAAAGGAAATGAAATGCAATCACAGGCTACAGTGTCCTCCCAAAGGAGGGTCACTGCTTAAGCTCCTAGAGTAAGCCCAAGTCAGAGGATAAAATCCCTCAAGAAGTTTGTGGAATCTAGGTTGACCCAAAGAAAGCAAAACCTAAGAGGAAAGGGTACTGCTGAGTTCATTTAGGCAGGTAGAGACTTACCTAATATCAAAATTTCCCATTTTTCACTGTGGCAGAGAAGAAGGAAGATTGTTGGCTTTGGTCAAGTGTGGTTCAGAGGCAGCATGAGAACCACTGGACCTGAAGTGACTGGTGATCATGCACACCAGAAGAAGGCATATCTCCATGGTGATCTGAGTGGACTAACAGCTAGGAATCAGAAGAGACAATGAATGTGACCACCATTGTGGACAGAGGTCATTGAGGATCTGATAAAGCAATGGATGTCTTCAAAAGTGCCTGTCTGAGTAGATGACACTGAGAACCAGACTTTGCCTGCCTCAATCCCTGTCCATGAATAGTCACCCAAAGTGCAAGATCTTTACCGTTAATTAATGGAATGTCCATTAAGCTCTATAAAAACTGATATATTTAAGAAATTGAAACTCATTATCAAGTTGAATGATGATGTTCAAGTAACTCTTTCTAATGCAAAGATTTGTCTTTCATATTGATGATCACAAAATTCTGTGAGTGATCTCTTACTAATATGAAGCTAATCAAAATTTTACAACTGACAAATATGATCAGCATTCACCATATACCCTTGGAGTAACAAAAACTGAAACAGTCACACTTTACCCTCTTGAAAATGAAAACAAAGACACAACTGAAATGTTTTCAAGCCAACAGGCACCAAAGGCATCATTTCAAACAATGCTCAATAATAGCGCCATTTTTTCTGATCCCTAGAGCAATGAGTGGGTGGCTTAGGAGCAGAGCAGAGTAAACCTCTGAGCTTTTATGCTGAGAGTAAATTAAAACATATTTATAATGTCACTCATTTAATGCCTCCACACTCATGTACCATTTACAACATATTGTGATATGCTGCTTTTAAATGCCTTGTGGATTTCCAGGGTTTATGCTTTATGCCATCAACAAAAGCTGTTTGAGGACAGGAATTGTGTCAGATCCAAAGGACACCTCTTAATTTTATTAGACCTTTCTCCTGCATTTAATAGTGTTGCCCATTTACTCTCCCTAAAACTCCCTTTGCACTTTTCT
The DNA here is from genome assembly GCA_028533065.1 of Trachops cirrhosus. NCBI lineage: Eukaryota > Metazoa > Chordata > Mammalia > Chiroptera > Phyllostomidae > Trachops > Trachops cirrhosus. The sequence goes on from CM052544.1 coordinate 22,395,807, forward strand.
CCTTGACTTAAAACACTTGATCATTCAATAAATAGTTACAGACCATCTGCTATGTGGCAGGTACCATCCTTGGCCCAGAGAAATACCACTGTAAACAAAAAACCACAGGGTTTTTCTCTCATTGAATCAACATTCCAGTGCAGAAAAAAACAGGCAATGAAGATAGAAATATGTGAATTAAATAACTTCATACTTTGATAGGTGCTAGGAAGAAAATAAAGCAGAGTACTGTAATAGGATAATGTGGATAGGCTATTTTTATTTAAGATTATCAGGAAAGACGTCTCTGAAGAGGTGATCTATGAGCTGAGGCTTACATGACTGAAATGAATCAGGCCTGCAAAGATCTGGGAGAAAAGCGAGTAACAAGTGCGAAGGCTCAGAGACAGGATCCATCATGCCTCATGGTGAGAAGACTAGTATGTCTTAAGCTGAGCTATCCAGACGGGGAGTGATAGTAGACTTCTGAGAGGCAGGCCAAGCCCAGCTCTTGTTGGGCTTTGTAGACCACATCACTGACCTTCCTGATTCTCCTCTTCTCTTTCTGGTCATTCCGTCTTAATCTCATTCATTAGTTCTTCCTGCTTTGCCCGACTCCCAAATAGTGGTGTTTCCTAGGTTCCAATCTTACCACTAGTCTTCCTTTCCCTTCTTGGCTTTTCCCAGGTTATCACCACTACCAACCATTTGATGGAAACCCCAAAATCATTATGTCCAGTGTATTAGCTCTGACTCTTAAGCCCCCATGTATGCCACAGAAACACGTCAGTATCAACATATAAGAGTTGTCTACAGTTGCATATCTGTATCAACAACCAGGTGAATGAGGGTAACAGAACCAGTATATATGGTAATTATATCTTGAATCAATGTATAAGAATTGTATGCAGCAGATTATTAACTAGGGTAGAAATATTATCACCTACAAGTAAACCAATCAGGAAAAAAACAAATTTTCTAATATGGAGACGTTATACCTTTCTGGCACTTCTCCTATGTTAGGGTGAACACTGATCCTCCTCTTGCCTAACTTGCTTGAAGTTCAAGTCTCCAGGCATCAAGAGAACATCCATCCCCACAAAATGTCTAATAGACTATTGTAGGCACTTGTGCAGTGGTTAAGGTAACATGGTTTTATACCCTTACTCCAAAGCAGTATGAAAGTGTACTCTAAAGAGATGAAATACTTTCATAGTGGAATGTTTCTGTAATGTTGAATAGTCTTATAATAATAAGTAATTTGGAAAGAATACTATTGGTCATTTCTACTTATCACATAGAAGCCAAAACAGCTAATCTTACACTGTTGGCTGTAAGTCTTGACCTCCATTGCTTTGATACCAGCTCTGAACTTCCTCCTGAGCTTCAGGTTTATATATTCCATTCCCTTCTTGCTCTATGCACTTTTATATGGCTAGAAAAGGCAAACTCAATAGGACCAAAACTGAACTCATCACTCTCCTCCACACACCTAACCCTGTACTCCACCCATATCTCTATTTAATGCTGTGATTATATTTCAGTCACTCAAGATGTCATCTGTGAGTCATTGAAGACTTCACTCTCCCCGTCATCCCCTCTGTCCAATCAACTAGCAGATAATTCATGTCTTATAGCTCTTAAATATCTCTCTAAATCCATTCCTTTCTCTGAATTTTCATAAGCTGTGTTCAAGTTAGGCCCCATCACCTTTCACTAAACCATTTGATAGCCTTCTAACTAGCTTTTTTTCTTACAGTGTTATTGTTTCTGAATCCCATCTACACACTAATGTCAGAAAGATTCATTAGAAACCACCATCTGCATGCATCATGTCCTTGCTGAAACTTTCAGTGAGTCTCCATTTCCAACCAAATGTCCAGGCCTCCTACTATGCATATGAAGCTCTCCATGACTGGCCCATATTCATTTTTCTAGCATAATTCTAACACAACTCTGCTTTACTCTTTATGTTTTACTAACAGTAGATTTGTTTCATTTCCTCTCACCCCATACTTTCTTTCATATTCTTGAAATTATCCTTGACACTTCTATTTGTTTTACACTACCATATCCAATCCATCTGGAAGTCCTATCAACTCTACCTTTGGAATTTACCTGGAATCTTACCACTTCACACCATCTTCACTGTAATCATTCTATTCCAAAAATTCATTGTCTTCTCCTGGATTATTGTGATGGTCTCCAAATCATGTCCCTGCTTTCATCCTTTGTCCCTACAGCCTAGTCTCCACAAAGCCAGAGTAATAATGTTTAAATGTCAGTTATATTATCTTTTATCTGATGTTTTCTCATTTTGCATTTTGCTTAAGTACTATCCAGATTCTTGATAATGGTTAATGACATACCATCTTCTAACCTGAACTCAGTACTTCTCAGATCCCATCTCTCACTCTCCCCTTTGTTCACTCTTCCCTAGCCACACTGGCCTCCCTACTCTTCCTTCAACATGCCAAGCATGCCCCTGCTCATGGCTTTTGCACATGCTGTTCCGTCTGCTTTAGAGGTTCTTCTTCTAAATATCCACATGGCTACTCTCTTTCTTATGAGCCCCCATGAAAGAGTTCTCCTATGACAACCCTACATAAACTAGAACACCAACATCTCCCAACTTTGTAGGGCCTATACTCTGCTTTATTTTCTCCTTGTTACCTTTATTTCTCTCTTATCAACACCATCCTATATTTAAGTAGGATTTTTAAAAGATTTTATTTATTTATTTTTAGGGAAGGGAGGGAGAAAGAGAGGGAGAGAAACACTGATGTACAAGACAAATATAAACTGGCTGCCATCCTCACCCCCCCAAACCAGGCATGTGCCCCAACTAGGAATCAAACCAGTGAACTTTCAGTTTGCAGGACAATGCCCAGCCCCCTGAGCCACACCAATAAGGGCTAAGTACAATTTATTTTTTACATTATCTGTTCCCCCTGCACTAAAATATAAGCTCTATGAGAACAGAGACTATTTTCTGTCTTTTCATATTCAGTCCTCTGCATCTCTTTAACAGTACCTAGCACAAAACAGCTGCTTAGTAAATATTCATTGAATGAGTGAGTGAATCTCCATGCCCCTGATTAGGCTGTTTATTTGTGTTTGTTTTTTCTGCCTGGTATATTTTACTTTTTCTCTTCTGTTTTGCTTACTTTAATTTTTTTTCAGCATGGACATTACCCCCTCCATAAAGCCTAACAAAGAAACTTCAGTTTGGGCTAATTATTCCTCCTTCTTACCTCCATAGCACTGAGTATGTGATCATCTAGCAATTATTTTTCTATTAAAATGACATGAATCTATGCTTTCCTCTTGCACTAGATTTCAATATCCATTATAAAAGGGAATATGTCTTCATTTAACATATTCAATAAGCATGTATTAAGCATGCAGTCCTAGGCACTAGGAATACAACCTTGACCAGATAGGCAAGTCCTCATTTTCATATAGCTTGCAGTCAAATGTCTTACTCTTTGATGTACTCCCAACACTTAACATGACTTGGCACATTAATCATCTTGGATGACTGATGAATGTCTCTATTTGGAACTATTATCTTATATATTACATTTTTAAAAGGCTCTTTTCTCAAATTACCTCCACCTTTCATCAGAAGAAAGGGTACAAAATTTGAAGATAGTAACTTAGGTTTCCTTTATAGTTTCTCAATCTTGCTCCCATTCCAAAAGTCAAAGGCATTAATGCATCTTCTCCAGTAACAGGAGAACCAAAAGGGCCCTAATAGAATAAAGAAGTAAATTGAACCTCAATTTGTTTACTTTTAAATCAACTTTGTTGATATACAATTGACATATGCTAAAATGTATCCATTTTAAGTGTATATTTTGATGAGTTTTGGCTAATCTATTCATTCATGCAACCACTGTCACAATGAAGATACAGAACATATTTGTCACCCCAGAAAATTCCATTGTCTCCTCCCCAGCCAACCATACCTACACCCCTAGCCCCAGACAATCATTGCTCTGCCTTCTGTTCATTTAAATTCAATTTGTTTCTTTCAGGTTCATATAAATGGAATCATTCACTATGTAATTTTTTGGATCTAACTACTTATATAATCTAATGTTTCTGAGATTCATCTATACTGTTGCTTGTATGACTAATTTTTTCTTTAATTGCTGAGTAGTATTCCATTGTATATACATATTACAATTTTTTTATCCATTCACAAGTAGATGAATATTTGGATCATTCATTTCCAGTTTGGGGCAATTATGAATAAAGCTGCCATGAACATTTGCATACAAGTCTTTGGCACAAAACTGTTTATTCCTCTTAAACAAATGCTTAGAAGTGGAAATGTTGGGTCATATGGTAAGTGTATATTTAATTTAATGAGAAACTGCCAACCTATTTTCCAGACTGAAAGGTTTTACATTTCTACCAGTGAAATATTAAAATTCCAGTTGCTTTGCATCCTCACCAGCATTTGTCACTCTTTTGTATTGATGTTAATCTAGTTCTTACAGATTTCAGAGCAGAGTACTGTCTTGATAACTACAAAGAAAGTAGAAAGTGCTTGAGCCTTGTAGAATGACAAGAACCTATCTGCAGACATGTTCTCATGGCAACTTGATGAAGCTCTGTATAGCTGACCCTGGCACCAAGAACGTTGCCAAGATTTTCTGAGCCCCCGGAGATGAAAAAGGGAGCAAAACCAAAAGAACTTTAGGGTTCAGAAGACAAGAATGCAGAAGATAAGAATACAACCAGAGATCATGGTTAGCTCACAACCTTTAATAGAGCAAACACTCATACAGGGCTAGGTTCCTGCTAGCCTCCAGTCACCACATTTTCATCAATCAATCAATATATAACCTTGTTTTAAGTGTGTTTCTGTTTAAAGACACTTAATTTAATAAATATATATTATTGATTTGCAACATTGAACTCACTGACAACAGCACTATAATTCATGCCTGAATAAAGCTTTTCTAATAAATGTAATTTTCTTTGTAGGGCACACCACAGTCTTCTTATTCTTGGGAACACTACACAGTAACTTTGGTGCTTCAGCACTGTGTTTGAGGGCCATTCTAAACAGCAAAATCACCACAAGCACAAAACTGTAAAAAAAAAAAGGGGGGAGCCACTAAATAGGCTGCAAATGAAGAACACTTATTGTATGAGTGTGTAACAAGAAGGCAGAATATTGCCTTGTTCAACCTAACCTGGGAATGTGCACATTCATGACAAGAAGTTGCATGTCCACGAATGACTGTGAAAGTGTCCAGAGTACTGATTTGGGAGTTACAGAAAAATTTCAACAAGTAGGCAATTTTGAAAATACAGAATCAGTAAATAATGAAGTTCAACTTGGTGTTTTTTGTGTGTGTGTATGACACACGGTGCATAGTATGCTCTGTGAAGACATGAGAACATTGTGCCCTGACCCGGTATGGCTAGGTTGGGTGTCATAACGCAAAGCAAAAGGTGGCTGATTCAATTCCCAGTTAGGGCACATGCTGGGGTTTTGGGTTTGATCCCTGGTAGGTCACCTATGAGAGGCAACCAATCAATGTGTCTCTCTCACATCAATATTTTTCTCTTCCTCTCTTTTTCCCTTCCTTTCCTTATCTCTAAAAATGAATAAATAGAATCTTTTTTTAAAAGATATGAATATTGCTAATATTGCTGACATACATTTAGAAAGAAAATGATCTCTCTGTGGATAATCAACATATGCTGAATAATCAGTAATTTGTTATCCAGCATTAGTAGATCAAATGAATTCAACTAAGGTTCTGTTTCTTTCCCAAGGTATTAGTAAATTATAATCACTTAACCTTAGACATTCTCTAGATTAGCTAAAGTACTTTGTGCAGGTTTTGCTTAACTCTGTGAAATAATGATTTTATCCAAAATACTAATATCAGAGTTCAGAAAACAACCATCTTATTGCTGTACATCCAGTTTGCCAGACTTAGAAACTTTGTTGCCTAGTGTTGGGTCTTTGTGTCCAGGTCTTAAGGAACCTCAGAATTTAGGTCTTTGTGCAATTATACTTACTCAGCACCCCAATTTTCCTTTTCACTTTCAAATCCCTCCCCAACTCTCTAGGAGCCAATACAATACCTTTCATATTTTAAATAAACTTATGTCACCTTACACAAAATATAGATTGCTCTTTCTACAGCTTTAATGTTTTTTTCTATGGGCTCAGGGAAGATGTATAATAATCAGCCATTCATTCACTTATTTTTAAAAACCACTTTTAAAATGATGATTGACTGACTATTATGTCCTCGATTACCATCATGCTCTATGTAGGAATCCATCATCTACTGAAATGTCACACAGCCAGCTCTGTGCTAGGTCTAATAATCCTGATTCATATTTCCCAAACTTTCGTCATCTTCATATTTCACTCCTATTATCTTCTGTCTTGTTCTGAAGATCTTCTTTTGGTTCAAAAGTCCCTAACTGAATCCAATAAACATCTGACCTAGTGCAGGTAAAACAACAACAACAAAAACCAAAACCATTTGGGATTTGAAACAGAGAAGGTTTAAGTTTTTCTTATTATAAAACTAAGGGACTTTATTGTCCCAAAGTATGTGAAATGATAAACTTATAAGAATGGTACAAAATAATAGAAATCACCTCTAATCTTAGCACCTCTTTACAATTTGTCATATTCTTGCCTATGCATATTGTTTTAAGTAATTTAAAAAACAATTTATGCATTTTCTTGCATTTTGTACTGTCCCATAATTTAAATTATTTATAAATATAATAACATTCTCTTTTATGATGGCATCATAATTTTTTAATCATTCCTGTACTGTTTGTTAGTCAAATACATTCCTTGCAATTAAATAACATTGCAAAGGATTAGTTTGCTATTCAAGTGAAGCCTTCATCATTTTTGCCATGGTTGAAAATGGTCTGTTATTTCTAATTTACATAGAGATTGTTAAGTTTACTGTTGGAGAATATAATACTTTGTGTTTTTTACCTCCAGTTGTGGGTATGAAGGTCACTTGAAATTTACCCCTACTAAAGGTGTGAATTTTGCAATGGAACTTTAAGTAACTTTATTACAAGTGACACTTGAACAGAAAATATATAGAAGGACATACATTCTATAAACAAAATAAAATATTATTTTTAAAATAAAGAATGTTAAAATAATGCCAAAAATGAGCATGAAGTTTATATATGCTAAGGTTCAAATTGGGAAGGGACAGATAACATAGCTAACTTAGGGCAGTCCATTTCACAATAAATTGTATGCTTTATATCAAGCATGATAACTAAAAAAGAAATAGAGCTCTTATTACTCAGAGTGTGTTAAAGATCCACTTTTACAAGTATAAGCATTTACTTTATAACTTTAATCATGACAACTATTCTCACCACTCCAGATTTGTTGAGCGCCCCCCCACCCCACTCACCCCAGGGAATATGGTAATGTATCAATTTACTTTGTATTTGCTGGAAATGGCAGTTACAAAATCAAGAAAATTTTTATTTTAAAACAAATTATTAACACTAATAGGTCAACGTTGCTCTCTTTATATCCTTCAGGTAAAGAAATCAATAGACCCTCACCTATGATCACCTAAGAGTAGTAGAATTCACTTGCACTATAATTATTTGCTTATATGGTAACAACAAGAGTAAGAAAATAGCTAGGAGCAGGTTAACTGTGGGCAACCCCCCTCTCAGTTGTGGGTATGGAGTGAGAGGAAAAATGTGTTCCAGGAAGCCATTTATGAGCAAAGGACAGGGTTATGATGTAGACATGCAAAGAGTCCTCAAGAGAAGGGAGACCAAACTGGGATGTTGAAAAATCTAAAAATGTTGGTGATTTTGCGTGGAAAAAAAATCCCATCCACCATTTCTTAGAATATGCACACGGTAAGACTGCACTTCCCTGCCTCCTTGAAGTGAGAGGTGCTCATGTGACTTGCTTGGGCCAGTGAAACACAGGGATGTGCATCACTTGCAGGTGGCAGCTTAAAGAACCACTGCACATGCCATGACCCTGTCTTTCCACTGTGATTGTGGGTTCATATTTTGGGAGACAGCCTCCACCTACCAGCTTCCTGAGTGATTATAATGAACAGAGTCCCATTGCTAATTTGCTTTGGAAATCTATCATGCACAAGAAATATTTTTTTATTGTTTTAAGCCACTGCAATTTTGGAGTTGTTACTAACACAAAACCCTAATTTAATCTAACTCACCACCACCCCTGTGGAAAAAAGTCTCTAGTAACAAATCAAAATTTTCTTCTTTTCAGAATAACTACACCAATCCTATCTCAATAGACACAAGAGACCAAGTATTATATTTGAATTTTTTTAATAGACACTCATTTGTCCTGAATGTCATCTTTTCTCTTGGGCACAGTTTTGTAGCAGATGGTGTCAGTGCCTCTCCAATGTTACCTCCCTGTTACACTTGTTTGCACTTGGCCCAAATTCCAACTCCTAGCACCAGCAGTTCTTTGTTGAGGGTATCCTCTCACTGACGAAACTCACTCAGGTGGGAAGTTTCTAGAATTCATGTCTTCAGGAGCAACTCTCAGTCAATAACTGAGCAATGTTGAAATGATGTAGCTCCCTTGCCCTTTGGGTGGAATAACTCTAAAGTGCAATAACTCATATGAGCTGCCAGAGCTTCCCTAGCACAATGAGACTTCCATTGCTTCCTGGAGCTGAAATCTGATGGCTTGATAACATGCTCTTCGAGCATAAACTTTCCTGCCTAGTTTCACTGACCCATCCTCCTGACTTTACCTTCTAATAAACGACTTGACCTTAAAAGCATATCTCAGTGTTTAATTATCAAGCAACCCAAAATAAGTCAAATTTAAACAATCAAAATTTGGGAACAGAGAATGTCGGGTGGATAGAGTGGCGTGAAAACAGGTTTAAAGGTAGAAAAATAAAACATTTGAAGAACAGTCATTTGGTGTGTTTGGATTAAACTATATGCAAAGGCAAATAATATAGGATATAGCTGGAAAAATAGATTGGCTAAATCATAAAGGATCTTGAATTATAAAGTGTTTAAGCTTTTAAATGTGTGGATTCTTAACCTGTTATGATGTTGAGCCTTCCTTTCATTCTCTGATGTTTTTTCTTATAATTTTTAAATCTCTATTATGCAGACCGGGAAAAGGTTGTATCCCCATTAAATACAGCAAAGTAAGAAGAGCCATAAACAATTTAATCACATGATAATGTAAAACTATACAAGACTTGGACTACAGCAGCTCTGTATTTCTCACCTGCAAGTTATATCATCTTACCTTTCAGATGGGAAAGTATAGATAGCATTGTTCCTGAACAGAGGCATGAATAAAATTTTATACTCAAAAACAATCTGACTTAAAACTTGAAAGGCAAGTGGCTATTATCTATTCATTACAATATGTGAACACAAACTCAGTGAAAAAATATGGATGCCTTAGTTTGATATATCAAAGGGCTGAAATCATCTTTCTCCCTGGAAATTACAGACCTTAAAAGCGCAGCACATGATGGTAAGAGCATCAGATACAACTCAACAGATACAGGGCTCTACCTTATGTGTGACCTTAACAAAGTCACTTCTCTTTGGGACTCAGTTTTTTTTTGTTTAAATTTTTTTTAGTTTTTTAATATATTTTATTGATTATGCTATTACAGTTGTCCCATTCCCCCCTTCATTCCCCTCTACCCTGAACACCCTCTCCCACCCACATTCCCCCCTTTAGTTCATGTCCATGTGTCATAAGTTCTTTAGCTTCTACATTTCCCAGACTATTCTCCCCCTCCCCCTGTCTATTTTCCACCTACCATCTATGCTACTTATTCTCTGTACCTTTTCCCCCTCTCTCCTCCTCCCACTCCCCTGTTGCTAACCCTCCATGTGATCTCCATTTCTGTAGTTCTGTTCCTGTTCTAGTTGTTTGCTTAGTTTCTTTTTGTTTTTGTTTTACCTGTGGTTGTTAATAATTGTGAGCTTGCTGTCATTTTATTGTACATTTTTTATCTCCTTTTTCTTAGATAAGTCCCTTTAATATATCATATAATAAGGGCTTGGTCATGATGAACTCCTTTAACTTGACCTTATCTGAGAAGCACTTGATCTGCCCTTCCATTCTAAATGAAAGCTTTGCTGGATAGAGCAATCTGGGATGTAGGTCCTTGTCTTTCATGACTTGGAATACTTCTTTCCAGTCCCTTCTTGCCTGCCAGGTCTCTTTTGAGAAATCAGCTGACAGTCTGATGGGAACTCCTTTGTAGGTTACTGTCTCCTTATCTCTTGCTGCTTGTAGGATTCTCTCCATTTTTATCTTGGCTAATGTAATTATGATGTGCCTTGGTGTGTTCCTCCTTGGGTCCAACTTCTTTGGGATTCTCTGGGTTTCCTGGAAGTCTATTTCGTTTGGCAGATTGGGGAAGTTCTCCTTTATTATTTGTTCAAATAATTTTTCCACTTGTTGCTCTTCCTCTTCCCCTTCTGGTACTCCTATAAGTGGGATGTTGGAACGTTTAAAGATGTCCTGGAGGTTCCTAAGTCTCTCCTCATTTTTTTGAATTCTTATTTCTTCATTCTGTTCTGATAGGTTGTTTCTTTCTTCCTTCTGGTCCACTCCATTGATTTGAGTCCCAGTTTTCTTCCCATCACTATTGGTTCCCTGTGCTCTTTCCTTCATTTCACTTAGCGTAACCTTCATTTTTTCATCTAATTTGCAACCAAATTCAACCAAATCTGTGAGCATCTGATCACCCGTGCTTTGAACTGTGCATCTGATAGGCTGGCTATCTCTTCATCACTTAGTTATGTATTTGCTCTGGAGGTTTGATCTATTCTTCTGTTTGGGCCATTTTTTTTTTGTCTTGTCACAGTTGTTATGTATGAGGGGCAGAGCCTTAGGTGTTCACCAGGGTGGGGCAACCCACTTGCTGGGTTGTGACACTGTTTCTGGGGCAGAGGTCAGAGAAGGAACAATGGCGCTTGCTCCACTCTCTCTCTGATTCAGTCCCCTCTGTCGCTTCCCCCAAGCAACCTGGGCCTTTCTGGTGCTGATTCCCAGGTGGGTGGGCTTGTGTACATTCTAGGACCCTGTGGGTCTTTCCAATGAACTCTCCTGTGATGCTGGGAGTCTCTCCCTGAACCTCAACCCCCACAGGTGTTTTCAATCTGTGTTTTGAGGCTTTATATCCAAGTGCTGGGACCCTGGGTTACATAGTCTGTCTCAATCCCAAGTTTTGCCTGGTTTATCGGTGTGCAAATGTGGGACTGCCTGGTCAGCCAGCTGCCTTGTGCGCAGTGCCTCACTTCAGAATTGCTGCCTTGCTGGGTCTTCCCATTGCCACCCCACTCCCGGGGTCCACCAGCTGCCATCTTGCACACCCGGGGTGCCTTGGGAGCCCCATGCCACCGCTTTTTGTGCCACAACCCCTCTCCACCTGGCCGCCTGACTCCACCCCTCCTACCCATCTGGATGAATGTGTCTATTCTAACTCCTTGGTTATCCGACTTCTGTACAGTTCAATTTTCTATCAGTTCTGGTTGTTATTTTGTTGCTAAATTGTTGTTGTCCTTATTTTGGTTGTGTGAGGAGGCAGTGTGCATCTACCTACACCTTCATCTTGGCCAGAAGTTCAGGACTCAGTTTTTATAACTTTTAAATGATAGGGTAAAACCAGAATACCTAGAAAATTTTCTCCTTCAAAAATTCTAGGCTTCCAAGTATTTGTATTTTGTATATGTTTTATTAGTAAGCAAAATATTCCACTACCTTCAGCTGGTTTTGCAATTCTAATTTTTTGGTAGCTGTAAGTGTACTTATTGTCTCTACTCTCTGAAATCACCTTTCTCCTCTCTGTTCCCCTTCCTTTCCTTTACTCTCCTAGAAAAATAACATGCAAATATTTTTCCTAACCTGTAGGAAGGATTCGAAGATTTATCTGCCACTTCTCTCAAGAAAATAGAAACTAATTTTTTGGTTGTTAATGATTGGGTCTTAGGGTTTAATAAGCCTTCTGAGTCTATTGGAAAGAACAAGAGGATAATAGCATTGAGAGCAACAACTCCTCTAAATACCTTCTAAAAAGTATGGGAAGAATGATGCCCAGGGTTAGCAGGTGAAGCTCCAAAAATTTAGAAGTTTCCAAGAATGCTGGGTGCCCCTTAGCCCAAGAAGAGCTATGTAACAAGATCTAGCAAATCTCTTATTATTTGGGTGTCCAAGAGTCTCCTAAGAAGTGGAGGGTGGAGCCATGTCGGCCACCATAGCCACTATCCAGGGCCTACACCATTGGTTCTTCCTATCAACAAAGAGAAAAGAACTAATTGGTCAATCTCTAGCACTTCAGGTATTGACTATCTGGTAGGAAGGACACTTGGCCATATACTTTGCCATAATACTTTGCTCACTACTCATCTAATTGCAACCTTGATAAGCCCATTCTTACAACAACCCAGGATGCCCACACTCCAAAGGAGATAAGGAGAAGGAAGCATGACATCAGCCATTACTTCTTAATGTTAGTTAATACCTAGAAGCTTTCAAGTCTCTGTAGATAAAAATAATTTCCAAAAATGTAATGTCAGTCAATTATCCTATGCTTATTCACATTTTTTGTTTATATTTAATATTTTTTATGTTAAATCTATTTGAAATCCTATTCAAATCCTTTTCTCACAAGGTTCTTTCAATTTTAAACTGAATGGTGGAATTTTAACAAAATGCATATTCATGTAAATTAAGAATTAGTATATAAGTAACCAGAAAGGCATGGTTATAATTCAGAGATAATACTATGATTCGTGTGGTGCTGGTAATTGAATTAAATTTTTAATATAATTTTATTGGTGATAAACTTCAATTGAGAAGAAATTTTTTGAATGAAAGAAAATGTGCTAGTATCCAAAATATTGAATAGTTATTTACCTCAATTAATTCAAAAGTCATCTACTGTCTCCCATGAGACAGACATTTCAGGAATGTGGAGGTCTGGGCTGTGAAACCGATACCTTTCTACCCTGAATGAACCAGCATCCTCTGAGCTGAACAGGTGTCAGATGAGAACGTTCAGGCTTTGCTGACCTCAGGCAGCAGGAAGCCAACACTAAAGACCCTATAATCTGTCATCAGGCTGCAAAACAGAAATCAAAATGCTGTTTTAAATTTTAGTTTTTAATGGTTTATCAAAGCCATATTGCTCTGTATTAGAGAACAGACGGTGTGAGGAACTCAGAAAAATCCCCTTTTGTAGTGTACAGGAGATTATGGCCACAGGAGGAAGTTTTCCACTACCAGCAAAGCCAAGGAAAAATCTTTGTTATGTTTCTTGTTTTTTGCAGAATTTGCAAAAACAATAACTTTAAATCAGCCCTCCCAGTCTACCACAGGATCTGGGTAATTATCCCCAAAAGGTCCCTTTAGTGAGTCAGTTTCTATTTTTCCTTCAAAAGTAGTTTTGTTTTTGTTTTTGACATTTTAATGCAATCTTTTTGTTTGCTAAAATAACAGAAGTCTCCTATTAAAAAATCATCAACAACTGTCAGGGATTTTGTTTCTCCAGAGCTCAGCTCTAAAGCCTCCTGACACAGTGACTAACATGGCAATCTGAATGGTGAATTTCATGCAAATTCCCCCTTTTTCTTAGCAGATTAATGAAACTATAATTGAGACTAGTCCACTGTTCTGTTTAGTTATCTAACACTTATGCTATATACCTGAAGCCTCTTTGCAAGTTCCTAAAATACTCTTATTTTTTTATCCTGTTCTTAAAGAATCTAATGTAAGCCAAAAAGAAAAATCAAATAATGAGAACTCCTACTTCTGGCCAGAATGGAGAAAAGAAATGAATTTATTCTCCCACTTGAAACAAGGAAAAATTAGACAAAAATATGTGAAGCAATGGATTTCAAGACATTGAATCATCAGGCATTGAAGGATATAAATCCCTGAAAAATGAGAAATGAATGAAGTAAACCCTACATAGTTCCACCTTACTACCTTAAAGGAGGGTCCAAGCCACATCCAGAGAGAGCCCAGGTGGAACGCAGCTGACTCAATGAGTTGAGGAGGTCAAGTTAAAGGTCTGAGGAAGCCAAGGCAGCTACAGTTCACAGTACAGAGTACCATAGAAGGAAGAGCTCACTGGAGATTACTGCTGATGTCTAGTGAGTGCCCCTTCTTTAGTATTCAACTGAGTACAGATCAGTGCATGCATGTGGGGAAACTATCTGAGGCCAGTGAAAAAATCACCAAAAGGGATTAGAGATACCACTGTCCAGTGAATAATCAGGGGTAAGAATAGTGCCTGAACTCATCAGGCAGACTGGAAACATTAAGATTTACAGAGTATTGTGTACAGTACTGAGAAGGGTCTTCCCTCAGTAGTGGGGAATAATTAGCCCATGACTACTTACTGCATCGATTCTGCCTAGCAATTAAATGCAAGATCAGATAGGACCAAACTGTTTCCAAGTAATTTAACTGTGTCCCAGAAAAAAGTTCAAAAGTATTTATAAGAACACAAAAATATTCAACATCCCACAAGGTATAATTTACAATGTCTAGAATCCAATCAAAAAGTTTCAGACCCACAAAGAAACAAGAAAATATGATCCATAATGAGGGCATAAATCAATCGATTGAATCTGATTAAAAACTAACCACAAGTGTTAGTTAGCAGAAGACATTAAAATGGTTATTATAATTGTATTCCACATGTTCAGAAAGTTAAACAAAGCACATGGAAAATATAAAAATTCAAATTAACTTCCTGTGCTAAAAACTATAATGTATGAAATAAAAAATACACCTTTTAGGATTAACAGTATATTAGACATTACAGAAGGAAGGATTAGGAATTTGAAGACATAGCAATAGAAACAATTCAAAATGAAACAGAACTTTAAAACATTGACACAATATCAGAGAGGTGTGAACAACAGCAAGCAGTCTAACATATGAGTAATTGTAATCACAATAGGGAGGTGGGAAAAATATCTGAAGAAATTACAGATAAAAAATTTCCAGATTTGAACACATACATGAGAAGCTAAAGAAGCATAAAGAAAATGATGCCAAGTCACAGCATTATCAAGTTGATCAAAGCCAATGTTAAATAAAAAAGCTTGAAAGCAATCAGAAAAAGATATGTACCAAGAAACAAAGAAGAAATAACAGATTTCTTGTTGCAAACAATGCAAGAAAAACAGTGGAGCAACATCTTTAAATATTAAAAGAAAAAATCTGTCATTCTAGAATTCTATATCTAGTGAAAAGGTCTTTCAAACATGAAACAAAGTAAAAACTTTTTCAACATACAAAAGCTGAAAGAATTTATCATTTTCTTTGAGAAGATTAGTAAAATTGATAAATCTCTGGTCTAATCAGGGAAAAGAGAAAATACAAATTGCCAACTTCAGAAATAAGAGAGATAATATCACTATAGACTACCCCAACATTTAGCAACCCACTCTGATCAGTCAGCAGCCACCAATCATTGAAGGGTGGCTGTTACAATTTGTTAAAATAAGACAAAAATGAAGTTCATCACATCAATTGACTGTTTCATGAATGACTTCTCTGTAACATGTGATGCTGTTTGATAGCATTTTATCCATTGTAGAACTTCTTTTAAAATTGGAATGAATCTTCTCATATCCTGCCTTTGCTTTATCAACTAAATTCATGTAATATTTCAAATCCTTGTTATCAGTTCAATAATTTTCACAAGTCCTCTCAGCAGTGTATTGCATCTCAAGAAACCACTTTCTTTGCTCATCATAAGAAGCAACTCGTCATCCATTTAAGTTTTATCATCAGAGTTCAGCAATTAAGTCACATCTTCAGATGCCACTTTTAATTCTACTGCTCTTGCTATTTCCACCACATCTGCAATTACTTGCTCCATTGAAGTCTTAAATGCCTGCAAGTCATCCATGAGGGTTGGAATCAACTTCTTCCAAACTCCTGTTAATGTTGATATTTTGACCTCTTTCCATGAATCATAAGTGTTCTTAATGGCATCTAGATGGTGAATTCTTTCCAGAAAATTTTCAATTTTCTTTGCCCAGATTTATCAAAAGACTCACTATGGTAGCTATAGCCTAACAAAAGGTATTTCTTAAATAATAAGACTTGAAGTCAAAACTATTCCTTGATCCATGGGCTGCAGAAAGAATGCTGTATTAGCAGGCATGAAAACATTACTAATCTCAATGCACATCTCCATCAGAACCCTTGGGCGACCAAGTACATTGTCAATGAGCAGGAATGTTTTGAAAGAAATCTTTTCTGAGCAGTGTTCTCAACAGTGGGCTTCAATATTTAGTAAACAATGTTATAAACTGATGGGCTGACATCAGGCTGTGTTGCTCTATTTATAGAGCATAGGCAGAGTATATTTAGCATAATTCTTAAGGGCCCTAGGATTTTCAGAATGGTAAGTGAACACTGGCTTACACTTGAAGTCACCAGCTGCATTAGCTTCTAACCAAACAGTCAGCCTGTCTTTTGAAGCTTTGAAGTCAGGCATTGACTTCTTCTCTGTAGCTATGAAAGTCCTAGATGGCATCTTTTTCTAATAGAAGGCCATTTCATCTACACTGCAAATCTGTCATTTAGTGTTGCAGCCTTCATTAATTATCTTAGCTAGATTTTCTGTATAACTTGCTGTAGCATCTATATCAGTGCTTGCTTTACCTTTCACTTTTATGTAATAGAGATGGCTTCTTTCCTTAAACCTCATGAACCAACCTCTGCTAGCATCAAACATTTCTTCTATAGCTTCCTCACCTCTCTCAGCCTTCATGGAATTGAAGAGAGTTATGTTCTTTTTCTGTATATGATCTTTCTCTGTATTCTTAAGAGAATGTTGTGGCTGATCTGATCTATCCAGACCACTAAAACTTTCTCTATATTAGCAATAAGGCTGTTTTGTTTTTTTACCATTGGATGTACAGTGGAGTTGCACTTTTAACTTCCTTCAAGAACGCTCCCTTTGCATTCACAATGTGACCAACTGTTTGGTGCAAGAAGACTAACTTTTGATATGTCTTGGCTTTTGGCATGCCTTCCTCACTAAACTTAACCATTTCTAGCTTTTGATTTAAAGTGAGAGGTGTGCGACTCTTCCTTCACTGGAACACCTAGAGGTCATCCTAGGACTATTAATTGGCTTCATTTCAATACTGTTATTCCACAGGAAATTGGGAGGCCCTAAGAGAGAGAAAGAGATTAGGGAATGACCAGTCGGTAAAGCAGTCAAAATACACACAACATGTGTCGATTAAGTTCACATTCTTATAGGGCCATGGTTTGTGGCACCCAACAACAATTACAATAGTAACATCAAAGATCACTGATGATAGATGAACATGCCAAATATACTAATAATGAAAAAGTTGAAATGTGAGAATTACCATATGTGACACAGACACATGAAGTGAGCAAATGCTATTGGAAAAATGATGCTGATAGATTCGCTCAACACGAGGTTGCTACAAATCTTCAATTTGTAAAAAATACAATATCTGAAAAGGACAATAGAATGAGGTCTGCCTGTATATAATTTATATGGTACAAGGTATCAAGATATATACATATACATGTGGGTATGTATATGTATATACATATGTATATATTTATGATTTACATCTTGTACCATAAAGTTAACTCAGCATGAATCATAGACCAAAATGTAAAACTTAAACCTATAAAACTTCTTAAAGGAAAACTGTTTTGACTTTGGGGTAGGTGAATTTTTCTTAAATATGATGCCAAAACACAATCTGTAAAAGAAATTGAACAAATTGACAAATTGAACATCATCAAGATTAAACACTCCTGCTTTTTAAAATCACTCTTAACAGAACGAAAAGTCAAGCTGCAGACTTTGAAAATATTTGTAGACCATATATCTGGTTAGGACTTGTGTCCAAAACATACTTTTAAAAAAACCTCTTAAAACTCAGTAATATAAAAAAATGAGCAAATGATTTGAACAGACACTTTAGAAGATAAATAGATGGCAAATAAGCACAAGAAAAGACCCTCGACAGCAGAAATTCAAACCACAATGAGATAGCATTACAGACCTATTAATAAAATGGCTAAATTAACAAAAAAGTTTGACCATCTCTGGTGTTACCAAGGATTCAAAGCAACTGGCACTCCCACACTGCCAATAGGAGAGTGTAAAATGGTTCAACAACTTTGGAAAACCATTAGACAGTTTTCTTAAAAAGTGAAACGTATCTCGTATGAAATCCAGGCAATTCTTTTCCAGATATTTCCCCCCCAAAAAACTAATGTGTATGCCAGTACAAAGGAATTTATGTGTGAGAGCCAAAAATTAGAAACAGCACAAATATTCAGTACAGGAAAATGGATAAACAAACTGTTGTAAAGCAATACAATGGAATACTACCCCACAATAAAAATAAATGAAGCATTGATACAAGCAACACATTGACAAATCTCAAAATAATCATACTGAGCAAAAAAACAAACAAACTGAAAACAAAAGTATGTACTCTTTGATTCTATTCATATAAATTTCTAGAAAATGCAAAAAAAAAAAACCTATCCTGACAGAAGATAGATCAGTGGCTGACTGGGGGTGGGAGGGGACCATAAGGAGTCAGGAGGAAGAGATTACAAAGGAGTCTGAAAAAACCTTTGTGTGTGATGGACATTTTAATTATCTTGATTATGGTAACGGTTTTATGGGTGTCAAAACTTACCAAATTGTACACTCTAAATATTCACTCCTTGTTTTATATCAATTATTCTTCAATAAAGCAGATTTTTAAAATTTAAATGTGAAATGAGTACACTTGATCTTTCTCTTACACATAATGAAGTCCTTTAATGAAGACTTGAGGTGATACTTATGGTGACCCCACAAATAGTCAGGTTGTAACCTGGGGAAGTAACAGGACTCGCCTAGATGTTGACAAAATTCCTTTTTATCTCAAGCATAAAGCAGCCAATGTCAGAGCTACATGTTTGGGGCCCGAAGAATGGTAGTTTAAGGACATTAATTTAGGAAAGAATTATAAAATTTTAAATATTAAATTAAATTTGGAAGTGATTATTAGTATAGAATAAGAAACTAGAAAGACCTAATTTTTTTCACATTTTTTATTGTTGTTCAAGTAAAGTTGTCTCCATTTTCCCCCACTACTCCCCCCCACACCAGCCATCCCCACTTCCTACCCTTGATCCTACCCCACTTTAGTTTTGTCCATGTGTCCTTTATACATGTTCCTGAAAACCCTTCCCTCTTTTCCCCCCATTATCCCATCCCACCTCCTAATTTTAAAAAGCTCACACACACCACAAATTAAACAAAAATGTATAAAAATGAAAAATACTATCTTTTAATCTACTATTTAGCATACTTCTTAATGTTTTTTAAATTTTTAATTGATTGATTTTAGAGAGAGAGGAAGAGAAACATCCATGTGAGAGACAAACATCAACCGATTGCCTCCCATACATGCCCCAACCAGGGATCAGAGCAGCAGCCTAGGTATGTGCCCTGACCAGGAATCAACCAGCAACCTTACATTCACAGAAGGACATTCCAACCAACTGAGCCATGCCACCAAGGCGCACTTAATACTTTTATGCAAAATTTTTGTTCACCTCTCTTATGATTTTGTAACAGTATCTGTAAGAAAATAAAAACATATTTCAGCCTTTCCTCTATAGACATGCATATAGCATTAGTCATATATGCATCATCATTTACTATATTCCTTACAGGAGCAAACTGTCTGCTTGACTTCTCACTGATAGAAACAGTCCTCCATTGGTAATTTTACATTTCTGATAATTGGACAAATTTCCATGGACTAGCTTCTGTCTCTGTACATTTCAACCCAGGTTTCTCTTCATTACCTATATATTTCTGGCGCTGAACAACTTAGCGCCCATTCATATTGTGATAAAACCTCTAGTCCTCCAGCTTCTTGTCCTAATGCCAGGTGAGTTGGCACAATTGACAGCATGAATATTCCTGGAAGACAAAGCTGCACTGTGGTGGCTAGCCATGCCTTAATTCAATATGGAAGTGCCTGTGACCCACTTAACCCACATCCCTGTTGAATTGTATCCCCTTAGCCAGATCTTTAAGATGTCTATAGTCACTGCAATGCTACCCAACAAGTAGAATATGAGACAGAGAGGATGAGAGGGGAGAATAGACAGCCATTTTTAACCAATTGCAATTAAATTATCTAGTTTTTGAAATTTTCGGAAAATCCTACAACAATATGGACACATTGTTAGAGTTCCTCTCACAACCTTAAAAAGAGAAGTGAGGAATCATGATGGTTAAACTTCATTAGCTTCCCAGCAAAATAACCTTTCAAATGGGCCATGATTACTTCTTCCTACACCTCCCATTTTCTCTGTACTCTTTGCTTTCTCCTTTCAGAGCCATTCCCAGCTTCTTTTAGTTTCTTATTTTAGGGTTAATGATAGGCATTTGACTTTATATGAGACCTATATAACACCCTGAGAAACTATAGCTATATATTCTTATCACATAAAGGAGAAGAGACTGAAGATAATTTCTGCAAAATGAGGAATTATCAAGATAAAGGGAAATATACTTTGCTTCTCATATATTAACATATTGCCTCAGAGAAGGAACTAATGTGTACATACCTTTTTGTTTAATTAAGCATATGTAAATAATTTGAAAATTTTGCTGTTCCAACAAAAACCCAGACTCCAGTTTTTATTATTCTTATGGAACAAAAATTTTAATTAATTAGAATTAGAATGGCATCATTTAATTTTTTTCTGCCTAACTTAAAATCATTAAGCAGACCATTATTTTTTTTTCATTCTGTATTATTCAGAATCTTTGGGACTTTTATTTTATTTATTTTTATCAATAATCACTTTATTTTTAATTGTTTTTTTATTACCATTTATCCACCCCCATACTCTCTTGTAAATTTTAAATAGACAACTGTTTGCATTTAATGAGAATAGTCTAAATGTAATTGAATTTGATTAATTAGGTTACTGAATTGTTTCAGGAATGTGACTCTGGAAATCAAATCTGATCATTCCAAGGGTGTGGAAGATGAAGAGCTCTTAATGAAGGTGCATTCTCCAGGGAGTATCTGTGTCATTTACAACTCTTTGTGGTAAAAGTGCAAACCTATAAAGTCACTCAAACTATACAAATAGTAGTTTGAGCAAATAAGTTTGCAGTTAAGTCCAGAAACTTCAGGTAAGGCTTAACCTAGGAGTTCAACGGTTGTCAGTATGAACCTGAATTTTCTCTGTCTCTCACTTCTATCTTCTGCCCTAGTAGCTTCAGACTCAAGCTGTACATAGTGGTGACACCAGCAGAGCCGTGCTCTTTCCTAGAGGTAAGAAAGTGCTGCCATCACTTCAGAACTCATATCTTTCTATAACACAGTTAAGAAAGGAAGTTTCTCATTCCCAGAAGATCAGCAAAAATCTGGTCTTTTTCATTGTTTTGCATTGTGTTACTTCCTTTTTCATCTGTGAAATAGGCAATATGTTAGGTGGGATTGGAAGAGACAAAGAAAATATAGTGGTTGGTTGAAGTCAATCTGGGCTCATTCCTGGAGCAGGTGCTGGGGTCAATTTCACACAAAATTAATTGCTGTGGTGTGGTGTAGTGTGGGAGATAGGTAGTGAGGGCTACATTTTCTGAAGGAGAATAATGGGAAGAGAGGATGGATTTCAGGGATACAGCCAACAAATGTCTACTACCACATCATTCATTGAATGATTAGGCTTTAGAGTCAGGCAGTCTGGAGCTTTAATTCTATCTGATTCAATCAGATGTCATCATTTATTATTTATACAACCTCAGGCAGGTTGACTCTTTTAAGTCAGTTTCCTCTTCTGTGAAATAGTGATAATAATATACCTACATCCAAATGTATTATGAAGGCTATATAAGGTAATATACAGCAAGTTAGTGTCTGCTGTATGGTAGGTGCTCAATAATAATACTCGTGACTCTTGTACAAATTCTTCAGTCCCATGAATGGCTGTTACTGAAATGGAAGGCAGGGGAATTCTCTTTTACACAGATAAAATCCCCACCCTGGTGGGAGAAGAGCAGCTGTGAACTTCAGGGGGCAATTGACTATTCACTATTAGCCTCTCTCACTCAATGTGTAGAAAATTTCTTGCAAGCCTCTACTGAGATATATAAGCATATTAGGATAGAAATATTTCTGGGGTCTCGAATCTAAATTCAGATTCATTTTCCCAGAGAAATAATAATATGAAGGATGATCAAGATCCTACACTATCCCAGAATTATAAATTTAGTCCACAGGATAGCTGAAAAGTCGTACCTTCATAGGTACCTTTGGTGTGATTGAAATAGTATTCTGTCAAAAATCGTAACTCCACCCAGTCAGAGTTTCTATGAAACTCTGGTACAGTCAGTCATAGGTGACTTTTAAATGAATTTTCAGTTCACACCTCTTCATAAGATAGTGCGATAGTTGAGTCTGGCTTCACTACACACCACACAGATACATCAAATATATATTTTTAAAAATATTTAAGAAATCTAAACAAAGTCATCTTACACAGAAAATCTCAGGGGACAGGAGCAGTGGATGGGCAGAGAACAACAAAACAACAGGTTATTCAAAGATATGTAACACTTTTCAAGGTAACCTGTCAAAGTCCATTCCCTGTGTATCCAGACTTTGGCTCAATGCCATGTTGTAGCATCAACAAATGTTATGTCTCTGTATTTCTCCATAAAATGCTCTTCTGCATATGTGTAGCAGCATTTTAGACCTCTCTTTGTGGGAGAAGGCACAAAAGTGGAAAAAAAAAAGAGTTCTCTGTAAGAAACAAACTACCAGACCAGACTAGTATGTGTCTCTGCCAGGGCACCAAACAACACGATAGTTTCTGGAAGGTCCTCAATCAGGTTTCCAAGCATCCACACATCTTCAGCTCCAGTGGAATGTATTGCTTGTCTCCTTCTCTCCTTCCTCTGTCTCTCCCCTCCTCTCTCTCTTCCTTTTAAAATTGCAGCTCCTCCTCTGTGCAAGAGCCAAAGTTCAGATATACAGGGAATGGACTTCGACAGCTTACCTTGAAAAGTGTTACATATCTTTGAATAACCAGTTGTTTTATTGAGCTCTGCCCATCCACTGCTCCTGCCCTCTGAGATTTTCTATGTAAGATGGCTCCATTTAGATTTCTTAAATATCTTTAAAATATATATTTGATGTATCTGTGTGGTATGTACTGCAGTCAAACTCAACTATCTCACTATTTCATAATGAGGTGTGAAGCAGCTCTATTCAAGGTAACATCTTGTACATATGCTTGGGGTGGCAGGCAGGGCTTGCCTCTGTCTACCATTTCTTTCCTTTCCTTTCTGAGTTTAGAGGATTTCACTCTAGTGCTCAATAGCCCTTCAAGCCAGGGAGCATTTCCTTTAGTCCAACTTCAAATCCTCCTGCTATAGTAGCAAGGAGGTTTCTATTCTACTCAGTAGATATTTGAGCACAGCTGGTCAATCTATTCTTTGTTAAAACCTTTCAGGTACTTGAAGATCATTACTAGATTTCCTCCCTTCTCCTGGCCATGGAATTATCCTCCCTCATTTGCTGTAATATTTCTTGATTACAAATTATTTGTCATTTCTCTCTTTCCTATTTATTCTATCCTAATATTCCAATCCCTTTCTGAACCGAACCCCTCCCTTTGATTATGGACTATAAGCAAAAGAAATATTAGAATATAATAAGAAGAGAGGAAAGTTAGGAATATAATACGAGAAGAGTAAGGAATAGAGTAAATGACCAGAAAGAACTATAGTGAGATGAGAGGAAAGGGACTGTAGACATGGTGTTCAGGTAGAGCAAGATTTGCATACTGGTTCTGTCACGGACCTTTTTTGAAGACTCTTAAAAATTACTTAAAACCTCAGTTCCTTAGTGTGTTAAAATGAAGATAATCCATGGGGGTAGTGTGAAAACTAAATAATATACTATTTTACATGAAAGAAAAGCTTCTCTGGCCCTAGCAGAGGCTTAACAAATGTTTACAAGGATGTGGCCCATGCTGCAGCGACCCACCGAAACAGTCTTGAGTTCCTTTGACCTTTTCTGTGCATTCCTTTCTGCTCTTTGGCTTCTGCTTCCAGTGGCCTTCACATATGACTCTCCTTTAGAGGATGACCTTAGGGCTGCTGGAGCAGAAATACCTGGGAGTTTACATGGCCTCTGCAGTGACTGATGATGCAAGAGTATAGAAGCCCAGCCTCCTCCCAGTTGCCCTGTGGTGGACAACTCAACTTCCACTCTAGGTTTGGGCTAAAGCTCCTGTTATGGGACTTGGTCTGAAATAGCACATGTAGCTTGGCTTCTTCCCTTTTTCTGTCCTGATCTTCCCACATTCTTACCGGGTTCTCCTGGGAGCACTTCCTTAATAAATCATTTGTACGCAAAGGCTCCTCTCAGGATCTGCCCCTGGGGGCCTGACCTAAGACAATTTACCAATGTAATTATCATCCTTGCTTCCTCATAGTGCAAGTTTTTTGAATACCTCAAGTTTAAGAAAGATAATACTGAATTTTGCTCAGGTAGATACATGTTCTGAAAAAAATTTCCAAACAAGGCAGCTTCTTTCATTCATCACGCTGTGGACAACCTGTAGCACATAGTGAATAATTTAGGTAATTACCAGAAGTAAAAGAGGTTTTAATTAGGTGACATGGGCATTCCCAAAATAATTCAATGTTGTTGCTTTGTCATTTCTCACCTTGTTTCTGTACTGAGTCCACAAGAACAAAACAGTTCCCAGCCATGGACACAAAATTCTGCTTTATCTAACCTCCTCTCTTCCCTCATAAGAGACCATATCTAGACACAGGGTCTTGAGAAGTTGGAAGAAGTCTGCTTAACTGAGTCCCCTAGAAAAGGAGACATGAGAATTAAACACCTGAAAGACACATACAAATACACAATGGAATTGAAGAGGGAAGAGGAGAGTTTGAGGTCTTACAAAGACAGGTTCAGGGCAAGAACAATGAAGATCACTCAAAAAGCATCTAGGGTAATTGCCAGCCATTTCCTTGAGTCATTGCGCAAGAGGTGCAGAAGTATGTCAGGATGGCTTAAAAGTCCCGATGTAGAGATTTTAGGGCTGAAGACCACCAAGGATGGGAGTTCATTGCATCTCACAGTCCAGCCACCACTCCTGAGGGTCCCTTGAAAGGACTTCAGTTATGAAATTTATTCCCCTCATGTGCCATCTCTCATCTTTGTTTCTCCTCTCCTCATTGTGCCCAGCTTCTGGATTGGTCGGCAATGGGTCAGTAAATCTGCTGTCCCTGATTTAAGGGGAAACTGGATAGTCAACAGGAATCAGTATGTTTCATGTTTCTCTCTGCCCTGCAGGGCAGTATCATGCCTGGACTCTACTACGTGAGCTTTGTGACAGCTTACTTTAAGAGGCTGCATTTCAGTGTGTTGTGGCTGCCAAAAATGCAAGTCCAAATATGTGAAGCAATAAGATCATTATCTTTCATATGCATTTGTCCTTCCTGAGTTTCAAGGGGGCAAAAGTGTACATGTTTTTCAATTTTAAAATTAATCTGATCACTCCCTCCCCTCTCTCTCCTCTTTTACTAATTTTCACTCCAATCAGCCTGATTTTGAGGCCTCCTATAAAAATCAACAGGATATACTTTTGTTTTAGCCAAGATTACCCTCCACTCTGTAGCATAATTAGACTTTGTACCAAATCCACCCACACAACTGCAACCCCATCCATTTTTTAATTGGATTTTTACGTCTAAATCGATAACGATAACTATAGAGAGGATTTCTAACCACTTACATTAGACCAGTTTTGTTTGTTTCCAAAAGATGAGGAGCTCTTGCTCTTGCCAAGGCCGCAGCATGATAAATACATTGAGAAAGCAGAGTGTGCGCACACATACACAAATTTTCTACAAGGCCTCTTTCCCCCCGTTGTCATGGTTTCTATTCAAGCCTATTACCTATGGTAATCCCCGTTGAATGATGTTCTATTTGTTTGTTTGCTCATTTATTTTAAAAATCACAACATTTTCCTGCCTTAGTTTATAGGATGGTGCTCTTAAGAAATTTAGAACTCTCTTTATCAAAATCCTGTTCTCTCATTCCAGCTTTTGAGCAAGTTGTTTACATCTGAACCCATTTTCTTACTAAATCCATAAAGGTTGATGAGATGTCTTCGATTATTAGAACTTGAGTCCGATGGGATTACTGATGAACTCTACAGACTCTACAGAATTACAGAAAAACTCCATATTGTTAACTGCAATGCTAAATCCCTTCCATTGATTTTCTTTCATCTTAGACCTTCCAGCAACATTTGACACAACCAATCACTACCTCTTCCTTGAAACATGTTCTTCACTTGGCTTCCAGAACATCATACTCTTTTTGATCATTTCTTCTCAGGTTCATTGGCTTACATCTCTCTGAACTCTAAGATTTATCCCAGATAATTCTTCTCTAAGAAATGACCAAACTGATCTCATTCAGTCTCATGGCTTTAAATACCATCTACACAATGATGATCCTCAAATTTCTGTCTCCAACTTGGTCCCCTCTCAACTCCAGACTCATGTAGTCAAGTGCTTACTTCATGACTCCACTTGGATATCCAAGAGACATATCATTCTTTTTTTAAATCTTCACCCAAGGATATGTTTTTATTGATTTGGGGAAGAGAGGAAGAGAGAGAGAGAGACAGACATTGATGTGAGAGAAATTGATGGGTTGCCTCTCATACATTCCCCAAGCGGAGATCAAACCTATGACCTAGGTATGTGCACTGACAGAGGATCAAATCTACCATCTTTTGGTGTGTGGGAATACACTCCAACCAACTGAGCCACCTGGCCAGGACAACATATCAGTCTTAACATATCCCAAATCAGGATCTTCACCTACACACACAAATTACACCTTACTTCTCTAATTTTCCCCAACTTAATTAATTGAACCTCCATTCTACCAGTTATTCATATCAATGTCCCGGTGACATTCATAAGTCTACTTTTACCCTAAGAGCCATCGTCAAATTCTACCTTCAAAATATATTCAGAACCACACTACCCTGATCCGGTCCCATCTAAATAATTTCAATAACTTCCTAACTTATCTTCATCTGTCCTGGCCCCTTTTCCATCTATTATCAAGCAATATAACATTCAGATTGATCATGTTAAAAGGTAAATCTGATCATCTTAACCTTTGGCACAAAACCCTCTATCAGCTTCTAATGGGGCTCAAAGCAAAAGCCAATTACTTCCTATAATTTACAAGGATCTACACGGTCTGGTCTTCCTTATCTCTGTGGTATCACCTCCTGTAACTAGCTTCCTCATTTTCTCCACTTTAGTAATCCCAGCTTCTTTGTTTTTTCCCACAGAAATGACAGGCATGTCCCAGCCCCATGGCCTTTGCAGTTGCTGTTCCCTCTGCTGGGATGACCCATCCCCACATACCTACACGCTAGTTCTCCCACTTTCTTCAGGTCTTCACTTAAAATAATCTCAGTGAGGCTACTTTCACCTACTCTGTCTAAAACTTCTCCTCTCCCCTCCTTTGTTTTATTATTAGTCCTTATTGCTATCGACTATCACATTTACTTTATGTATTTTGTTTATTATCTGTCTTGCTCATTGAAATGTGAGATCCATGAAGGCAGACAGTTTTTCTGTTTTGTTCACTACTGAATCTCCAGCTCCTAGCACTGGAACCATAGTAGGTACTCAAAAATATCTGCCAAATAAATGAATAATGGTCAAAAAATACAGAGATAGTTTTATCTAACCCATCACAGTAATTCCAAATAAAAAAAGATAGGCAGAGTATGAGTTACTGTCCTTTGTTTTCCTGAATTTTAGAGTTCTTCTCTTTGCCAACTCTTTTGTTGCCTTCTTTTTTGTTGCTATTATTACTTTTTTTTAATTTGAAGATACATAGCAGGGATTCTACATTGTTCATGTGAAAACAACAGAAAATTAGTCAAGGAAAGAAGAAGTACCTGCCATTTTATTACTCCATGGAGACCAATTGAAACAACTTTTCAGAATTGTGGCAAGTTTTTCAATTTTGTTTGTTTGTTTGTTTGTTTGTTTATCTTTCTGTGTCTCTGATTCTATCACACCTAAGACCAGGGGGACCTTCCCTTCCCATATTGTATCACCTGCAGGCAAGAAAATACCTATAGGCACTTGTGTGTATTATCTGTTCATTTGGGGATTTGGTATATTACTATGGAAGATTGGTTTCATACAGGGAGTTATGTAGCATCTTTGGGGGATCTGAGACCTAGAAAACAGCAGTCCTATTCAAGGAAGACCATGCTACCAGGGAGCCCAGTTATCAATCAATGTACCACAAAAATTAAACCGTCTCTTATAACAGCAGTGGAAGCACTGTGGGCAATGAATTCTTAGGGGGTGGCAAAACAGATGAAATCCAGTCATCACATTTTACAACAGATCTGCTGCTTGATAAAGTACAACTGGAGAGCAGACTGTTAGCAATAAGGCCATTTCTAAGAATAAAATGAGAGTTTGTAAAAGATCCATTTGAATTATTAACTCCAAAAAGTGGCTAGAGAAGAAAATGGTTGCTGGTATCACTGACTTTTCTCCTCACGTGTATGATTAGAACAAAGGGAGGCACAGAAGAACAGGGGAAAGAAGTGAAAGCAAATTTCCCTCCGACATAAGGAGGCACATTTTCACGCAGTGCCTCATCCATACATGGAGAGGCCACCTACCAGGTAAAGAAAAACACTGCGGCCATTGTGAAAGCAAGCAGATGCCGAAGCAGGGGAAAACGACACTCATTTTTACCAAACACCATCTCTTTTTGTGCTTGCAAAAGCATTCTTTTAATACCAAGTGGACACATCCAGCCTTTACGTTACTTTGCACCCTGTGGATTTGCACTCCCCACTCTCAGACACCCCGATCCAGACTGAATTTAAAATCTGAGCCGTGTTGGAGGTCACAAGGAAACAGCCAAGGTGACCATGAATATCTTCTTTCTTGTACTGACTTAACAAATGAAGAATGAATTGAAATGGAAAGGCCAGATTAGTGTTTTCCAATTCAATATTTTTCACCACATTAAGATGAGATTTGAAACCTTTCGTCTGAATCAAAGCAGAGCAACACATTAAACAGGTCACAGTGGTTGATGTGCTCCTTTGATTTTATGAGCATGTTTTCTCCATGTTGTATGGACACAAACAGGTGCATCCTGACTCCAGGAAATAGATATGCTTCATTATGGAATGAAGTCCAGTGGAGATCATTGATACTGAAGACCCCGGGACATCATTTGGCCTTTTGCTCTTCAGAAAGTTGCTTTTGAAACCTGTCCAAGTCACCTTTTTAAATCCTTTCAATAGAAGGTTCCTACATTTTCCCCAAAGCATGTACATTATGATGTTTCAGAATATGTAGGTCCCATCAACCATAAATACTGCTAATAATTAATGTCAGCATTTCCTGTTTACTTAATTATTAAAGAAATATGCCTTTGTTATGTAAAGTAATTGAATGCAAGGTAAGTTTAATATTTAGAACTATAAAGGATTTAATTGTTTTTCTTTTTAAAAGAAGAAGGAGTAGAATTTACCTCTCAACTACTCTAAGTCTGACCAGGGCACTTCAAGAAAACCAGTAAAAGACTTAAGAAAAAAAAGATGCTAGGATAAGTTTAATCTAAACATACAAAGGGTGAAAAGTATATGTTCAAAGATTACAAAATCATCATGTTTAAATAAACTGGTTCACCTAGTTCTGGAATAACAATACTTGAAAGAAGCACTTTGGAATTGCACTATTGCAATTGCTTGTTGTTGTTGGAACAAGCAATTTTTCAGTAAGTTTTGCACATTGCAAGGTGAGTATAGATTTGGAAAGTCCATTTCTTTCTAAATGAGATTATATATATGATCCAAAAGATTTGGGTAAATTTTGTTTGTATTTATTTAATTTGTTCAAGTCACTGTCCTAAGCACTTTAAAAAAATTAATGCATTAATCCCCACAGAAGTTCAGTAAGGTTAGTATTCTTAATATCCTCATTTTTCAGATGGAAACTGAGGCTGAGACAGTAAGTAACCTTCTTGACATCACATAGCTGATAGGTGGTAGAGCCTAGTCCCAAAGTCTGTGCTCCTAACTACTCCATCTCTCATTCAATTACACATTCAATAAATATTCAGTGAGCACCTACCAGGTGCAATTTACTAAGGTAAATTAAATGTTTTCCTTTCTCCAAAATGGCTACAGATTAAGAAGAGAGATGAGACATTGACAAATGCCTACATCCTAAGGTAACGTGTGACAAGCTACCTAACAGACACCTGGAATATATGAAGCAACTTGATCATTTCTATAGGTGTTTCAAGAAAAAATGGGACATGGGAGATGCAGGAGAAGAGAGGGTTTAGGAGGAAGGGGCTAGCAATCAAGATGGGGATAATTATAAAGTGGGCTTATAGTAAATAGCATTTAAATGTTTCAAAAGAGAGTTCTCATGGGAAAAAATAAATTCTTTAAAAAATGCTAACATTTGTCAATGTGTTTAGACTCAGTGAGGCCAGGGCTCTTGTAGCAAAACTTGAATCTTGCCTTTTTCCCCACTTTGACAGCAAAGAAACTAAGTATTTATTTATTTTTAAAATACAATTTAGCTACTATACAACCATGAGAATGACTAAAGTTAAAAACAAAGGAATGACAATACTGACAATGCCAAGTTTTGCCAAGAATAAGGAGCAACTGAGTCCCTTATGAATTGTAGGTGGGAATGTAAAATGGTACAACTTCTTTGGGGAAAAATGTCAACCAGTTTCTTATAAAACTAAATATACACCTACTCCAAAATTCAGCAATTCTATCCCTAGATATTTACCTGAAAGAAACAAATGCAGATGTCCACAAAAGGCTTGCATAAGAAATACAACATAGACGAATCTCAAAAACATTACGCTGCATGAATGTAGCCAAATACAAAAACTGCATGCTGTATGACTCCTTTTAGATGAAGTTCTAGACTTGTACAAACAATTATTTGGTGGAATCAAATCAAAACCATGGTTGGCTCTGAGAGGGTCAGTGCAGGGATTACTGGGAAAGAGCATGAGGGAACTTCCCGGATGATGGTGATGTTCTATATCTTGATTAGAGTTTGGGTGACACAGATACATGCATTTGTCAAAGCTCATTGAATGACCACTTAAGGTTTATATATTCCACTGCATATAAATTTTACCTTGAAAGTTCTACAAGAAGTGTAAAAGCTATTGAATTCTAGTTAAAGGTATGCATGGTGTACTATTTAGAAGTAAAATGCCTCCATTTCTGCTACTTACTTGAAATGTATCAAAAAGTAAGATGGAATGATGACTGGATAAATAAATATGCCATAAAGCAAATATATTAAATATTAGTTACAGAACAGAGCTGGTAGATCTATGAGTGTTCACTGTGATATTCTTTCAACTTTTCCATATGTTTAATTTTTTTATAATGAAATGTTGGAAAAGTACAACTCAGGAACACATTAATATATATTTTTAAAAGGTTTGAATATTTTAATTTCCAACTTTGCAGTGAGAAAAGGTTAGGTTTTCATTTTTTTAAAAAACCTTTTTTTTTTGAGGAATAGAAGGAAATAACCGGGAGAGTAACACCACTACACAGCGTGAATGAAGGACCCCAGTTTTATGGCACAAGACATATGTCTTATGTGTTTTAGATAATTTGACTATAGACTTCAGATGAAGTTTTAATTTAAAAAGAAACTGGAGTGAATAAACCAAGGATATTAGAATATAAGTACAGTCTCTGGAGACCTGAGAATTTGTTAAAGACATTTTTTGCAAGTTGTGCAAAAAAATTAGAAAAGCTCATAGTGCACATTGAAGAGGGAAGAAACTGTATAATAATCCTACAACCAAAAGAAAATCACTGTTAATAGTTTGAGAAATAAAAACACCTTAGGACAAAGAATTTCTGGAAATGTATATTTATCAGCACACATTAGCTGGCCTGTGGGTTAAAAAATAGTCTCCATGTGCCCTAAACAAAGTGTCCTTATTGCTACAGACAGCTCACTGATATTAAATACAAGGTTAACCTCACCTCATGGTTTGTCAGCATTCCAGCAGCCCATGGAAAGAGACCCAAACCCTGTGTACACCTGCAATTCATGCAAACACACACTTATGCACTAGACTGGGTAAGAAGGGAGATAGGAGATGATGAACTCAGTTTGAAAGTGTTCCTTTCTTCTCTGGAAAGGGAGGAATGTTAAGTGAGGTGGGAGCCTAACCCTGGAAGATGCACAAGACAGTAGGGGAAGTATAGCAGAGCTGCTCTTCTCACAGTGCAAGGTTGTGCTTCAACCCCTCCCAGGATGACACCCCTGGTGGTATTCCTGAAAAGAGCAGCTTCTATATTATAAAAGGATAAAGAGACTGTGTCATGTCAATGGGAAAATTAATAAACCACTGTGGCACACAGGCCCTCTTTAAAATCAGTGGACATGGGACAATAAGGTATTTCCATGACCCAGAAGGAAAAGGGGCAGGCCATAGGTTGACACGCAGAAGTGGGGATTCATAGCAAAAGAGCCTAAACTGAATGTATCCTATAGGCAAGAAGACCTGGTGCAAGGTAAGAAAAGATTTGTGTATCTCAAATATCTGCCTCAGCAAATGACTCATATCTAGTAGTGTACTGGAGCCAGCAGACACCAGCTGGAGAGAGCCAGTTGGTAAATATACAGGAATTTCGCAAACCGGTTTGGTAACTTGAAACTGGCCATGACTAGAGTATTTACAGCAGGGAAATCAGCAAATGCCACACATCAGTCTTTTTTTTTTCCTGTAGACCTGGTTTACCAACTCACCACAGCTCAAACCCAAAGCTCCTTTTCTGATTTCTCTCCAAAATTCCAGAACCATTCTTGCCAACAACATCAGACCATCACTCATCAAATTCATTAAGTTTCAAAAAAAACCCTCATCATATTGTTTCCCAGGTATGATCTTACTAGTGTGTTCTGTACTTCTGTTAACAACATACTATCTTCCCAAACACCACAACTTAAACCCTCACAATTGTATTCAACACTTTGCTCAATAATAACATGAGGGAAAAAATGGGAAAAAAAGGAGGAAGAGAATTATTCAAGTGGTGGTATTTTCTTAACATATTATGGCAGCCCTTGTGATAAGCTTTTTCCAAACAACCTCACAGCATCTCTTGAAAGAAGGTATTATTTCAGTTCAGCAAAGGGAAAACTGCAGTTCAGGGAAGTTATATTACTTACCCAGACTTTCACAACTAATAAGTTTCAGGACTATGATTTGAATCCAGGGCCTTTCATGTACAAAGCCACTCTTAGAACCATATGTACACTTGTGTCATTTCACACTCCTAGCAAAATATAGACCATTTCCTTCACCCCAGAAAGTTTCCTCCTTCCTTGTTCCAGTCCATCCACACTGGAGAGTAACCACTGCTTTGATTTATTTCATCACAAATGAGTTTTATCTGCTCTAGAATTCCATATAAATGAAATTATACAGTATACACTCATTTGTGGAAGCCTTCTTTAGCTCAGAATTTTTAGAATAAGCTATATTATTTGTGTATATTGGTATTTTTGTGTCTTTACTGCTGAGTAATAATTTCTTGTGTGTATAAATCAATGTTTGTTTATCCACTCTTTTATTTAAAAACATATGGTTGATTGGCTATTATGAATAACTATTCTATGAACATTCCTGTACAACTATTTTTGTTGACATGTACCTAAATTTCTTTTGGGTAAAAACTAAAAATATAAGTGTTCACCCATAGGTTAGGTGCATGTTTACCTATTTGAGAAACCATCAGACTGATTTCCAAAGTAATTTTGTATTTTCTATTCCAACTAGCTATGTATAAGATTCTAGTTGCTCCATATCCTTGTCAGCACTTAGTATTGCCAGTCTTTTTAATTTTAGCCATTCTAGTGTATATGTAGTAATAAGTCATTGACTTTAGTTAGCATTTCCCTAATGACATTTTTCTAATGACTTATGAGGTACACCTAAACATGAAACACAGGAGTATCAGGAATACATTTTCATGATGTTGGGAAACATTTTTTCAAATTTTTTTGACAGGACCCAGGAAGCACTAACTTTAAAAGATAAAAGGGTATATCAAAATTAAAACCTTAAGAAAATAAATAAATAAGCCATATGCTGGAATAAATACACATACAAAGGACTTATGCCTAGGCTATTTAAACAACTTTTCAACTCAAATTTTTTTCTAAAAATCGGTAGGTAATTATGGTCAAAAAATTTGAAGAGGCACTTACTTCACAAAGGAGTAAATACAATGGCCAAAATGTACATGAGAATGTTCCTCATAGCACTCCAGGTTTACTTTTTTAGGAGTCAATTGATTTTTATTTTGTAGTACAGTGTATGTACATACAGCTGCCAACCCAAACTGTAAACCAGAAAGCAGAATAAACATTTGAGCCACCTTTGTACCCTCAGGGTATGCATAGATGTGAAGATAGGATAGGCTCACAAATATTTTTAAATGTTTGACCAAATGAATTAACAATGTATATCTGAAGACATTTTAGCTGCCCATTAATACTGTAAGCAAATGAAGTAGTAATATTAGAGCAGTGCAAAGAAAAAGAAAAAAGAAACAGTAACAAGAAGAATAAGTTTAAGAGGGGAAATTAAATATTTCCCATAGACAGATGAAATGACATTTTAAGTGTTAATGTAAAAATAAGAGGAAATAGGGTGAGTAGCATAAAGCAACAAAGATAATGTGAAACAAAGCTTTCCAAAAATAAGACATCTACTTTTTTGCATGGGCAACCCATCTCTGTGTGGGCAACTTTGCATGTGAAAGCCCAAGGGAAGCTCTCAGACCAAAACAGGAAGCTGTGCATGTGCTCTGAGGCGGAAGTCACCAAGACATGCTTGTTGTGTACTCTGATGTGCATCCGGCTTGCCAGAAAACTCAGATTCCTTGTCAAAAATAGACCCAGAAAATGCAGATGGCATCATCACTGCATCACAATGGTGCTTTCAGATTCAGGTAATGCCTTGGAATTCCCAGCTTACCATAATTTCAACTCCTACTGGGCACGTGCTTTCTGAAATAAAACTTGCTCACGGAGGCACTTGTAAATGACTTGTGTGAAACTTGCTCACCTCTGTTCAATATTTGCAGTAACACTGAAAGGAATTTTCTAGAACTAGAGGCTTAGGTGGGCGATCTTCATAATCATTTTAAAATAATGTACTGTTTCAGATGTGACCTCAAGAATCAGATCTTTTGGGGGGAAAATACCTGTATATATTCCAATGAACTTATTTCTCACCCAAATTTCAAACTAATTTGTATAAATCATACAATTCCCAAGTGAAAGAAAGATTTCTTTCCTCATCAGAGCTTTGACACGTGAACATTTTTACTAAAAGAAGCAACTTTTGTTACTTTTCCTTTCTGAGATTCTCAGGAGGAAAAAAAAAACAAACTTATTGAGTAAACTAAGTTACATTTCATGACTAGAGCGGTAAACAAGAGAATTAGAGGGACACTCTGGGTGGGGTTCATATAGGTCCTGGGAAAAGAAGCAAAAACAGAAATTTTAAAAAGAGAAAGAGAAGGCAGTGAGAGGATTTAGAAGGCCCTAAACAATGACATTCCAGGATTGTAAAGTGTGTGTGAGTGAGTGTGTGTTTATGGAGGTGTATAAGAGTCAGAGAAAAGAAAACCTTAAGTGAAAGATGTAGTTTTGTTAGGGAAACCTTGGAGGATAAGCATGTTTATCTCTATTCAAGCAGAACACACCCAGAGAGTGAACAGAACTCCTTAAATAATATGAGCTCACTGAGATGTCACCTCGGAAGCATTGTTCTCCAATTGAGTAGAACCATGTAACACAAACAGACATGCACTCACGGCATTTAAACTCCAGATCTGAAGCTATAGCGATAGACAAGAGGGAAGGAGAAGGTGGGAGCAGGAAAAGAGCAGAGTAGTCTTACACATATTGCGTGTTCATACAACCTTCATTCAAACCACTTTCTTGAAGTCTCACGACTTTTCAAGTTTTCTTAATTGAAAGCTAAATGGGTGGGGGAGGGGTGGTGCCGCAGCCAGGGTTAGGAGAAAACAAAAGTAAATAAATCACTTCAAAGTTCTAGACTGCCATCAAGGTAAAGGCAGATTCACTCCGGTTCTTGCATTCTTTGCCCTTTCCTCCATACAAATAGACCGAGAACACATCCTCAACGCCCCGCTGCTCTCCTTGGCTGCCCTCTCTCAGAGCAGCATTGCCATGGATTTTTAACGTTTAAGACATTTCTATAAGAGATACATGTATATTGTTTTTTAGATCTCATGTTTTTAAAAATTTCAAGGAGAACCTATTATTCAAAGCATTTCCTCCAGTTTCTCTATGTCTAAGTTTCAGTGTGGCACTTTGTACTTTTATAAAGTGCAACATGTCAGAATAGTATTCCATTTCAGAATCAGTGAATGGGTTTGCAGCCCCGGAATGCCAGGCTTCAGCATGTTATTTTTGTATTTTAATTCAGATCCTTTATGCAACTATCCGTTTCTAATTTGAATTTTGCTGGGTGGTTTAAAGCTTTTAAGTTCTTTCACATCTATTCTTTAAGATGCTTAGTTTAGCATCTTACATTTCTTTTCCCACCAGGATTTTCTTTGTGCATAAATCTTTGGTACCCCAGGCAGCAGCCTCAGAAACAGTTGTTGAGCTTTCTGTGGCCCCCAAACTCTCCTAAGGAATATGGGCAATTTGGGAGCATCCTGAAGGATTGGCTGCCTGGGGTAATGTGTGCTGTTTGTTTAGTGAATTAGCACCTTAGAAAAGGATCGTAAAAAGGTGTTCCCGTTGGAGCGCAAACGAGGAAGCACCGTCAATCTGTTTCAGCACGATTTTGGTGCTCTGTCATCACTATCCAAATTTTAGACTCTGGTTTAAAATTGATAACTTCAGTGTGTTTAGCCTGGGTTTACAATGTTTGAAAGAAGATACCATTTAGAAGATGTCAGCTGGAATCCACGATTTTGGCGGA
Organism: Trachops cirrhosus; assembly: GCA_028533065.1. Lineage (NCBI taxonomy): Eukaryota > Metazoa > Chordata > Mammalia > Chiroptera > Phyllostomidae > Trachops > Trachops cirrhosus. The sequence goes on from CM052544.1 coordinate 22,432,989, forward strand.
GCTTTTAATGAGAATGGTTTATCTGGTCATGGAGGATCCTAACGCCTGTCTTGTTCTTTGGTGCTCTCCTGCAAGGATGTGGAGCAAATTTTCCAAGCACCTCAGTTTTGGTGTAGATTTTTTAAAAATTCTGTGCATTAGCAATAGGGACATCTGTAATAGAGTCAACAATAAAAATAAAGGAAAAAAGAAGGATATAAACTTTGTAATTATGTGTGGTAATAGATGTAAACTTAAGAGACTGGGATCATTTTGTAATACAGTATATACAGTTATCAAATCATAATGTTGTACACCTGAACTATAATATTATATGTCAATTACATCTCAATAAAAAGAATATAAAGAAAAAAAGATCTAAATAGATGAAACAGAAATGGTCAGAAGGACACCTGCGTTCTGGTAATACCAATAATAGCTACCAGTTATGCAGTGCTAACCAGGGTGCAGCCACTAGACTAAGCTATTTACATACATCTAATCTATAGCATAATGCTACAATTTAGGTACTATTTATATTTTACAGATAAAGAAACTGAGCCTTTACATTGCTAAAAATATATATGTCCCCTCGACTCCAAAGCCTAGGTATTTGACTATTACACTATATTGCCTCACTTTGAAAAGGTATAATACTCTATGCATGTCAGGTGGGCATTATCTTGGCTTCTAGAAAAGAATCTAAATCTTGCACTATTCTTATTGCTACTATGTAAAGGAAGAAATGCCTTAAAGTGGCTTAAGTCGTACAGCTATCCTTGTGAGTCATTCAAGCGCCTGCAGCTATACCTTGGGAACTAGGGGCAGGAATACTTCAAACTAGTGTCTTAGAATTTCAAGAACTCAAGATATAGGCCAATGCCATCAGAAGCTGCTGCTATCTACTTCTGAGTGTGGAGAAGGAAAAGCCTTGACAAAAAAATAACAAACCAAACGACTATTTCAAGGCTGACAAAAGCCTGTCTTGGGTGCATACACTTTTCTGCTATGGTCGTAAAGACATCGTTTGCATTCCAAAAGCACTTCCAAATGAGTTCATTACCTGCCCTTTGGAAAACACCTATGTTAACACCTAAGGAAAAGAACGTGCTCCTATGAGACCACAAGTTAAAGACATCTGTTCGCATTATCCATCCTATTATTTTGAAGTGAGATATTCATGGAAAGTCAAAGGTCAGGACTCCTTCAGCAGAAAACTCAAACAATGTGTTTAGTTAGTACAGTCATGCATGGCATGATGACGGTTCAGTCCATGATGGACCACATAGACCACAGTGGTCCCATAGGCTATAATGGAGCTAGAAAACTCTGATCACCTAGTGACTGTAGCCGTCCTAATGTTATATAGCACAATGGATTACTCACATGTTTGGGGCAATGCTGTGTTGTCAGTCATGTAAAAGTATAGCACATACTAATACAGTAGTAGGCTATACCACCTAGGTTTGTGCAAATACACTTTATGGTATTTGCACAACCATGAAATCACCTACCAATGCATTTCTCAGAATGTATCCCTGATATTGAACAGTACGTGACTGTACTTCAGTAGCACTCCCAGAGCTTATGCAGATATGATATCTCGGAGTTTACAGGTTATTATTTTCTGATACATCTCTATGGAAAAATATTATTTATCAGACTTCCCTGAAAAAGAAGTAAACATCACTTATTGAGACATTAAACTGCTTTTGCTAACAGGTTGGTAATTTGGGCAGGAATAAGCAATTGCATGTTATCAATAATTGCTTTGTTAAGCAAGCGGATTTCAGTAATTTCTCTCCAGTAAAATATTGCTTTCATGACATCAACCTTTTAGCTGAAAATGGAATTAATCTGTTGTTGAGGCAACTAACAGGATTTAAATTATAGCTGTGAATTTGGTCTCATCCATAGATTAGGGGACTTATTTGGCTGATCTGAATGGATTCTTGAATTTGAAAGAATTTCCTCTCACTCTTCCTCTCCTCGCTCTCTCAATTTTACAAAACTCCTCAGGCCTGAGCTGATATAGTAAGCGACCACTAAGACATTCAAATATCTAACCCCTGTGCCATCATCCTCTGTGGAGCAGGCACAAGGAACAGCCTCCTCCAGCTGAGAGGGGCTGTCAGTACACCCTTCTCTGTAAGGTAAGATACCCGTGATCACACACCTTCAGGAGGGAGCAGATGCGTTGTGTTTGGGTGAGAACGGTGAATAAGCAAACGTGGGGGCCATCCAAGCCCAGAGTAGCTCAAGAACTGGATTTGGAAAATAAAACAGAGCTAAGGTACACAACTAATTTCTACTTATTTTTGTTTTTTTAAATTCTTGTTAAAAAACTTAATGGAGAAACTGTCCACGGTATCCTAGTTCATCGTTTTTATCCTTCTCTGCTCTCAGGAAGTCTAGTTATTGTGGTGTACGATTCTAACTTGTTCTGTATTATTACCAACTTATCTCACTTTGTCTGAAATTGTGTTCTGCTTTGTTCTGAAGGAGAAACCTTGAAAATGTAAACCTCCCCAAGGACAATGTGACACAGAACCCATGGTAAGTTTTGTGATTTCTGTCAGCCTGTATCTACAGATACAGTTTGAAAAATCACAGCATTCTGTGTAAATTATCATGCCCGTGTTAATGAGAAAAGGGCTTTGGCCAATTAAGACTCCCATCTTAGCCTTTAAAATACGGTGGGAAGGTTCTTTAAAGATTTCTGACAGAAATAGCTAAAACGTAGTGTGTGTATATACATACATACATACCCACGCATGCACGAACACATACACATCCCTTAGGTCCGGGTCAGAAGCCAGAATGAGAGTCAAAAATTAAAACTAATAGGCAAAGTCTCAGAAGTCTAGGTATTGTGTTCCGTTTGAATCTTAAAGAAGAGTTTAAGTGGTTCATATTCTATCTAAAATGGTCTGTTCATAAATAATGAATGTTAGAGAGGCAAAATGCCTCAAGTCCCTTTACATCCAAAAAAGGAAATTTATGATCACTTCAAAATTTTAAATCATTTTAGACTGTATAAAAAAGAATACATTTAGGTATTATTCTTGACACAAGTTCTACCCTGGCAACTTGCTAGAATTACATTCCATACTAGGCAGATTTATTCAACTTTGGCACTATTGATATTTGGGGCCAGATAATTCTTTGTTATCAGGTGCTGTCCTCTGAATTATAGGACACTTAGCAACATTCCAGCCTCTACCCGCCAGATTCTAGTAGCAACTCCCACCATCCGTTGTGAGAATAAAAAATGTCTCCAGACATTGCCAAACGTCCCCTAGGAAACATGGAAACAAAATCTTTCCCAGTTGAGAACCACTAATACAAAAATAACCATATAGTATGTAGTGAATATGTAGGCATGAGGGTGTTCTTACTAAAGAAACTAACTGTAAAATAATTTCACCTTTGATTTGGTGCTTTACATTGAAAAACCAGGCTGCAACATTTGGCCTCTCCTCTCCTCAGAGGAGGAATGTATTTCCCCTTCCTTTGAATCGGGCCTTGCCTTGAAAAGAGTTTTGACAAAGAGAAAGTATATAAGTGACATTATGTGACCTCTGAAGTTAGTCTGTCTTGGAGCACAGCCCTAAGATCACCATGTAAAGAGGTCAGTGTAGCCTCCTAGAAGATGACAGGGCACATGGAAGTCACACAAGGATCTCCAACCAACAGCTAGCACCATAGCCAGACATAAGAATGACACCACCTTGAACTTCGCAGGCTCATCTGATCCTGCAACTAATTCAGCCTCATCAGTGAACCTGGGTGAAACCAGCAGAGGAAATACCTGGCCAATCTATGGAGTAAAGAGAAAAAAGAATTGTTCTTGTTTCAGCTTGTATGTTTTGGGGAGATTTCTTTTTCTTTCTTCTTTCTTTCTTTCTTTGGTTAAAATGCATGTTTTATTTTATTTTTTTGGAAGTTAAACTTTTTTATTCTTTATACTATCACAGTTGTCCCAATTTTTCCCCCTTTGCCCCCCTCCCCCCAGGCCCCCCTTTTCACAGCCAATCCCCACACGTTATCCATACCCATGAGTCATGCATACATGTTCTTCGTCTAATCCCTTCACCTTTTTTCAACCATTCCCTACCTTGCTCCCCTCTTACAGCTATCAGTCTGTTCCATGTTTCTGTGCCTCTGCTTCTATTTTGCTTGTTAGTTCATTTTGTTCTTTAGATTCCAGTTATAAGTGAGATCATATGTTATTTATCTTTCATTGACTGGCTTATTTCACTTAGCATAATAGTCTCTAGTTCCATCCATGCTGTGGCAAAAAGTAAGAATCCCTTGGTTTTTTTACTGCTGCATAGAATTCCATTACATAAATCTACCACAGCTTTTTTATCCACTCATCTGCCAATGGCCACTTAGGCTGTTTCCAAACCTTGGCTATTGTAAATAACACTGCTATGAACATAGGGATACATATAGCACCCCTAAGTTTTGGGGTGGTTTCTTATGCAGCAAGGACTAACATGGTTCCCTTGCTTGGATCCAAACTAGGATGCTGTCAAGAGATTCCTATATGAAATGTGGTGGGTCAGACCCATACAGTTGAATGACTTATCACAAGTCATGAAGACATGGTTCCTAGTGTCCTCAGAGACTTATACAGCTTCTCTAAATCACAACTATAGATAACTTTTCAAAATCTCATTCAATTCAATTATAAAAAGGTGTGTTTGTATAGTATGGACAATGTACAAAGTATGTAAGGGGTGAAGGGGGAGGCTATAGTCTTCCACCTGTTTTAAAGTAAAAGCTTGACTGTTACTGTGAAAAGAAATAAAACGTGATGCCTGGAAGAAATAAAAATATATATGCACTGAAAAGATAGTGATTGCAAAGGTTTTGAATGAGTGACTTGTCAACTTGGCTATGCTGGGAGAATTTTCCCAGAATCTTCTTCTACCTATGGTTCTTGATTAGAGTTGAACAGAAGAGAAATTCACACATGGTTTTTGAAATATGGAGGTGAAGCTGTAGCCATTATTCTCTGTACATTTTCATGATTAGATGCAGTGAGACTCAGATGTAGAGATGTCAATGAATTCCTTGTTCTACATCCTGCCCTGCATCCAGCTCCTTTTCCCAGATGGTACTCGAGCTGACCAGCAGCTACCCGAGACTCACCACTACCCAAGAGATGACAGCTTTCACGGACTCTGCCAACTTTCTTTCATAAACAACTTCAGCATCTGGATGTGCTTAGCTTCCCAGATTTTCCTGTAACCTATTATTTATCCTCTTGTACCAGTGTGTCAGAAGGATTGACTAGTGCTTTTATCTGATCCTTCAGCTCTTCCTTTTGGGCTTCTCTCCAACATCTCCCACATTTGTGTAAAATCTTCCTATAATAGAACCTTTATACGATGATGCTCACAGTGTTTTTGACTTCCCAATTAAACCCTAGTAGATTGGGTAACACACAGTTTGGAAAGAAGAAATGCTGAGCATTAAAATTGGTCTGGCATTCTGTGTGATCATAGTCAACTTTGAGGATGCCGTATCTATCTGCTTGATGTCTTAGCACTGGTGATGCTGGAAAGTGTCCTTGCATTATCATGCACACAACACACACAGACCATTCGTTCCTCACCTGTTCCTGGAGAAGCCATGGATGGGAGAAACATTAAAAATCACACCTGCCCCTTAATTGTTCCAGTTATGAATCCAGGAGGTCTCAAGAGGTTTCTCTACTATTAGCAAAGGGGATTTATGTACTGTCTATAGAGGTAAAGCTCTCATGTGCGAAAACTCTGTTGAGGAACAGTAATCAGGGGCTTTTTTATCAGAAGCAGAGAAAAAGTAATACTAGATACTTTGGTGAAACAATAAAATAAGTATGGCATTTGAAAGGAGATGTATCTTGGAAATAATTTAAGTAGGTTTCGGTGCCCATCATGAACACCAAAGTTCCAAGAGAAAAATCTGTAGGCAAATGTAACCATGAGAATTATAAATTTTCTGTAAGACAAACTGAAATGTGTCAGAGAGAAATCAATGCCGTGAGCTCCTGATAAAATTGAGCTTTAGATTTCTGGAAGTATCATATGTGCAAACAAGTTATGGTGGTCACAGCGTATTCCATAACGGTTGGTTAGAAGGAATTATGAAATTATAAAAATGCGACTGCAAGAATACAATTCTGAAATGCAGATAATTTTCTTTTAAATTTAATGGATTAAGTCAAACTCATGCTACTGGGTTTCACTTCCTTTTGGCCCTAAATAGTTAACCCCGGGTCAAAGTGGATACAACATCCATACTCAGGGTTTACAAACTCTAGGGTGCGTCCAAAATCCCCTGGGGCTTGTAGAAAGTAAGCCATCTTGGCACGCACCTAGATATCCTGACTCAACAGATCCTGAGTCAAATCAAGAAATTTCTACTTCATTGAAATATTTCAGGTGATTCCGACTTGGATAGTCCAGGGTTATACGTTGGCAAACAGTTATCTGGATCCAACAGAACGAGTTCACAGGCCCTGTTCTGTGTATACCAAATGAAAATGCTTGTGTTATTTTCAACCATATTATGGCCAACATGTCACTTTGCTGAAGGGAACATACCATTTGTTTTGTTTCCAAGGAAAATGCATGCAACTCATTATTTGCTTGTGTCAACATCCCGCACTGCCGTTCCTGGTGCTGACAGCAGCTCTGTGTCAGGGGCAGAAGTAGGAGGGTCTCAAATTTGCTAGCAGGCCTGGAAAGGTGGCTCCAGAACAAAGCAGAATTTTTCTCCCATTGTGTACAGCTAATTTCAAAGAAATGTATAAAATTACTCATCTGAATTTAGAGATACAAGGAAATTTTATATTTTTTTCTAATAGTGTAGACTTAGAAAAGTAAAGAAACCATAGTTTACTATGAAGAGTTAATTTTTGGCAAAAGGGGAAATGTTCAGATGTCCAGCTCTCAAAAGTGGGAGAGGAGTACACATTTTGTGTCTAAGGATTTCTCAATAATGCAGATGTGAAATGGGATATCAATCTTCCAAACTCAGCATCTTTATTTTGCTTATTTTTCTGTGAGTGTAAATGTCACTGCATTGAGCAAGGACAAGTGTTTCCAATGTTCTCTCTTCCATCTTTGGTTTGTGGACTTTGGTTCCTGTCTTTGAAATGCCTTCCCTATACCTTCTTCACTTCACTAAATCCTGCCTTTGCCTGAGACTCAGCTTGACTCCACCTCTCCAGGGGCTTTTCCTGAAATTCCCTCACCCCAATCACCTTACTCTGGTGAATCAGACATTTCTTCCTACAGGGTCTCATAGCAGCTGGTCCTTCTCTCCAGCAGGGCACTGCGACTTTGACGTCTGTAGCCCCTGTGCCTCATCAACCTGTGAGTTCAATGAGATCGAAAGCCTCGTCCTACTTGTTTCTCTCTATTTCTGGGGATGAGTAGATAGGAAGAGTTAATACGATTTCTATAATAAGTTGATTTAAACATTTGAAAATTATTTTCTATGCAGGAAATCCTAATGAAGCATAATGTTGTACCTAAGTGTTAGTTGCATATATACAGAAAAAGGTCATTAGTTTCAAGATGTGTAACTACATTAACAAAAGTAAATATAACAATGTGTCATACCCCTCAGCAGCAAACAGGCACATCAACATAGAACTAAATAGTATGACATGCTACATTTCAATGCTACAAAGTTACAATGTGATTGTAAGTTAGCAAAATACACACACACACTGAAAGGCAATGAAGTTTTCTGACATTTTTGTTTACCTGGCGCAGCACCTAGTAAGAACTCAGCATACATTCATCTTTTTATTTCCTTTTCTCTTATTAAGAGGAGCAATCTAGTATTAGTCTTTGAGGTAAGTGTAAAAATTCTTCTAACCCAAAATAAGAACACAAATAAGTACTTGATTTTTAAAGAAAAAGGCATAAAATTATTTCCTTTCATTGAGTGATTGATTTAAAACACAAGTTCATCACTTAATTAGTTATGCTTATTGGGTACAATTTTGCATGTGTTTCTACCGTTCAAAACTTTTTCCACAGAAGGTACAGATTGCTTCTCTGTTTTGTATTCTTTTCTCCCACTGCAAGTGGAGCTGTGTGCAATGCCAAGCAAACTGTGATTAAGAAAATGAGTTTTGCTTTTAATCAATTAAATTAAAAAGTTGGCACATGAAGCTTGTAGCTTCTTAAAATAATGACTAAATAAAGAAGAGGAAGTTTAATATTTAGCACAGTGAGACAATAATCAGAAAGTAATAAAAGCAGATATCTTTAAATAGATAAAAGTGACAAACCTATATAATGCATAGGGTTTATTCCTATAACCTCCAAAATGAATAGTGCATGAAAGAGTGAGTGCACATCCCGCACCTCACTCAGTGTCCGCACTGTAGCTGCCACCTGATGACACAGCTATCATTGCAGAGGCACTTATATCTTCAGCAAATAAATATTGCTCAGGTGTGAAGATGGAAGAGAAAACATGTCCATATTTCAAATGGAAAAGTACTTACTGAATCACAAAAAAAGAAGAGTTCAAATATTTTGAGACTTATAGCCCCTCAACAACCCCTATCTCACTTTATATTATTATTAGAAATCATGAAGCTTTATGATTTCAAATACAGTCCACCTGGAGATAAGATGCATTTAACCTTTTCAGCAGCACAATTCCGGGTTTGTTGATATATATAAGAATTTTTTAAAGAGGGATACTGACATATAAGATTTTGAGTTAGGCATAAAGTAATATTTTGATATAAATCATTCCAAAAGTAGTTAGAAAAGTAGTTAAATGCTAATGTGGAAAGAATTTCAGTATTTTTATAAAATATGCCAGGGTGATACAAATCTGGGTTTTTGACAAATCAAAATGGTTTCCCAATTTAAGTCAAAGGTAAATCCTAATTTCCTTACAAAAACAAATTTTTCTCTTTAAGGTACTTAAGGCAATAGTTCATAATTCTATCCTACTCTTTTGCCTACTCCATATCTTCACTCAAATGTTTTTTGATCAACAAGGCCCTCCCTGAAGACACATAAAATTGAAATATTCCATCCAGATTCCAGATCCTCTTTTCCTTGACTTTTTTCACTCTTTTCAGAGCACTTCTTTCTATTTAACTTGCACACTCTGTGTGTGGCTTAGTCTGTCTCCTCTGTAAGAATATAAGCTCCCCCAAGAGAGGTCTTTTGTTTCATTTGCACGGCAGTGCACCCAAGCACCTAGAGCAGTAGCTGGTACATGGTGACTGCACAAGAAACATTAGTTGACTTTCAGCTGCTTTGTGTACACTCCGAAAAAGTAAAAGATATGTTTAGGAAAACCCACTTTTCCAATATGAAGAAGTTGAACTTAAGAATTATTTGGCATTAATTCATGGTACACATTTTGAGCAATTTTTAAATTATACTACAATATTCCAAATATTGTTCTCAAATATATTTTTGCTAATATAAACATGACTGAGACTCTGTCTATCATAGTGTAGAAACTCTTTTGTTTGCCACTTTACAGACTTAGAGATATACAACTATGGGGAACTCATTTTCATAAGAATCTTAACAAAACACATAAGTCTGACAGAACTGGGTTCATTTTTGCAGTCAAAATATTAAATCTGAATAATCCACCTTAAATTTGGCATTAGAAAACTTTTGAAAGAAGAGAATTTAAATGCACTTTATTAATACATTGTTATATACCCATTTTTTGATGATCTCATTCATCTCCATCACTGATCTACGGCCTCTCTACCTTACTCATCCATTTAAATTTCCACACCTGCTCCACAGCTGCCTTGTCAGGAGGATCTCATTGCTTTGTCATATATTGGGCAGGAGTAGAGCAAGTATTTTATTATTTTGATTACTACACTTTCATTAAACTTTCCCAGTTCCTACATTTCTAGTCAGGGGAGTCTCACCTTGTCTGTAAATTCTAACCCTAGTAATTGGAATATTCCTTTTTTTTTTCTTTTTCTAATCCTTACTCAAGGACATTTTTCGTTGTTTTTAGAGAGAAAGAGAGGAATGGAAGGAGGAACGGAGGGGAGGAGAGAGGGAGAGAGAGGAAGAGATGTGAGATGAACCAACCTGGGTACATGCCCTGACTGGGAATGGAACTCACGGCGTTTCCATTGGTTGGAATGACACTCCAACCAACTGAGCTGCACCAGCCAGGACAGTAATTGGGTCATTCTTGACCTACAACTGCCCCTGGTTCTCCAGGGAACATTGTCTTCTTCAACTACTCAGCACATATTTGGGAAGGAACATGGAAGTCCATCAGGGGGTTCAAGGATGAATTGTCACACCCACTCAATATCACCTCTGGTTGCTTGAAATCACAATTTGGGATTGGTTATGATTCCTTTCCACCAATGCTCAAATACCCACACGATCCTAATACAGCTTCATCTTCCAGCACCCACATAATCTATCCATTACACATGAAATATGTGATCTGAATCCCTATGGCATATAACAGTGAATTTATATAAATTTATCGAGAATACTCTTCCTGAATCAAGTTAGGGTAAGAAAAAAGCACAAAACAAAACAAAATGTAAAAATGTTACCATCGTGGTTATTGGTTAATGGTGTAGAGCTTGACATAGGCTCTCGTTGCATTTTTGAATTAAAGTGCATACAGGTAGGATGTTAGGTCATGTGTTTCATGCTTCTCTTCCTGTTTCTGATGTCATGCAAAAGTTCAGGTCATAATGGTGTTTATAGATTGTAGCAATCAACTCCTAAATGGCTTTCCCTTTCCTGTGTTGCCTTATTCCTTTTCATACTCCATAGTATTAACAACTTTCCTAAAATCTTTTAATTTCTTGTTAGATCCCTATTGCTTATTTTAAAAAGACCAAACTCCTTAAGGAAGTATTGTGTAGAAAGGCGACTTAATGATGTGGCCCCAACTTCTAATCCAGACTACTCCTCTCTCCGCTGTCTCCTACCTTTTCCTGTGTGCCTGGAGGAAAATGCCTGTGCTGGGATGTTCAGGATGTCCTATTACTTCAGAGTTCTACGTGTCTGCTTTGTCCATCCAGTGACTAACATGGAGCCTGACACATACAGACATCAAAACACAGATTCCAGATTCAAGATAGTGGATGGAAACTTTCCTCATCCCTCCATTCCAAATCACAGTGAAAAAATATGAATGTAAAAGTATGTCCCTGGCACCACTGAAAACACCAAAAGAGGGCAAACAGCAATGAGCTTGGTCAGGAATTTGAGGGAGATATAAACACTAGTGGATAGAATCCAATGGAGCTAAGAAACCTGTGACCCAATATATGTTTAAAAAAAAGACAAGCTCTTATAAATTTTTATGATTTCTAAGTTAGGAAAATCTGTTTTCTTGTTGTTTTGTTTGTTTTGTGTTTTTTTAGCTCGGATACAGCTCTGAACAAGTCAGTGACCTGGAAGATCAAGCAAAGCATTCTCTCAAACACACTGAAAGTACAAAGATGTGAGAAGTGTGAGGAAACCATTAAGGAAAATAAAGGATAGATTCAGAAGTTTCAATCTCTGCTTAATAGGAATACCAGCAAAAGGGAATGAAGAAGATGCAAGGTTGAATAATTAAAAAATAATAGGAGAAAATTCCCCTGAGCTACAAAGATACAAATCTTTTGTTTGAAGGGGCTATCAACTGACAAGCTGGAATGTTCTCAACTTAGTGAAAACTCAGCTTCAAAGATAAAGAGAAAATCATAAAAACTGAAATCACAGAAATATGAAAAGTGTTTCCTTTAGCTTCAAAGGAATGAAGTTAGAATAAAAATGCAGATCTATCATCCACAAATCTGGATGCTAGAATAAAAGAATTTTTTCTCAGCATCTGAGATTAAATTATTTTGAAACCAAATTCTATATTCAGCAAAATTATCAATCAACTAAAGAGGAAAAGAAAAACATTTAGGGACATAAGAAGACTCAGGCATCTTAAAATCCACAAACTCTTTCTGTATGAATTACCCAATGCAATATTCCAAGCAAAAATAATATACGGTATATCAAAAAGAAAAAGGCACAGGATAAAAGAAAAAGCAAAAAATAGAGCTGTTAAACTTTGAATTAGTTTAAATGATCATTGTTTCCTAAGACATTTAAGAAAATTCTGTAATTTTTATGCTATAGAAATTCCCAAATTCCTAGGTAAAATAACAACAAAGCTAATGTTTAAAAATAGCAAGTAAAAAAAGATAAAATGAGAAAATATTATATTATATATCTTGCTATACTAGTATTTTTGACTCTAGAAATCTAGACTCTAGAACTCTAGATTCTAGATTCCTGTGGGTTCATAATCTTGGATGGTCAAATAAATTATATCTTTATCTCCACTAACCTCTAAATGAAATTTAGCATGACTTTTGATTATGATTCTTGGCAATAAAACATAGTGGTATTAGCAATACCTGGGACTTTCATGGGTATGAATCACAGAAATGTTTAAATCACTTTATAGTTGGTGCAGGTATATGAAAACATCATTTATGGGAGTCAGTATGTCAACCTGTACATTGCACACAATATACAGCTGATTCTGCCAATGCGCCGACCACCCCACCCTCTCAGGCATTCTCACATTGGTAACTCCACCATTCACTTTAGTCTCTAATATTCTTATTTACCTCTGTTGTCAATACTTGAGAAAAGTTGAGTTTTCCCTCTTACTTGTTAAGCTGGACAGTTGAAATGAGCATTTTTAACTCTCCACAAGTCAGTATGGTGTTTTGCAATACAGATAACTGAGTGAGCTACATGTATAAGCCTTGCAAGTTCAAACATATCACATGCTTCAGATAACTATTGAAGCATTATTTAAAGTAACCTATTAGTATTCAAAGATAGTGCAGCGATACAGGCCATGAATATTACAAGTTCTGAGTGGCAAAGTTTCTTTTCTTTACTTGGTTTCCTCTTCACTTCTCGTTTTGCCCACTGTTGTTACAAGGTAAAGGCAAGCACACATAGTGTGTTATACAAGCAGGTTTTGTGCATTTTTTCTACTCCATACGAATAACACGCATATTGAAAGTAACATTGTGAGAACACCATAAACATAATCAGGAAAAATACCCACATGTATTATTTGTAGGAAGGTATGGAAAACTATGTGACTCCACTCAAATTCCAGGAAGAACATTATTTAAAAAATGATTCTAAGAGTGATTTATAGACTTCATCAATTGCCAAAGGGTCCAAGCATTTTTTTAAAGTAAAGAATTCCTGATCTAGATCAAGTAGATGTTTTCTAAGGTAAAAATTACCAAAACCAACTCAGGAAGTGAAGGAATAGAATAGATCAATAATTATAAGAAAAATGGAAAGGTAATCAAAGATTTACACACACATACGCATACCTCATCATCTTTACCACTGTCAAAGACCTGTGCTAACAATGCTGCTACCAAACAAACTTTTAAGGAACATATTGTGTCTTTATTGAAATCCTTGAACATTATAAAAAGGAAAAAAATACAAACAAAAAAAAGTTCCCCAATTCATTCTACAAATCAAATAAAATAACCCTGATATAAAGACAAAGGAAAATATGTATGCACAAGAAAACCACCAAAGCAATATTACTTATAAATAGGTAGAAAATTCCTAAATGAAACAATAACAAAGCAAATTTCCTCTAGTATAGCAAGAAGGAAGGAGAGAAAGATATGCAATTGAGAAGGTTTGAAAATTGATACATGGAAGCTGAAGCTTCGATTTATTTCAAAGTTGGAAGGCACTTTCAACCTTCAAGAAGAAGGCCTGAGATTGGGTGAACATGTCATTTGAAGGTCAGGGAGGCAGTTTAAAATAATCTTGGCAAAGAGTAGGATTATTAGGGTTACTAGGTAATGTTGAACATCTATTTCAGATGGGATATTGCTGTTCTCTGGCAAAATTTTCTTTAGCAGAGCTTTTCTGCTTGATTATAGGACATTGAGAGTTGTGATTTTGCAGATGGGGCCAAAAAGAGAAAGAGTCTAGTGAAATAACAACTATTTAAGTTTAATAAGATGAAAAGTGAAGAGCAGAGGAATTCAGTCAATCTAGAAATCCTGCTGATGGAACAGAATGGTCACGTTTAGAGAAAGTAATAAAAAGGATTATTGCATATTTTATTGTGGAATACTATGCAACAACTAAAAATAACAAAACATATACATGCAATTAAATATAAAGCTCCACAATATATACTGTTCAATATTTTGAATAAAACCAAGACATGTGTGTGTGTGTGTTCTACCAAAAGATGCACAGAGAGTAAGGCTTACCATCATTTACTTATTTTTATTTTACACTTTTATAATTTGAATTGTCTATACTTAATATACATTTAATTTTTTAAATATTTTTAAAATAAGGCTATTTCCATGTTGGACAAAAGGGTATGCATAACTTCTTCATGTAGAGATACCACTGTAAACTTTCCTATTTGTTTTCATCCAATTTTTTTTAATGGTAGTATCTTTTTTTTTTTTACAAAAGGGAATTACATCGTGCATACTGTTTTTAATCAGCTTTTTTTAACCTTTTCTACAGCATTAAATATTCCTCTAGTATCATTTTTAGTGGCTAAATAAAGCCTTGTTGTTAAATATTTATGTTTTATTCACCTCTTGTTTCTACCAAACACTTCCATAAAAATCTTGTAGCTATAATTTTGCAAACATATATGACTTTTTCTTAGCGTGAATCCCCCGAAGTAAAAATGCTGGTTTAAAGACGTTATGCAAAATTATGAGGCATTCAGTAGAAATGGCCATACTGCCTTCCAGAAAGATTTTTAAAATTTACACTCTCACCTACAGCATATCCCAGTGCCTCCTTTCATGCCATTTTTCCAACCCTGAGATTATGATTTTTTAATCTAGTTTTTAATAATATGTCCTCAAATCTAGATTTATCATGAAATTAAAGATTTTTCTATCCTAACTCTATATTAAATTATTTTCAAAATCAAATAGCATAGTAATAATGACCTGAAAGCAGTTTGGTTCTGTGGGATATAGAAATCAGGACAATATTTATGTACCTCATACAGACCTTTTCCCTAAGCTTCCCTTCTTTACCAATCAGTTACATGAAAAGATTGAGAATTAGGTTTTGAGGGTCTGATTCTAACTGCCTCCAATGAGGAAAATTAAAATTTAAATATAACTTAAAAAACTGTGCACTGGACCTTTGTGCCATCAAAGAAGGTCAAGTTCAAGCCCCTTATTTGAAAAGACCTCTCCCTGAGAGATCACAAAAGGAAGCCTATTAACATTACATCTTTCTCTTTCCTTTTCCTCATTGTTCATTTTAAAGCAAAACCAATACTGACTGAAAGCTTAAATTGTAGAAAACAGTCATGGCTTATGATGTATTGATGTGGCATCAAAGTTGAATATGCTCCGACTGAAAGCATTGGGCAGGATTACTAGTGGAAAATCTTGATGAGTTATCCATCCAACAAAGGCCTAGCTATCTTGTTTTCTAAACAATACTGGGAAAGACCTATTACATATTGCCACTTAGGCATTTTGTGTTTTTATTTTCAAACAAGAAATTCAGAGTTTGGTATGCTTGAAGTTTGGTTACTAAACATTCTGTTACTCCTGTAAAAGACAGTGGTAAGTTTTCAAACAGGAATGCTGTTTGAATGCTTCAACACTCAACTTCAAGACTGTGATATGGTCCAAAACTTAAAAATGATTTCTTGTGGAAAGGAAAGAAGATATGTGCTTGCTGTTGCTATCGTTGCTGTATGCATGCAAATAAAATAATAATCAACTGAGAAAAAGATGAAGATAATAGTTGCAAATGATCTAATTGTGTAGACAAAGCCATATTCAAATTAATTATAATGACAGTAACTTTTATTGTTCATTCTCATACAAAAATTGCAAAAATGCTACAGTGCTGAAAAAAAAGAGTAGTAGAGGGAGATCAAAGAAGATCAAATACAATTGGTGTCTTAACAGTTATCAAAGAAAATCACACAGCTCTGAAGACATCCAATACTTATTTATTTCACTAAAATGCATACAGATGAAGTCAAAAGAGAAAAAAAAGGAGATACCACAGTAAAACACTATTTTCTCTGTGGTTTCACTCAGGATCTTTTCAAACATGTGAAGGCCTGCATATCTTATTTACAAAATAATTACAACCTTAAAACTAACCTTTGGCTTTATCTACTACCTACTTAGCCACTGACCTATTCCTTTCTTTCACTGCCAAGCTCTGATTACAAAAGGTCCATATTAACCATGTCTATTGCATTTACTCTCAGCCCAGCTTTTTGTAATATATCAGCTCTATCAAAATATTAAGTTGGTAGTTTCAACTGAGTTACCACATTAGAGTAATGATGCCCTTTGACAAAGGAGGTGTTAGACCATAGGAAAATTTACAAAAGAGGGGTGCTGAAACCTGGTTACAAATTTCTTGGAACACCTCACATGCGTCAAGGTTGTAAAGGGTTCACGTTTGGGAGATGAAAGAGGAATTTTTGAAGGGGATAACTTGAAAGAAAATTGTTCTTGAGTCTAGGTCACACAGGAGATGGGGAAACCCCATAGCTAGCCCCTTCCCCAAACCTAATGAGGGGGAGGAGCTTCAGGGAGACCCATTAGGCTGCTACTTGACACATGTTCCATGCAGAGGACTTTGCTTAACTCCAGTATGAGAAGCTACCAGAGCTTGGGCAGCACAATGGGAGGGGGCATTGCTGTTCTGAGAGGTAATTGCATTTCTTTCTGACAACAGGTAAAAAGTGCATAAATCCCAGAAGAGGTGAGTCAAACTGGAATAACTATTCTGCTGAAGAGGACCCCAGAGAGTCTGCAGGGAGCTGGGGAAGGAGACTGGCAGAGAACCAGAGGCTGCAGGGGGTGTGGCTGCCAAAAGAGACAGGACCACATCAAGGGAGTTTCAGTCAGAGAGGCCCAGCAGAGGAAACTCTAAAGAACCTAACAAAGAGGCTGTGAGAGAAAGTGTCAGTTGTAAATAAGTGTCTGCCCAGCACAGAGAGTATCGGCGTGTTAAAATGGTACCTGTTCAGTGGGTCTTCCGCCTCCCTTTCTCCCTCTGCCGCTCTTCTCCAGCCCCAGGTGGGTCCCACACTGCAATTACCACGCTGGAGGAAGAGGAGTGAGGAAAGAAAGTAACTTTAAATCAGGTTGGATCCACATCAGAACTGCATACTCTGATTTCTGATAGGAGATTGTGACTAAAAGTGACCAGAGGATGTCTGGATATATGAGAAGAACCAGAAGGGTCAATGAGGCTCTCCAGGTTTTCAGCCAGGAGCAAGGAGAGGCTACCGCCTACATAGGTTGAAAGGGCATGTGGGAAACAAACATAAATTGTTTATTGTTATTTCATCCCATGAGTCCTAAATGCTCCATTGCTCTTTGAGATCATTTTCTCAAAAATTGCCAATGATCTTAAAAAGGTAACAGAATACAGTAAGAAAATGAATGGATTTGTACCATTCATTTAAATGGTCCAAAATTAATGGAAATGAGACCTGAAATTGAATTCACAGCTTAAGAGCTGAGCAGTCTTGGTTAAGTCATCTAACCTCTCTGAACCTCATTTTTTAATCTATAAATTTAATGTCTAAGATTTTTTCCCCCTGTTCTTAATGCTATTTGTCTCGGTTTGGATTCTCTAGAAATAGATCATGAGACAAGGATTCTAGTACAACCTAAGAGGTAATCCCAGGAAACTTGGTAGAGAAACAAGAAAATGAGACAGAAGAGGAAGCCAGTCAATTGTGTGTTAGCAAGCCAGTGACCACTGCGGCAACAGGAGGTCAATCCCTCTGCAGAACCCAGGGAGACTGTGTAGCCCAGCACTGTCCAATAGGAAATGCAATGAAAGGCAAGCTAGTAGCTTTACATTTTCTAGTAGCCACATTAAAAAAGGTAAAAAGAAACAGGTGATGTTCATTTCAATAATTTTTTCAACCCACGAAATCCAAAATGTTACATTTCAATATGTAAAAATTTCTTATGAGATATTTACATTTTTTGACGAAGTCTTCAAAATCAGGTAGTTTTTTTTTAATACTTATAGGATGATTCAATTTGGGAACTAAACTGCCATCATTAAATGTGTATTTAGATTATGTAAAATTTACAGTTGGAAAAGTAGATTTGTATAGTCAAGTTTTTCCAAATATGATTAAAGGTTTTCCAATAACCGGAAAGTATCATTTTTAAGTCAATTAAAATCAAATCAAATGGGTGATTCCATTCCTCAGTCACACTAGCTACCTTCTATATGCTCAGTGGCCACCACACATACCTAGTGGCTGCAGTATTAGACAGCACAGATACTGAATATGCCTCCGAGTTGTTCTACCTGAGAGACAAAGAAGCTGAGGCCTTTACCCACCTCATGGGCCATCATTGGTTAACGGCTGTTCCTGGGGCTGTTGACAGCTGTGCTCAGGACTCTGCGCTTGCTTACCACCAGAACAAAGCTTCCTGCAGAGAGGTGCAGGTGTTCACAGATAGAAGCCTTCTGCACGTAGAGGTGAGCACCGAGGGGATGTGGGCAGAGCCCTGACGGTGTCTGCTGCACTATAAAACCTCCATTTTGTCATATATTGTCATTTTTATCAAGTCTCTTCTTGATATCTTGGAAGAATATGACAAATCAACTGCTCGTTTCAAATATGCCTCACAGTCAACTCTTCCCTTCCGTTGCCATTGATGGTGTTCCCTGTGTCAAAGGCCCTGCCTGGCCTAGAGTAGTTCGCCACATTCTCGGCAGTTCCTGCACAGCGTGTGTGCAGCAATGCAGGCATGAAGGTGGACCCCGCATGTTTTGGGAGCTACAGTATGTGTTATGTGGCTATCCCCATCCTAGTTTCTAGAACCAAATCTGATTTTAGGTAGAAGTAACTTAAGATCTAACTTAATATATTAGAACTTGACATTTAAATATTGCTACACCTAATTCTGCTAAAAGCTTGATCCTGGGACCCTCATTCCCATGAGACCCTTGTTCCCACGAGACCCATTCAAACTTGATGGTTTGAATGTTTGATTCTCCAGTTTCTTCCCAGGAGCCCCAGCTTGACTAATGTCTCTATTTCCTAACCTCGGGCAGAATGCAGTCCAGCCAGCTGACACTCCCGGTAACTGTGCCGTACCTACTTGCCCTGGGGGCCTCTACATGCCTTGAGTTTTTGTCTCCTTGCCCTTTACTCTTCAGTGCTCTTTGGCCTTTACTCTTCAGTTGCCCAATGCTTTCTGGGTTGCGTGAGGCTAAACCCTCTGGAAACTATGTTCTGCATGCCAGACTGACTCTCCTCCCTTTTTCTCCCTCCTGGCCTACGCCACCTAACTGGCAGGATCTTATTCCAGGTTCCTGCTTCTACCACCCTATTCTGTAACATACTGCTCTTAACCAGGTAACATAACAGCACAGCCCCCAAATAGGACAGCATCTGCCTTCCAGCCTAACTTTTAACTGCTCTCGTTCCTCTTTCTTTCTAATCTATTCTACACTACGATGTCAGATTCATTTTTTAAAATTCTGCCCATGACATGCCAACATTTGCTAAAGAAAATCCATAACTATCCTAGATAGAATTATATGTTAGGGAGACAGAAGAATACAGGACAATGTTCCTGACTTAGGTGTTTTCAGGCAAATTTGAGAGGGGAGATTCATATGTATGACAGAATTAGGAAATAGTTCAGAACAGAGACTGGCAAACTTCATCTGTTTTAAAGGTCAGAAAGTTAACAATTCAGTTCATTCATTGCAGGCTCCATGTCCTTTGTTGCAACATCTCAACTCTGTCTTTGTATCATGAAAGCAGTGACAGACAATACATAAATGAAAGGGCATGGCTGTGTCCCAATACAAATTTATTGGGACACTGAAGAGGACACTAAAATTTGCATTACATAATTTTTTCCATGCCATGAAATATTCATCTTTTGATTTTTTCCAGTCATTGTTAGCTAGCAGACCATACAGAAACAGGCATTGGGCAGAATATATTTAGCTGTCATGGTTTCCCAACCCATGCTGTAGAGCATAATTCAGTTCTTACTTGGATGGTTCAACCCCAGTGAAGTAAAAGTTTAAGGAAGAGAGAGAATCACTGAGATTTCCATATCAAAAAGTCAAAACAAACTGAATCTAGGAGACAGTAAAATAATTTGGATAATGAAGGAAAGAAAGAAGATATTTCCACACAGCAAAGCATAATCCAAGAGAAAAGAGTTGAGTATGGTACTAAGTTACAAACTGCATGCAGACTTCATCAGTTTTCTTCTAATGTGCTTTCTCTGTTCCAAAGTCCAATCCAGGACACCACATGATATTTAGTTTTTATGTCGTTTCAGTCTCCTTCAATCTGTGAAAGTTCTTTAGTTTATCACTGTTTTTCCTGACCTTGACATTGTCAATGAGGACTGGTCAGATATTTTGTAAAATGTTCTATGATATTGATTTTGTGGTTTCTCATGATCAAATTGAGGTTATGCATTAATGGGAATGATACCACAGAAGGGAGGTACCCACCTCAGTGCATGGTATCAGGGTACATGTCTTATACTGGTGATAGTAACCTTGATTACTTAGTTAAGGCTGTATCTACTATGTTTAAAAGTTAACCCTTTTCTCTGTATAAATAATAAATGTTTTGGAATTGATATTTGATGGCTGTGCAAATAACGTTTTTTCTCTTTAAATTATTGCCCACTGACTTTAGCATTTATTGGTGGATTCTACCTACAGCAATTTTTATTAATGCTCTAATGATGATTTGCTATTTCCTTATTTCCCTTTACATTTATTAATTGCAATTCTTCTGTAAGGAAAAGTTGTCCCTTCTTCACCATTTATTTATTTAATCATTTATTTATGTCAGTCTGTACTTCTAAGTATTTATTTTACTGTTTCATAATCCAATATTTTATTCTGTTGCTAAAGGATTTCCAGCTTTGCCCATTGAGAGCCCTTCAGGTTGGCTTCTGTGTCTTTTCGACATGCCCCATCCTTGTTTCCTTATTTTTTGGAACTAAGATCCTCCAGGCTCATCGATTATCACAGCCCTAGCCTTTGAATCAATCACTTCTCCAGAACACCTTTAGCTTTAAATTTAGGGTCCCCTATAAAGCACCCTATCTGTTCCTTGCCACCTTCCCCCAACAGTCTCTCTTCAGAAACACAGGAATCTTTCAGCCAGATATCCTTCTCACCCTGGTCCACCAAAATCCCTAACTGAACAGCTACAACTAACAAATTCAGCCCTATGAATTTCAGATCTTCATCCCTCCAACTGAAATGTTTTCCCCACCTGCCAACAGGCCCAAATCCCACCCCATTTTCTCAAGTCAGGGCAAGTCACATCTTTTCCTTGAATCTTTTCCCAAACTCTCAGCCTACATTTATCATTTGCTTTTTATAAATACCATGCATGGTTTTTGTCCCTTCAGTTAATTTAGGGTTTGAATTATATTCTTTGAATTTTTGTCTATTTTTTTCATATTATTCATTCCCCAACAATACTGTAGCTCCTTTAAGTCAAGGGTCATACCTCATACCCTGGTATGCTCAGTAGTTAGTAATATCTAAATACCTAATAGACATTTAATAAATGTATGTCAGTTTAACATTCATATCAACAAATCAACTACTAAGGTGAGTCATCAAAGAAATAGTTGAGCACTGGGAAGATTCCAGGAGCTATCTTATCTAAGCAGGAATGTTAAAAACTACTTCTTAAGATACAAAGTTAGGATAGCTGTGCAAATTGCTTATGGCTTTGATGGTATTCCAAGAAAATGTAACCCTGAGCCAGGGCAATACTTATTTCTCACCAGGAAATAATTCATCAGGATATTTATGGCTCATCTATTAATAAGCAAATCGTGATGATATTTTATACAACACTTTCTAGCTTTGTTTTAGGACAACTATATGATCTATTTTCATTTTTAAAATCAACTGCCTTTTACAGAATTATTAACAAATGAAGTCAAAGATTTTCAAAGGATAAAGGGAAGAGTATTGATAGAATTCATTGATTTTTTAATGAAGAAAATATTGATAAACAAAAAGAAAATAATCCCATAATCCCAATAGCCAGAAACAGTTAAGATGTTTTTCCAGCTTTATTGAGATATAATTGACACATTAACATTTTATTGTATAACATACCATATGTACAAGGTGTGCCCAGAAAAAGTCCAACCATTGTTAATATAACGAGAATGGTTTGTGCAACATTGATGTAACCTGGCAGCCAAGGAGGGTGGAGTGGAATGTGCATGAGTGAACAACGATGACTTCACTGTACTAGTAAGTGGGAGTGGTAGACACCATTGAATAAGCATGCGTACTGTGTGGCCATTGCATTCAAAATGACTGAGTAGAGCAACAAATCTGCGTCAAATTTTGTGTTAAGCTTGGACATTCCTTCCCAGAAACAATTGGAATAATTCAGAAGGTCACAGCTATGGGCAACTGGTGATTAGCAGCTTCATCACAACAACGTGCCCTCTCATTCATCATGTTTCATGCAGAGTCTTTTCGGCAAAAAATCATATCACCCAGGTGACTCAGCCACTCTATAGCCCAGATTTGGTGCTCTGCAACTTCTGGCTATTCCCCAAACTAAAATCATCCTTGAAAGGCAAGAAATGTCAGACCATCAATGAGATTCAGGAAAATTCAACAGGCAGCTGATGGTGATTGGGAGAATCGTGTGAGGTCCCAAGATGCCTACTTTGAAGGGGACTGAGGAATCATTGTCTTATGTGCAATGTTTCTTGTATCTTCCTCAATAAATGTGTCTATTTTTCATATGACATGACTGGATACTTTTTGGACAGACCTCCTGTGTGTGTGTGTGTGTGTGTGTGTGTGTGTGTGTATGTTATGTTTGTACAATCATTTCATACAATTGTGTTCTAACTTACTTTTGTCACTTAATGTTTCATATTTCTCATATCATTACTTTCTACATTATTTCTTTGAGACAGTAAATGGAATTTTATAGACTAAATGTATTATGATTTATTGAATTAGGTGTCTATTTTTGGACATCAAGGTGTTTCCAATTTTTCCCCCAGTAAATGTCATGCCACAATGAATATTCTTATACTTAATTGTGAACATAAATTTTCTTAGCATAAATTTCTAAAAGTGAATATCTCCATATGAATTGCTATACACAGTTTAGGGTTTTTGTTTCTGTGTTTTAAAGACCATTGCCCAAATGTTGTGTCAATTAACTATGAATCACTGGTAGTCAAAACAACTTTCAAACAATCATTTTACGTTTTTAACGGAATCATGCTCACCTCTAGAGATAATGAAATAAATCTACATTTTCTGTTTTTTCTTTAACAGGAGTCTCCTCTATCCTGCAACTTTGATCAGTTTTTCAATATTGTGCTTCCTGATATAAAATATGCAAAACAACACACATTATTTAGTGTGAGTTGCAAAGAAAGTACAAGGTCATTTGAAAATGAATACATCCAAGAGAACATAGTTACAGCTAAAAAAAAATAATTAGTGTCCTATTTAACAAATATCTTGTCAAGAACAATTATTTTTTTAAGTGTATTCTCTTGCTTTCTTTGGTATCATTAAGATATTTGCATGAAAGATAATGTTTTGCACTTTTATTTCAGACTCACCAGTTCTTCTAAAAAAGATCTGGTCAGGCTCAGCTCACAATTGCGAGTTCATTGCCACATGTAAAATAAGTTTCCCAGTACATTTGAATGCACTTATTTGTGCACTCACCTCTGCACAAAAAATCGAGACAAGTATATTTGTAACTTGCATGACAACAATACAAGTTAAATAATATAATTAAAGTTAAAAAGAGACTAACAGGGCCAAGAAAATGCATTACATAACAGCTCTGTTTGAACTTCAAGTTTGGTTTCCTGAGTTGTCCTCTCCTGTCTGAGACATAAGTCTTTGTTGTCAGTACACAGACCAGATTTATTTCATGCAAAACATTAAATGAAAATTCAATAATTTCTAATTATTAATATTCATTTCAAGACAAAAATGAACACAAGTACTTAAAGAGGTAGCTGCTACATACTTTTTTTCATTTCTGTAGATAAAAATCAGAAGAGCCACGTAGACTAAGATTACTTTCAAACAATTGAACAGCTTTAGAAATAAGTCCCCTTCCCCCTTCAAAGATTTGAAAGGCAGAGGATAAAATCAACACATTTTTTGTTCTACTCACCTAACATCAATCAGGGGTGACTAAATCTTTACAAGGTTGCTTTAAATTGAATAGTCCTTTAAGCAAATACTGTATTCTTGAAGATTCTTACACTAATACTATATTCTTAAAGTATAAAGCAATGAAGTTGGCATCTAGGAAAAAAGAAACACTCTTTTGATCTCCAAATAGATATTTAAAAAGCCAAAATTCACATAAGCAGTTTGTTTGGCAGTGGCAATAGTGCAAGAAAATGCTATCACTGAATAGGACTGTGCTCACCAGTATGCAGGGATCACATTGCATTGCATTTTGCTATTTGCGATATTACTTATATTTTCTGCAAATTAATATATATTAGCAAGACAAGCAACTCTGCATCTTTAACTAAGAAATAGTGGGTAAAAGAACTTGCAAGTGATCAGCAAAGTCAGGTCTACTTTGGTGAAGAATATCACAATATTTGTAAGTCATATATGAGATTGCCTGAGTGCTTACAGGACTCCTGAGCAAGTCTCCTAGAAAGATGCCTCCAGTGTAAATTCTGAGAGGGTGGCTCTGATTATGTCTGTTGTACCGTGGAAGCTCCTAATAACGTGGGGGCAAAAACAAGCACACATACATGCATAACACTTTATCCTTATTGTAATGTTCCAGATTCTAAAAATGAATGTTTTTCAACTGGCATGAGGTGTCTATATGATACAAGTAAATTACCTGTTTCTCTAGTTTAAAATATTGGAAGAGCTTTTTTTGTAGGTTAACTGTATGCATTGAAAAAGTGATATATTGTTTTTCAGAAACCATAATCATTAGAAACTTTTGAAGTAGGGAAGAGATTCATGTAAATTAGCATTGTACAACTCAGTAAATTTCAGAGCTTTAGTTCCTCCTTAATAGGAAATGTTGAATTTTTCCTCTCTGGTGAAAGGGTGTGACTGCATACAATGACTCTTATTTGGGGCTTTAAATTAAATTTCTGAAACATCTTCACTTAGATCCAGGGACTGGATAGCCCATCTTTCACTCCATCTCAATGTGTACAGTAATGTCATATTTTGATTAATGTGTGTTTTCTTTGTTTAACTTGCTTATCTCATTTCGGGTCTTACAGAGGTACTGTGAATTGCTTACGTGTATTTAAGCCTCTGGCCAGTAAACACTTCCCTTGTGCTTACTGTGCCAAGGGAAGAGGAAGAGCCTACGAAAGGGTCCTCCGCTCTGAGACCTGCAGCCAGATATCATCTGGGAACTCATGAAAAAATCAGAATATGGGTCCCCACCCCAAACCTACAGAATTGGAATCTGCATTTTATTTTTATTGAATTTATTGGGGTGACATTGGTTTATAAAACCATGGAGATTTCAAGTGTACAACTCAATAAAACATTGTCTGCACATGGCCCATCGCCCCAAGCAAAGTCTCTTTCAGTCTGCTATCCCTTTGCCCACCTCCACCTATCCATACCCACCTTTCCCTCCAGCTTTCACCACAGGTGACTGTGTCTATGGGTTATATATACAAGGTCTGTCCAGGAAATATCCAGCTACATGAAACATAGAGGCATTTATTGAAGAAGATACAAGAAACCTTATATGTAGGGCAATGGTGCTTCAGTCCCCTTCAAAGCAAATACCTTGAAACCTCACACAGTTCTCCCAATCACCATCAGTTGCCCTGTCATATTTTCTTGAATCTCATTGGTAGTCTGAAATCTCTTCCCTTTCGAATGTGATTTTAGTTTTAGGAGAAGCCAGAAATTGCAGAGCACCAAATTTGAACTATAGGGGAGCTGAGTCACCTGGGTGATTTGATTTTTCACAAAAATAACTCTGCACGAGACGTGATGCATGAGAGGGCACATTGTTATGATGAAGCTACCAACCACCAATTGCCCATAGCTGCAG
Source organism: Trachops cirrhosus (assembly GCA_028533065.1). NCBI lineage: Eukaryota > Metazoa > Chordata > Mammalia > Chiroptera > Phyllostomidae > Trachops > Trachops cirrhosus. The sequence continues at coordinate 22,459,116 of CM052544.1, forward strand.
CCTTCTGAATCATCTGAATAGTTTCTTGGGGTGGGGGGGATGTTCAAGCTTAACGCAAAATTTAATGCAGATTTGTTGCTCTACTCGCTCAGTCATTTTTAATGAGATGGCCACACAGTACACATGCTCACTCAACAGTGTCTACCACCTTCATTGACTAGTACAGTTAAGTCATCATTGTTCACACATGCACATTCCAGTGCACCCTCCTTGGCTGCCAGGTTACATCAATGTTGCACAAACCATTCTCATTATATTAACAATGGTTGGACTTTATCCGGACAGACTATTATTTATACATATATAAATATCTCTAAATATCTCTAACTAACTAACTAACTAACTATACACACACACACACATATTTGTTTTGCTTAATCCCTTCACCTTCTTTCATCTAGTCCCCAGCCCTCCTCCCCTCTGACAGCTGTCAGTCTGCTCCATGTACCCATGCCTTTGTTTCTGTTTTGTTTATCAGTTTATTTTATTCATTAGATTCCACATACAAGTGAGATTATATAGTATTTGCCTTTCTCTGACTGGCTTATTTCATTTAGCATAAAATCTCCAGGTCTATCCATGGAATCTGCATTTTAACAAGTTCCCCAAGAGATACAGAGACAAATTATAGGTTAAAAAGCATTGCCCTAGAGTACATTTAACCTTTCTTATTCAGGGATTCTACTTGCTGGCGATTCTTCCATTTAGAATGAGGTGTAGCTCTCTGAATGGCCCATTTTCAGACAGACATGAAATGTCTGTTACCATAAAAGGTAACATTTTAAATTTATATTAATTTACTCTCTATGTATATGACCTCCTTCATATCTGAAGACATTCACTCTCAGGGTAGAGGAATTCATTTTCTGAAAGCAAGACTATAAAGGGAGAGTTAATGTTCAGCATACAACATCCAAAATAATAGTTTTTATTCTGCAAAAGATAAAAGACTTGGAAGTCAAGCTTTGTTAAAGAGAAAACAATTTTCTACTATCCCTATCTTTCTCCTGTTATCATACTGTGAAGCAGGTGGATGGAGATCATAAGTTTTCTCCATAGAACAGGAAAAATATTTATTTCACCTATTACCTAAGCCATGAATTGTTTTCCCTTATTAGTTTTATTTTGAAATAATTGTGTATTTAGAGAAGATCTGCACTATAGTTTAGTGAGCTTTTATATACCCTTTACCCAGCTTTGCATAATGTTAACATTTTACATAACCTTGATACAATAGCTGACATGCAGAAACTAACATTGGTACAATACTCAGACTTCATCTGGATTTCCACAGTTTCTCTGCTGTTTTCTTTCTTTTCCAGGGTCCAATCCATGAAACCACAGTGACTCTATTGCGTTAGTCTCCTTCAAGCTATAATGATTCTTGGTCTTTCCTTATCTTTCCTCATCTTGATAGTTTTGAAGAGAATCGGGTAAATATTTTGTAGAATGTCCCTCAATTTGATTCTATGATATGTTTTTTTCATGATTGGACTAAATTGATAGGTTTTGGGGAGACTATCAAAGAAGTGGTATTAAGCTATGAATGTTTATCCTTAATGCATAAAGATAAGCTGAGGAGGAAATAAAAGGCAGAAGTTTGCATCTTTGGTCCCAAGAGATGGTAGGGAGAGACAGGAGACAGAAGTAGGGCAAGAAGGTAAGATGATATTTGGGTTTTAGTTTTCAATATTTTCTCCACACACACCACTTGGGGGATAATCTCCAGGGGAAGGACACCTTTGTAACATCTAGATAAATAAAGAGTGACCAGAGACCACTGGGTTAGTGGCTCACTTTCCCAGATTTAGGCTGTAAGCAGAGTGTCCTGGCACATGTTTAACAACTGGAGTTAGGGAGCTGGGGGTGAGGGAGGGTGGAGCCCTGATTCATAATGTGTGCTCATTTCCCTGGTGGAAATGTTCCTACCTTGGCTGGCTTGAAGCTATCAACATAACATTGCTGAATGGAGTTAGAACTGCATGGAGGTGCATTATTATACAGCCCTTTGACCACATACATATAATAAACTTAGATAATAGTAAAATATGGTGAAATAAAGAGGAAGTGATGACTTTGAGTATTAATTGTCTTTGCATTTAACATAATTTGTTTAGATATTTATTTACATTATTTAATTTTTCATAATGGCTGCGTTTAATAACTGAAGCACAGCATTTCTGAAAAATGTACAATTGGTTAAGTTATGAGCTCTCTCTAGTCCTCCACTGTGTCTAGGGGATTCTGACCACTTGGCTCAGCAGCACCGCATCCTGTGTGGCTCAGAAGTAATGACACGGAGCTGGTAGCTGACGGTGGGTAGATAGGCAGGACTTAGAAAGCATTCCTGTCTCCTCACAGCCTTTGTGTGAGAGGCAGGAGTCTCCAGAGTTTCTCACTTTCCCAGTGGAACTGTTGGTGAGCTAGCTGACATCTAAGAACAGGTAAAGAGGTCATGGGGGATGGAACTATGATACCAGGGAAAATGTTCAGGGCTATGGCAATAATATTGAGGGCCCCCCAACATCAACCCAAAAGATCATATGGGACCTGGTTAGATTTCAGTGGTCCCAGTTCCAGGGAGGTAAATCCAGCCCCTCTAAAGGTGAGATCACTGGCAGTTCAGATTGTGCATGATCCAAGGATGCTATGAAGATACAATAAGACCTCCTTCAGATACCCCTATGTTACGTTGGGAAAGAGAAGGAAGAGGAAGGTAGAGAATCTGGGAAAGTGAAAGTCATCTTAAACAATGTTACTCAAAATATGGCTCATAGACCAGTGCCAGTCCACAAACTGTTACTGGTCTGAGATGAGATAAATATAGGTAAGAGTTTGCGTTGACATTTTATTGTAAACTGGCATTGCCGTGATATCCTAGCATGTGACCAGTGGCCTTGCCTTGTTGAATGGGATATAGACCAGTTCAGGTGTGTTGAACTACCACGGTGCATTGCTTGGGGCACAAGATGTACACTGGTCATAAGCAGGAAGGCCATGTATTGATTTATGATTGACTGGAAAGTCAATCAATTTGAGAAACATTAATCTAAAAGACTTTTGAAACCACCACCTATTTTGAATAGTTTGAATCAGAATATAGTTTGAAGTGTGTTCCTCGGATCTACAATATCAGGATCACCTGGGAACTCCTTAGATGCAAACTCTAAGTCCCCATCTGATATACCCAATCAGAAACCCTTAAGGTGGTCCCAGCAATCAGTTTAAATGTGTCCTCTAGGTGATTCTGCTGCCTGTTTGAGTTTAACAACCACTGGTAAGAATCTTTAAAGTGAAAGAATTATGTTCAAGCTGGAAGAAAATAAAATACTATTAAGTGCATATCATCCCCACTAGAATGCAGAGCTGGAGTCTGTGGATATAGACCAGGCAGAGAAAAAGAAAACGAAACTTTCTTTGCAAATCTGGGTGATACGCAAGTGAGTGAGGCCAAGAGGCAAAAGCTGAATACTTTCAGTGGAAGATCAATTTTGACTTTTCTCTACATTTCTAAGCATATCTCACTTCCCAGCACATATCAGTGTGTTTTTTTACCCCCTACCAAAACATGACCACAGTAATAGATACAGAAGAGTATTTCTCTAGCTTTATTCTCACCACCCAGTTGCTGGATTTCTGGCTATCCTCCCATTCCCTATAATCATTGCAATTAATAGTTCAGGAGGCACTTCTTGGCTATTTTGTGTCATTTGTCTTTATATAATCTTCCCCAATGCAAGGTTGATATGGCTTTGGCTTAGTATCTGGCCGACCTGGACATCAGCCATATCACAGCCAGGAAATTCTCTCTGCTGCCCATCAGAGCCCACCCAGGGCTCACAGGATTCTCAAAGGCAGTCTCTCTCAAACTGACATTGCAGACACTCACCTGAAGCTCTTGTTCTCCTGCAGGTGTGATCCTGCAGGTCCTGGGTGGGCCCAAAGAGCTGCACTTCGATCAAGCTGATGTTGTCAGTCCACAGACAGTATTTTGAGAAAGAAGGTTTAAAGCAGTGGTTTTTCTGCTCTCACCATGTGTTCCCCCAGGTCTTGAACACAGATAAACGAGCATAGTTGTAGGGTGACTAACTGTCTTGGTTTGACAAGGATTGTCCTGAACATCCTGTGTCCTGGGAAACCCTGCAGTCCTGGACAAACCCAGCAGCCCCAAACCACTCTGAACAGCCCTGATCGTCTTTCTCCCAGATTCTGTCCCCAACTGGCCTTTGTGTCGTTGTTCCCTGACTCTTCCTTCTTTTAATATAAATGCTGTCCCTTGAGGCTCTTCATTTCTCCTCCACTCCATGCCCTCTCTGTTGGAAGAATTGTCTCCCACCAGCCCCAGAGACAACTGCATTTGCAGCCCGTGTAGTTAGTTAGCCGTGTTTATGAAGAGCTGCCCATTTAACTTGCTTTGGAAGGTTCCACTGAATGTTTTCCCACAGCTGGTCTGGATTAAGAGGCCTCTCTGAGATTGGTTGGGCCCATATTTGATGGTTCACTCGTGTGCTTTCATATAAACATATTCATTCCACCTGGTCTCTGTAGACCAAGCAAGTCTCCCCAGTACCTGGAAGCAATGCCTTCTCTGCTTTGCCTCTTAGGTAATGATGTGGATATTATCTGGAATTAGGAAAAACAAAAATCTTCAGCTCTGGGGCTTGGAAAATGCACTGTGTTTTCCGATATTTACAAGCGTTCTTTCTATGGTGAAGCCATACATTTTTTTAGGCACAATTTCATGCCTCATTATCCCACAAATATAGTTCTGATTATGTTCACCCACAAATAAAACCTTCAATAACACTGAATTTACAGGAGAATGATTTCAAAACTCCCCATGTTTGTACAAAGTCATGGATCTCAAACCTTTACCATGCATTAGAGTCACCCAGAGAAGGATTGCTAAAGCACAGATTGCTGGCCCAGCTGCCTGCTGCATATCAGGTTCAGTAGGCCTGGGTAGGGGCCCACAAGCTTACGTTACTAACTAGTTCCCAGGTAATACTGATTCTGCTTGTCCATGAACCACTCTGAGAACCCCTGGCCTACTGGACCCTTTCCATGTAGCCTCAGGTCACATTCCTAACACCCAGCTATAGTACGTGTTTTCAAAGACAACCCTACATTCCTTGTTCAAATGTATGCTTTCCTAATCTGTGCCTTTGCTTTGTTTCATTCATTTATTCACTCATTGTCTTAGTCTGCTCAGACAGCTCTAACAAAATACCGTAGGCTATGTGATTTAAACAACAGACATTTATTTCTCACAGTTCTGGAGGCTGGGAATCCAAGATCAAGGCCCCAGTCATTTCAGTTCTTGGCCCTGTTCTTGGCTTGCCGAGGGCCACCTTCTCACTGTATCTTCACCTGGTGGAGAGAAGAAGTGCTGGTGTCTCTGTCTCTCCCTGTAAGAACACTAATTCCATCATGGGGTTCCATGCTCTTCACTTCATCTAAACCTAATTACTCCCCAAAGGCCTAATTACCTCCTAATGCCACCACATCAAGGACTGGGTCTTCCACACATGAAGGATACAGACATTCAATCCATAATACTCATGGATTCACTCATTCAGTGGTCCATTATTTCATTAAACTTTTCCCCCAGCTTTATTGAGGTACAGTTGACAAATAAAAACTATAAATATTTAAGGTTTACATTGCAATTTTTTTATATATTTCATCAAACATTTTTCAAAGACTAACAGGACTGGCTTTGTCAAGTGCCTTCAGAAAGTGGATGACATGAGGGAAGAGAGAAAAAATATATCCTTTTTATTTACAGATTGGCCTCACGGTTTTTAAAGAGCTTCTGTGTTCAAGCTCCCATTTGATCTTCTCCAGAGCCCTGAAAGACCAACAAGGCAGAGAGCACTTTGCACATTTCACTAAAGAAGAGATCGAAGGCCAGGGAGAAGTAGTTAATCAAGGTAATGCCAACTCAGGTCTTTTCAGTTCCACGTCAATGTTGTGGTTTTTTTCTTTCAGTCATACTACTGCAGTCTTGTCTCATTGTATCCTCACTCGTCCTGCTGTCCAAATCGTATCCCTTCTTTAAAACCCAATCCAACACTACCTCCTCCCTAAAGCCTTCCCTGATAATCCTAGTTAAAATAATTTTTCCTTCTTATAAACTAATGTATATTTTATTTTGTCTCTCTACTGGCACTTTTAAAAAATATAACCACCCTTTCTAGACCCTAGTCTCCTTGAGAATAGAATCAATAATTTGCTCTCCTTTTGATCTCCCACACCACTTAGTACTTAACTCATAGTAGATGTTCATCAAAGCACTGAGAACTGAAAAAAGGAATAAAGATGGAGAGATGAAAATTTCACCTATTCTAAGTCAATGATTATATTCATAAGATAATCAATACAGAATATAATGAAGATGAAAACAGAGTTGTGTGTTATCTCTTTGCTTTCTATCTCCATAAAGAAATAGGGGTGGGGAGAACTGACATTAATTAAACTGATTGTTGGCTACCAGATGTTGTATGTTATGATATTTTGCCTTAATAATCTAATAGAAAAATACTGTTCCCCCCATTTTTAAGTGGAGATACTGAAGCCCAGAATAGTTTAGAAACTTGCCCAACTTCAGAAGTTGATGACATATTTAGAGAGGAGACCAAACCCAACTCCATTTAACTTCATTTGGTAACATGAACACATAAAATCAGCTCCAACTGTGCCACGAAAATAAATTGTCCAGCATTTATTTACATAAGAAATTAGTTCATTACATAGCAATAATCTTGAGACTATCATTTACAGAAATAATCTTGAGATCATCTTTTAGTAACATAGTCACTCACTTTATTATTGATTTGTCGTTAATTTTTCATTTCCTGGATGAATCCTTTGATCCATTTTTCCAAAAGGAAACAGGAATTTCACTATTACCATACTCTTCCCTTATTCTTCATGTGACCAGTCATCACAGATTGTGAAATGCTAGCCTGTTACTTAGATACTAAGGATAGTCTTAACAAGTGGTATTATGTTAGAACAAGGCTATTAGAAAAAAGAGTATGCAGTGTTGGGGCTACATCCTGAAACAAAGTGGGGGTGGGGATGGATTAATCCAGAGATGTTTTCATAAATAACTTCAAAGAGAATAATAACTTTAGCAAAAATGGAAAACTCAGACTTTAAAGCAATTTGTTAGGCATTTACCATAGTGTAGAGCTAAGAATTACTAGGGAGTTTAACCAAAGGACATTGCCAGTGAATGTCACAGAATCTTGACAGAGGGGGATAAGAGACAGATGGCTTTAAAGAAATGGCTAACTCGTGTAGGAGGGTTCACGTATTGGTTCACACAGCTGAAGTCCTACAGGAGCAGAGGCCTGCAACATCCTGAAAACCACACACATACGTCAAAAGTGACAGTCTCACACTGTATGAAATGCCAATTTATATCCTTTACACTTTCAGGTATTGCAATGCTCTACATGGTAAACACCCATCAGTTTAATTGGCAGGGGTTTTTATGAAGTTGTATCATTTCATCAGGCATTAAGGCAGCTAAAAATAGATCTTGGCATCTTAACCAGCTTTTTTTTTTTTTTGTACAATTTCGACGAAACTATTTTAAGTAGTGAGAATATTCTACCAAATTCTTCCAAACTCAATTGATTTCTTAGGTACAATACAGTTTGAAGGCTCATTTTCAGGCCTCCTAGGGCATTCAATTCAGAAAAACCAACTCACAACAAATGTCCTCTTCCTTAAACAGCTTTCTATTGTTACTTAGCTTGTCAGATCAGGCAGCTGGTAAAACGTCATGCTTCTGGAGAAGGGTGAAAATTGGGGAAGTAGAGAAGTATTTTTTCTAATGTAGTGTTGATGATGTTAATGTAGCAGGTTTGTATGGGCATTTTCAATCACTCATGTACATGTCCTCAGAGACGTAGCACAAGCAGAGACTGAGCTTCTTGACAATAAAACCATAAAGAAATTCACATTTTAAAAAAGTGTTTCCTTGTCATACATTCAAAGGCATAAGATTATTGAGTCAAAAGGTATGAACCTTTATTATCCAATATCTGATTGATGTTACCAAAGTATTTTCAAAAAGTGTTATATAGATTTATATGTCAGCAGTTATGTAAAAAGAAGCCATTTTTAAATGCACCCTTACTAACATTAAATTCTCTTTTGCTTTGTCTTCCAGATCATCAATTTGTTCTTCAACTTTTCTAATCTGTTGTTATACCCATCTATTTGGTTTTTAATTTCTATCAGCTTGTTTCTCAGTCATGGAATTTTCATTTGATTTTTACCATAGTGTCCATTAATCTGCTGAAATTATCTTCTCATCTAAAGTTGGTTACTCCTATACCTGGATCTCCTGCAGGTCTGCTTTGGGTCACTTTTTCTTGTCTACTGGTGTGTCTTGTAATTTCATTGAATGACTGACATTGTGTATAAAATGTGGTAGAGATAATTTGAGCCTTTGGATGATCATATCCCTTTCAAGTGATGTTTTAGTCTAGCTTTTGACAGGCATTTAGGGAAGTAAGACCTCTCTTGGACTTCCTGCTCTCTGAGTTCATGGCCTCTCGAGTATTCCCCAACTGGAAGCCCTCTGATTCCTTTGAACAAATATTTGCTAGATATTTTATCCAGTTTTTCTCTCTGCTCTTAGAGGATGAGATGATCTAAATGAAAATAATCTATAACAGCTGGAGTATAAGTCATTGACACTAATTTTAAAATAATGAATTCAACCTAAATATAACTTATTTTTGTTTTAATGTATATTCACTTGATTATTAATAAGGCTAAATGTTTTATATGTTTGCAAATGTGTTATATTTCATCTGTGAAATGTGATTTTAGTCTTATTTCATATATTGGTTAAGTGTGATTCTATTTTTATTAGTTTTCAGGTGCAGTGTTATTATGGGTTTGTATGAGCTTCTGTGTAATAATTATACTAACCTTCCTATTCTTATACCCAAATAATGTACTTGAGCTACTGTTTGTGTATTTTATTGTTGTTTCAATATAATCAAATCTATTTTATCTTTTATTTCACCTTGCAATTAGTTACAGTATTTTATTTTATTTTATATTTTTAAAGATTTTATTTATTTATTTTTAGAGAGAGGAGGAGGGACAGAGAAAGAGAGGGAGAGAAACATCAATGTATGGTTGCCACTCACTCCCCCTCCCTGAACTGGGGACCTGCCCTGCAATCCAGGCATGTGCCCTGACTGGGAATCGAACTGGCAACCCTTTGGTTCACAGGCTGGCACTCAGTCCACTGAACCACACCAGCCAGGGCTAGTTATGGTATTTTCAGCTTATAAAAACACGTCCCTTTACACTTCCTATTGTTTGAGTTTTGCTAATTTATTACATGTGTATGATGAGTGTATATTGATTTTTTCCAAACTGTTAATCAGTCCATGTATTACAAAATATTTTCCCTCTCCATTGATTTATGTCCTGCTATTATCAAATATTTAATTCTTATATAAAATATAATTTATTTTGATCACATATTTGCCCCATTAATCTATCTATTTGGTGCCAGTATCACATGGTTTTAATTATTATAACTTTATAATGTATTTTATATTTGATAACACTAGTCTCTCTACATTACTCTTCTTTCTCCATACTGATTTTTGCTTGCTATTCTTGTTTATTTTCTCTTCCAGATTTATGTCAAAATCAAGTTCCCCTCATCATTACCTCAAAATGTGAAAAACAAAAGAGAAATTGATACTAGATTTCCATTAAAGCTACATGCTGGAAAGAAATAACAATTAAATTTTTATGTTATCTTTTAAAGCAGGAGGCAGTCTTTTGATTATTTAACTTAATATTTTTATAACTTTCAAAAAGATTTTTATGAGAACTTCAGTTATTAAAATAAGCAAAATAAATAATAATTAATCAGTCTTCTGATTATTTAATATTTTTGGCTCCCCAAAACTTTTGTTTAGATAGGTCACATATATCTGTTTAAAATCATTTATAGCCCTGGCTGGTATAGCTCAGTGGATTGAGCACAGGCCCTCAAACCTGAGGGTCACCAGTTCCATTCCCAGTGAGGGCACATGCCTGGGTTGTGGGCCAGGTCCTCAGTGGGGGGTGCACAGGAGGCAACCACACATTGATGTTTCTCTCCCTCCCCTTCTCCCCCCTTCTCCTCTCTCTAAAAATAAAATAAAGACAATCTTTTAAAAATAAATAAAATAAAATCAATTATAGAGCTAATATATTTTCTTGCTCTTGTAAAATGAATCTGTTTTAAAAGTTTATATTGAGTTAGTGACTGCTAGTTACTTAGAAATACTACTTACTAATTTATATAAATATTCACATGACTTCTAATATTTTACTAATTTATTAACTCTTCAAATTTCCATTGACATCTTTGGATTTTCAAACTATAATAATATTTTTTTCCACACGCAATGGTAATGTTCTATCTTTTTTTACTCTTTGTAGCTCTTCTTTCTTTAATATATTTTATTACATTCATCAGGGCTTTTAAAATAACATTTAATAACATTATGGCAAAACCACTATACCAACTTCTTTTCCCACCCCTGTTTTTAAACATATACATTTCTAGTATTTTTACATTAATTTTAAGGCTGACTATTAGTTTAAAATATTTATCATCATTTTGAGGAAATATTTTATTTTTTTAACCATTTGAACAAAAAGGTATCAAATTTTATCCAATGCTCTTAAAAATAATCCATTAAAATAACAACATTTTCTTATTTAACCTACTGATATCACATATTTCATTTGTATAGCATGCTTAGTATGCTATACAAACTTTTGCATTGCTTTGCTTAGTATATATGACTTTATTTGGCTCTGGTATATTTTATTGCATTTAAAGTATAGCATGTATAATTTATTTTTTCATTTAGAGTTATCTAAAGCATGATCTTTCAGTACCATTGTCCCTTCACTAATATTACAATGTTAATGATTATAAAGTATTTCCTTTGCCTTATTTACTGTTTTTTGGCAAAAATTCCTCTTTGTTTAATATTCATATTGCTTTATTTAATTTAGATGTGTGAGCAGATTAAGCTGGAAAATACTTTGCCTTTTAAAAACATATTTCTGTTGTTTTTCTTTAAGTATGACTCTTGTAAGCACCACCAAATCAGAAAGATTTTTATCTTAATTTAATATGAAGATCTTTCCATTTGAACAGGGAAATTAAAGCCCTTTACACTTGTCATAATTTTTTTAAAAAAATTTAAATATATCGTATTGATTATGCTATTACAGTTGTCCCATTTTAACCCCTTTACTCCCCTCCACCCTGCATACCCCCTCCCACCTGCATTCTCCCCCTGCTTTATTTCATGTCCATGGGTCATACATATAAGTTCTTTGGCTTCTACATTTCCTATACTATTCTTAACCTCCCCCCTGTCTATTTTCTACCTACCATTTATGCTACTTATTCTCTGTACCTTTTCCACCTCTCTCCCCCTCCCATTCCTCCGCTGATAACCCTCCATGTGATCTCCATTTCTGTGATTCTGTTCCTGTTTGCTTGGATTGTTTTCTTTTTTAGGTTCAGTTGTTAATAGCTGTGAGTTTGTTGTCATTTTACTGCTCATAGTTTTGATCTTTTTAAAGCTTAATTGTAATTATTTTATACTTTGTTCTTTTCAATAGTTCCTTATCATTTGGTGTTTTGAATGACCTAGGTTTTGTTTACTTTTATCTTCTACAATTATTTATAAAAAATATATATATTGTTTCCAATCTAACCAGTGCCTACATTAAAATGTTTACAAGTATCTTTAATTGTATTCTTATCTAATGATTCAAAAATAAAGCCACAACTTCTATTGCTTTTGTTTTCTCCATTTCCTCTTTCCACATTATGAACATTACTTACAGACTCTTCCTTTAAACATTTAAAAACCTCTTTTTCAGGGTTATTTTATGGAAAACATTGCTCCCTTAGTAAAAAAGAAAATCTAACTCCTAACATCAATTCTTAATTCACCTCAATTATCACTAGATTTTATTAATTTATTACTTTGTCTTTACCTTTAATGCTTAGCACTAATCTTTTTTTCCAGAAATTTCCTGCTCTTGAGTTTTTATATTGTCCCACCTCTCAGTGATCTGGAAGAGATCTCTGAAATGTTTGCAGAAAGTATTCTTAATGTCACATGTTTTGGCATCTTGAATATTTTATTATATTCTTCTGTTGCTTTTACACATAAAGCAATGATTAGGTAGACCTAAAACTTACAAATTTAACTTGTCTCTCATAAAATTATGTAGAAATTTACTTGTGCTCTTAAAAAGATTCTTGTTTGATATAAAAATATATAAGGGTAATCTACAAAAGTAATATATTTTTTTTTCCTCACCTATTTGCAAGATTTGTTTGTCCTAGAAATTTTAAAATTGCCCAGCTTATGACTAGGCATTTTTTACTACTCCTTAATTTTGTTCAAAAGAAAACTTACAATGTTGATGCAAGTTTTTCCTCAGAAAGTTTTCCTCTATTATAACTTTAATGTTTACTTCTGACTCATAGGCTATATATTCAGGGGAACATAATTATTTTATTCATAAATTCAAGAAATGTTTATTTAACACCAATAGAGTATACCATGTGTTAAGCACTCTGTTAGGGATAGGGTTGTAATAATAGATGTGTATTGCTCTCAAGGAGCTTATATTCTAAGTTAGAACTCCATAATTTGTCTTTCCTATTTCCTCTTATCTTTTTAACTTTTACTCATTTCCTTTGGATGTTTAGACTATTTATAAGCTTCTTGTATCCCTTGTTTTTATTTCTGCAAAACAAAAATTTCACCTACTGAATTTTTTATTTAGTCACAATTTATTCTTATTTTTACCTGTTCTTGTTTAATTAAAAACAATATAGTCTGTCCTACTATATTGTTATAATTGCATTTCTAAGAAACCTCACATTATCAAAAGGTTATTATAAAACAATTTTTTCAAGAAGAAAAGGGACTAGCAGCTAAAAAGTTTCAAATACACAATAAGATTATTTTTACTACAGTAATATCAATAATAAATGTTTTTATATCTCTAAGTGTTTTTAACTCAAATTACACTAGTAAATTAGTCTGTCAAAATGAGTTCATACAATCCTCAACATTATTGATCAGGTAATGTAAGACTTACAATGGAAAGTGAGACCAGATCCTAGACAAGGAGTTTCTAGGACCATAAAATAAATTATATTACAATTTGCAACTATCCAAGGTAAAGAAAAGACTATAACACCAATTGAGCAACCAACCAGCCATTCAAACAAATTTATTACAAATACTTCTATGGAATAATTTCATTTCTGCATGATTAACTTTAGTTCTAAATGTGCCATTATGTTAAAGCTAATAATAGCCAGTACAATGTACATGATGTATCTTAAGGTATCAGTGATGTTATTTCCAATTCCATCTATAAAACCATAGGCAGTCAGAGAAATGATTGAAGTCTTACACAGAAACAACCAGAGTTTCTAGTGCACTTCATGTATTAGGACATGCTCATTGCACCATCCTCTCAAGCTGGAGGAGACCCAAGAGGAAAAGCACCCACGACTTCAATGTGCTTCCACAAAATTTCCTTTTTCCTGTAAACTTGCAGAGTCACCTTCTGGCACTTACAACAAGAGCAAAGACAAAAACAGAAAAGAACAAAGGAGAATATTTTTGTGTTGCTCATATATTTCAAGTCCTGGTACATGAGGCCCAAGTAGCCATCAAAGGGAAGTCTTTTATGTGTGAACATTAAAATGAAGAAATGCAGTTCTGGCCAGGACGAACATTCATTCTGCTAAACCTAAGAAGCGTCTGAGGTATGTCAGGGCCGGCAACACAGAAGGCCATAGGAGCATGTTCGAGGACAAATTAGAATTGATGAAGCACGCCTTTTATCCCTTTCAATATCTAGAATATGCTTATTTCCTATGTTTTTACTGTTGATGTATAAAATTTTGTTTCAGGTGGTTCTAAAGCTTTTTAAAAACTAATTTAGTAGAAGAGTGTTCATATACTGCAACTCATTTGGTGTCTTCCCAGAAGTCCCCCAAATTGGAATCTTAAAATATGCACATTGGGATGAAAACACAGCTTAAAAACAGTTTTGTTAAATGTCTGTTTTTTTAATTCAATGAATGATTTTAAAAATTAGCTTCATTGTTTTTTAATTTACCATCTGTTAACTCAATAAATATGAGTTCTTAAAGTTAACCTAATTGTCTTGGAATTTGCTGTTTTTGAAGCTGATTAAAGTTATTTAAATTAATTTTATTTTATATTCAGACTAGGACAAAGCCTTTCTGCATTTGGATAGATCTTGCTTAATAATTTACAAATAAATATGCCCATTTTTAAAATGGACTAATTTTCTTTTTATGGTTCTTAATATATATCAGTCAACTTGTAAAGAGGCAGAGAGGCTGATGCTGGATAACTAAAGGGATAGTTTATCAATACACCAAAACTTACAGCCATTAAAAACGGTGATCATGTAGAAAATTTACATCAACTCTGTCTCTTGTTTAATAAAGAAAAATAGAGTAAATATTAACTTGAATACAATTTCTTTCATTCTACATCTTTATGGATAAAAGGAACTAATTTCTTAAAAATATTGTTCTGCCTCTGGTCACAGTGTATTGGACTAACAGTGGTCTCTGGTGCCAAGTAGGCCAATCAGACTCTTCCCTGAGGACTGTGACAGACAGAAGGTCTTTCTCCGGGTGGCTTGACCAGAACATCTGTGTCTCAAGAGAAACTGGCAACCATGATCTGCTATGTAACTGTGGGGCCGTGGGGCGAGGGGAGCTGGGCTGCTTTGAAGAAAAAAGACAAAAATGGACATATGGAAAGAGAAGGTTGGTGGATTCCTTATAGCACCTTAAATACTTCTTCTACTCTTGGGGTCTCATTGCACTGACTGTGAATTCCATGAAAAGTCCCAGTGTGCTTTTCCCTTTTTTGCTTAAGTTCACAGAGTCAGTCAACTTCTCTCACTCACAAGTCAAAATAACTTAAACTATTTATATTGCACAAGAGGAAAACCCCCTGGTGGTGATGATTGTTTAATCAGGGATTTCCAGGCTTTGTTCCTCCCCTGCTTTTCTTTAGATGAGAACTTTTTAATATTAATACATAATTTACATATTTTTGTTTTACAGTTATTGTTTTTATGGTTTATCTATGAAACTTTTGTCTATCTCCAAGTTATTTAGTATAAGGTTTTTTTCCTCTAAAAGCTTTAAGGTATTAGTGTCTGCATTTAGATCTCAAATCCATTGCAAATGAATTTTGAATATGGTGTGAGGTAGGGATCAAAGTTTTTTTTATTTTTTATATGATATATAGTTATTCTAGCACTATTTATTGAAAATACTTTCTTTTGCGCATGGGGTTGCTATGGTGGTGAAAATGGGAAGGGGGATGAAAAGGCTATCTAAAACTAAATTATTGACAATACTGAAATGAATAGGTAGCTCTGGCCTGTGTGGCTCAGTTAGATGGAGCTATTGTCCTATAAACTGAAGGGTTGTGGGTTCAATTTTTGGTCAGGGCACATGGCTAAGTTGCAGGCATATTGGTTATCCTTTTTGTAACATAGCAGTTGGCTCCTTCACATCTAAGAATTTCTTGAATGCTCACCCAAGGATAATTTTTTTCATTGTTGATTTGATGTTTTTAGAGAGAGGGAAACACTGATGGTTTTAATTATTTCTTTAAAAATATATAGTAGTGGATGAAAATGTTTTGGCTAATAAACATTCAATTTCCCTATTTCTGGAATAATTATCCCCCAATTTATCTTGGAGAACCATAGCTCCCCCACTCCCAGCCTACACGATTTGTGTAGGGTGGCTGCACTCCCAAAGCGGAGGTGGGCGTTTGACCCAGGGCTGGTGAGTTAAAGAACCACAGTTCTTGACCAGAGTGATGAGTGCAGGTAAGGGTACCTGAAACAGTTTGACCCAGTCACAGTCATGTAACCTTATCTGAGCAGCTAGATCTCACTGTGCTTAAAGCAGTCCTTACACTGTGCTGTTCCAGTTTGTGTGTATGTTTATGGGGGTGGAGGAATAAAAGGGTAATAAAACCAAAAAAAAACTTTTATTTTTGAGTTGGATTTCTACACTTTACAACCCAAGTTCTCCAAGATCCCATCTTATTTCTACCAAATCTGAATTTATAGACATGGAGCCAGAAATCTGTATTTTTTAAAAGATATTATTTATTTTTAGAGAGGGGGAAGGGAGAGAGGAAAAGAGGGAGGGAAACATCAATGTGTCGTTGTTCCTCAAACACCCGTACTAGGGACCTGGCCCGCAAGCCAGGCATTTGCCCTGACTGGGAATCAAACCAGCGACCTTTTGCTTTGCAATCTGGTGCT
Source organism: Trachops cirrhosus (assembly GCA_028533065.1). Lineage (NCBI taxonomy): Eukaryota > Metazoa > Chordata > Mammalia > Chiroptera > Phyllostomidae > Trachops > Trachops cirrhosus. The sequence continues at coordinate 22,475,541 of CM052544.1, forward strand.
CAATCCACTGAGCCACACCAGCCAGGGCTGAAATCTATGTTTTTAATAAGCATTCTGTTTATTCCTATTTACATTAAAGTGTGAGATCTACTGATTTAACTTCCTTATTTTATGGCTGAGAAAACTGAGACTAATAAAGACTAGGTATCTTTCCCAAGATCATTCAGCAATATGTATTTATTCTAGGTATGTGAGAATTAAGAGTGAGAAGAACAAAGATCCCTGCCTCCATGGATATCACCAACTAGCTTGTTAGTTACAGAATCAGAACTAAAATTCAGTTCCTCTATTTTCTTCCTGATGACTTGATTTCACCAAGGGTTATGCTCCAATACTCTTCTTCCCTACTCTAATACATTTTTGGTCTAAAATGTACACTTTTATTACAGGCAAAGATTCTACATTTGGGCAGCATGCATAACATATAAAAATAGGAGATGCTTTAACAATTTTAAGGTAAATGATACTGCTATGTATGGTCTGTTATTTGCTAACATTTCCACCAAAGCAACAGAGGACAGAAAGTAGCGAAGAAAAATACAGTACCCACCCTTCTGCTCAAAGTCTCAGGTAACCAGAAGGTCTTTGAAGGCTTGTTTTTTTGTTAAAAAGTTATCCAACATGCTGCATTCAATTCCACTGTCCGTGTAACTGTTTTAATAGAAAACTAATTTCTTCCAAAATCTTTCAGTAAAAAATAAATATTCCAGAAATAGAGGCCATAATTATCGTCTGGCTTTGTGTGCCTCTGGCACACCAGCAAGACACCCAGGAGGTACTTTTTTTCTGCCCCATTTACATTCCAGTCAATTTATTTTCTATTCTTGCTTAGATCCCAGGATTTCTTTTCCATTAGAATACTAATGACAACAATAATATTAACACAAAAAACCATTGTTATTTTTTATTGAGTATTATCTGTATTGAAGCACTGCATCTGTTAACTCCGGGAGGTGGGTACAACTATTAACCCCATAATATGGATGAATAAATTGAGGCAGACAGCCAGGAGACTTGTTCAAAGTCAAGCAGGTAGTAACTAGTTGAATGAGGATTATAATCCAGGCAGTCTGACACCCAAAATTTCTGAAATTCACTTAAAATATTATAATTTACCCATGCTGCTCCTTTGTATTCAAAATCCATGGGACATGTAAAATGGGTGAATTTTATTGTACATAAATTATACCTCAAGAAAGCTGAATAAAAAAATTACAATTTGTAGAGCCAAGTTGTTAAAAATTTAAAGACTTGCTTTTTCGTGAAATGAGCAGCTTTAAGAATATGAATATGCCCATGGGAACATAACCTAGAAGAAACCCATCAGCAGCATACCCTATGAAAGAATACCTAGTGTTTTTATCACTTTAGGGGACTTTTTTTGGAGAGTGTTGGATGTTCTTACAGATCATAGACTGTGGAGTGGCTGGCAAGTATGGTTTCAAAGCGAAAGAGGAGCTGAGAAGAATTGTTTAGTGAACTCATTTTTTTAAATTGAAAAAATAAATCCTGTAAAGACAGTCTTAGGCCCATGACTATACAATAGTCTAATGGGCAGTCACAGAGTTTGGCCGTCACTAGAAACATGCGTGAACTATACCAATGGGTCTAGTGCAGTGTGACAGAGCCTGAGGGTTCAGGGGTTTAGGGTCTGGTACAAGGACTATCTGGTTAGCCAACATGCCTCATGGCAGGGCCAGTAAGCTTAGTCTTAGACAATAGGTATTCTGATGCGGTACACATCTTTTTGTCTCGCACTGAATGATTTATGAATTTTTAAAACCAATATTTACCATAGATAGAGAAAATTATATTGATCAATATAAGATCATTGTGTTCTTGAAAAATAAACAATCTAGCCAAGGAAGCATATGGCATAAGGGGCACTCAAAAATGTGCTCTCCTTCTAAAACATTAGCTTTCTTTTCTTTCATTCATTAGCTCTGCAAATATTTATCGGGCACCTCTTATATACTATATGGATGGCTGTGCACTATGAACTGGGCAGTGTTGCTTTTCCTCATCCCTCAAATGATTACGGAATATCAGCTATAGTAGCCTCCCACATTAATTTTTCCTGCCCACTTTACCACCACAGTGTTTTCTAAAGAGATTTGATGGTGTTACTTCCATCCTTAAAATCTTTAATGACTTCCTATCTCATAGGAGACTCCTAATGTCCTCTCATGTAGGAGACATTGAGTGACAGTACTTAACCTCAATTTGACCACTAGACATATCCCCCCATAGGCATACTTTGAAATATAAGTTCTCAACATTTAATATTTGTTTTTTATGTAAGCTCCATTTCTAGCTTCTTTTTAGAAACCGAAGAACTGAAATTTAGCATTGACTGTTCCATTTAGACAGAGAATATATTCTGCAGATTGCCACAGTTCTGACCACTGCTTATGGCCTCATCTTGGTCTGCCGTGCTCCCTTATATCCATGCTTGGTCCAAGGCATGCATAACAGTTTGCAATCCCTGATGGATGGGTTCATGTCTAAAATCTAGAGCATGTCTGCATGCTGCTTCAAAATTTGGAATTGTTTGGTTTCATCCTTCACAAAGACTCTATGTTCCAGATGCTCTGAATTCTGTGTAGTTCCCTACACAACAAGCTTTGTCCTCCTTGGGGCCTTTACTCCTGCTGGTCTCTCTGCTTGACATGTCCTCCCTCCATCTTCCTTTCCATCCTGGAGGAGCCTGGCTTATCCTCAAGACTTAGTTCAATCCTCTAATGAACTTTTGCTAAATCCTGCCAGAGGGTAATTTGCCTCTTCCGGTGTTCTCACAGCACTTTGTGCCTCTATTAGAGTGCTGTGACTTTTCTACTTGCTCAATGGGAAAATGTGTTTCTTGAAGAGGAAAACTCTTAATCATCTCCATATCCCAGTTTCTTAATAGAGTGCCTGGCATCTAGTAGATAGATATGAATATTTATTGAATGAACAAAAAGATGGATAAGTGAATGAATGAATGAATCCTTCCAAGAGAATTTCTGTTACAACATTCTGAGGTTTAAAATAAGAGAAGTACCTACTCAAGACCAAATCTCAAATTTTGGTAATGATCATGACATCTTCAGGTAACAGTTCTTAAAAGTTCCTGTTCATTGTACCCTTTCCAGAACAGCAAGTCTTGAGAAAATTAAATGTACATAATATTTAAATATATATAAAGTGACTTACAATTGATAGAGCACCATATGGTGGGGGGCCATATGGGTGGGATCGCAGTGCTGGATTCAAAGAGAGAATAGATGGTGAAGGAAGTCACAACATACCTCCATACAAGGCTGGTGGCCTCTCTGGCAATGTTTACCTGGAAAAATGGAACATTTGGGCCACAAAGCAGCAGGAAATGATCATTTAGCGGCAGGCTATCGTGTGCAGAAGGGTGAGTGCGAGTATGGGAGTCCTTGGAGCTGTGTATCATAACTCTGTACTAGGCTGCACTATCTGGTCTCATTGTAATGCTTCCATGGAGTCATGCAACTAGTCCTGGTCAACAGCTGTGAGTCCAAATAACATGTGTCACTTCTGGCCATAGCACTTAAATGCCAGCATGAGATGATTTAGATTGATCTTTATTTTTGCCATAGCCCCATGAAACATTCAAGATGGCAACTGTTCCATGAGCCTGGGACCCTGAATAAGGAGACACGGAAGGGACCTGCTGATGTGCAATGGACTCATAGTATAACCAAGAAAACAACTTTTGCCGTATGAGCCACTAAAACTTGGAATTGTTTCTCTGGCATAATACAGCCTATCTGGATTAATAAAACAGGTTTTCTCTGTTTTGCTGCAAATGAAAGAAAAAGACTAATGGTTGGAAGTTATAGGAAGACCGATTCTGTGCAACTTTAAAAAATGTAATAAAGGTACAAAGATGGAATAAACTGCTTGGATTTTATTGGTTCATTCACCAATATACATTGAACTCTACCGTGTGTTAAGTATTCTGTAGCTAAAATCCCTACCTGTATGGAGGTAAGTGGTGAGTTCCCCTTCGCCCAAGATGTTTGTGTTGATGGCCCCTAAAGTTCTGATTAGACAAATTAACTTGAAAAATACCCTCTAACCCAGAGCTTCATGGATGTTTATTTCCTCTGGTCTAAAATAGAAAAAACATCTATTTTCTCAAGCATTCCTTTGATTCAAATCATTTACTGGTTTATTGAGTTGTCTTTTCACATTTTAATGTCAATTTTCCAGCAAATAAGTTCCTTGAAGGCCAATACAGTTTTATCTCTCCTTTTCTCATACTATTTAGTAGGCAATATTTTATTGTCTATTCTTTGAGGAAAATAATCAGCTTTTGACACTAGCTATTGTTACTTGATATGTTTCAGATTTACTTATTTTTCAAATATTTGTTAGATTTGGACTTCTTAAAAAAATCTAGGAACACAAATGTACTACCCTAATAAGTTCCAGGTAAAATACTTTTTTCTTTTCCTGAAAAAAAGTCTTAGCTCTGTATTGAATTTGTCACCAATTAAGCTATATATCATTAACAGCTTAATTCAGTAGGTATTTAATGTATTCCTACTATGTGCCAAAGGTTTACACAAGTTTATCAAAATATGTTACTTAATACACTTTACCCATCATTACATAATTCTATAATAGAGCCTATGATCTGGGGGGGCGGGAACAAATTCAAAAGGCTGGGGCAAAAATGTTCCTTCAGCTTAAGGCAGGGGAGCATATCACTCCACAAATTCTGGGGGCTCAGTCGATAACTTGGGGGTGTAGATGAGTATGTCAGATTGTGAAAGGGAGAAAAAATCCTTGTTTTTGTATTTCGATTTCTGTTAAGGTTCATTTCAGGCTTTTAGAATTGGAGAATCAGCTGCCTGCTACAAGAAATTGCTAATAAGCAGTAATTAAAGACTGAGAATTTATTTATTCTTTCCATTCCAAACCTGATGTCATTCCCAGATGGAGATATTGGTACTAGTTAAGCAATTCAGCATTTTGGTAAATTAAGGCAGGATTTGGTGTCTCCTGGGTCCTGTATGGGAAGAAAGTGGTCCAGGAAAGAAAATTTGTGTTTTGTTTTGCACATTGCGATCCTTTATACCTTTTTGCTTTGTTTTATAGAACCAGGAGTTGAGGTGGGCACCTGCATCTTAAAAAATGAGGGCTCGTTCTCTAAAAGAAACTTTATATTCTTATGTCTTTGGAATTGTTGTCTGTCTAAAATGACAACTGAAAAGGATGGATACATTCCAGTGAATTCAGTACCCATTGACAGAAAAGAACAGGCGGATCAGAAAGCAGCGTGACTCCATCCACTACTCTCCTTTATTTAGAAAACCCACACCAAAATACAGCACAGTTGACGTGTTTGTTACCAGGGCTTGAAAGTTGAGTCAACCACTGTGCAAAAGATAAAATAAGACCGCACGGATATCAGGATTTTCCCAGTGTGCTTTATTCATAGACATTTGACAGAGAGGACCTAACAGAGCATTTAGAAAAAACAATTCTCAGCCACAGTCACTTTCCAGGAACTTCACTGCAAACTGTGCTCCAGGCTGGCGGGATGGAGATCTTAGCAATCTCCCTCCTGCTTCCATAGTTTCCTTCTCTCTAAATACAATTATTTATGGGGACTTAATGAGAGAGCAAGCCTTGTGTGAAAAGAACTCAAGAAAGTGCAGCTTCTAAAAATACACCGAGGCGGCCCTGCAATCCTTATTGTTACAACTGACGTTTTGCAGTTCAAGCCATGAACCTAACAACTACACACACACACACACACACACACACACACGAAGAGAAAAAGTAAAGACTGATTTTTCTTTCTGCAATCCCTTGAGTAAACCGTAGTAATTTTTTGTTCTCATACTCAACGCAAATTTCCCAAAGACCGCACAACGTAAAAACAAAAGACCTGTTAGCTTCCTTAGAGTTGGTGGGGAGGCTGGCAAGAGGACAGGGGCAAAGTGGAATTTCAGTTTCGCCTTAGCTGGGGTCCTGAACTCCCAGTCACCCCTGATCTTGCAGAGGTTTCTGGAGTTTCAGTCCCCTATGGGAACCGTTCCATCGGCCCTCATCACTGGCCCTCTTTGCTTCCAGCTTTTTGGAGAAATTGGACCTCAGCTTAGGCGTCTTTTTCCAGCGAGTAGAAAAGAAGTACAGTGGCGGACGAGAGGATAAACAGTAAACAAATGGGCAGGGGCACGGCGTGGGGGTCTGCCGGGGGTCCTCTCCTCTTCCTTCGGCCACGTGCTCTTCAGTTGGGGTGCAACGTTCCTGTACAAGGTGCTGAGAGGTGCGAGGGTGGGGTGAAGGGAGATAGATGGACAGAACAGGCTATAAGGGAAGGAGGCCCTCTAGGAAAGATCGTCTCCACCGAGCACAGACGAGAGAAAAAAAAAAAAAAACTGGCCCGCATGCCCCTAGTGGGGAGCGATACATCCCACGCAGGCTGGGTTTGGGAGGGGGAACGTCGGGACCTCTCACCTGACTTCCTCCTCCGCTGGCACACACCGCAATAACCCCTTGCTCCCCCTCTCAAAAAAAAAAAAAGCCAGCCAAACAACGAACAACAAGAGGAAGCCGCAGGCGGCAAGAGGAGGGGTGCGGGAGGTGGGGGCCCCGGAGAGGTGAGGGGGTAGGGTTGGCGGGCATCGAGAACTGCGCCGCACACCCCCAAGCGCACTCCAAGGCGCCCACACTTACCCCTCGCGGCTGAGGGTCCGGTCCTCCGGCGCCAATCCCTGCACGCGCCCCTCGCCCGCCCTCGTCCCTCCAGCCCGCCGCCCCTCAACACCCCAGCCGGCGCGCTGGGAGGGAGCCTACGCGCGGCGCGCGGCGGCGGCGGTGGCGGCTCGGGCTCGGCTCGGCTCGGGCTCCAGCGCGCCTAGTGTTGCCGGCGGCCGCCGAGACTCCACCGCCAGGGGGAGAAGCCGGGGCGGGCGCAGGGGAGGCGGGCAGGGCCCTCGCCGCCCCGCCGGCCATCCCGCGCAGCAGAAGCTCCGAAGCGGCCGGCGACGCAGTGTCCGCGGAGCCCCAGGGCGCAGCGTGCCTGGCCGGAGGAGCCGCAGCTGGATGCGCGTCGCGGGTGGCTGCGGGCTCCCGTGGGGGGCGCCCCGGCCGCTCCGGTGCGCCTCCAGACTGCGGGCGCGGCGACCGCGGGGCCGAGAGCAGCTCCCGCCGGCCCCTTCCCCCTCCCGCCCCCGCCCCCGCCCCCTCCCCCCCCCGTTAACATCTCCTCCCTCCCCCCCTTCCCTTCCTTCCCTCGGCCCCGCGCGCTCGCTAGCTCGCTCCTCGCCTCTCTCTCCCCTTTAAACGCCCACTTCGGATGGGGAAAGAAGACAACTTGAAGTCAAGTTGCAATTAACTTCCGCGGCAGCCGCAGCTCCGGCGGCGGCGGCACAAGAGGCACAAGCCGCCGCCTCGGAAGTCCGACGCCGGCGCGCCCGCCGTGGGAGCCGTTCCTGGGCTCCGGCCCGCACTCGACAGCCACCGCCGCTCCCAACGCCCATGCCTGAGTGAGTTCTGCTCCTTTGCTCTCCCCCCTCTCACTCTTGCTGTTTTATCTCCGTCTCTCTCTTTTTTCCGGAATCGATCCAAACTTCTTTATAACACCCACTCCCGGCGCCTCTCGTTGGGGCTGCTCGGCTCCCCTCTCGTGGGCGCCGGGTGGCAGGGGTCTGCCGATCCCCTTCTCTCGCGAGCGCAGCCGGATCCGGAGGGGTGGGCCGGTAGAGTGAGGGAGAGCACGCGGGATGGGGGACTTGAAGATGCCATTCGTTCTCTCTCAGGGTGTGGACACACTAACACACCTGCCCGACAGACCCTGACTGAACAAACTCCTTCAGGTCATCAGCGTGACCCCTTTTGGAAGAGAAAAGGGGAGGCGAAGAGACCGGAGGGAGCACACAGGGAAAGGGAGAGCCTCTCTGTGCGCCCCAGAGCCGGGCTGGCAGAAAGGTGCCCCGCGGAGCCTGCTGGGGGAGTGGAAACGTTCCCCCGCGGGATCGCAAGTAAGCTCAGCATCCTTGCCCGGTCCATCTCCGCCTGCCTCCGCCCCCGCCCGTGCGGCAGGTTGGGAGCGGCGGCGGACCGGGATCTGGGAAGTTTTGGCAACTTCTCCATCCCGGGAACCACTCGGGCGCCGGGAGTTTGAAAGCCGCGGCACACGGCGTTTCCAGCCCTCGCTGGCTGTAGTGAGACCGGTCCTGAAGGGACTTCTTGATTGAATTTGAGTTTGGAGATGGGGTGGAGGCCGGGAGAGGTGCTGCCCTCTTTGCAAGGACGGAGACGTCACAGGAGTGGCCTCGGGGTCTCCTTCCTGCGGCCCGACCTGAGCGGGGCGGCCTTTTCCGAGCGCTATTGCCGAGGCTCCCGGGCGGCGGAGCATCGGTTTGGGCAAGCGCCGGGAGAGGGACAGCAGGCAGGTGGCAGGTCCCGGCGGTGACACGCACATACCAGGGAAATTCACTGGGCAGGACTCTTGGGATGACCGCCGAAGACCGAGAGGGACTTAGGGCTCTTGCTGAAGGTTTTGGCCCAGACCTCCACTGGGGCGTTACAAATTTCACTTACAAGTGTCAACCACAGGATAGCCTCTCAAAGTGTCCTAGTTGGCAACTTTGACCTCTGTGCCCTTCCTCGGTGAACTTTTTCAGCGGCATTCAGGATTTCCAGGCAAATGTTTTAAGATTTGGACTCAACATGGTTGTGAAAGACACAGGGAAAACAGAACGACGTCCAGTTTTCAGGATAGAACCTTTCTGCCCAGACTGGGTTCCATGCTTGCATCCTTGGAGGCCATGCCACCTGACTTTACCAGGAGGACAGAGGAGGGGGTAAGAATGGGTAAAACGCGACTGCCCAGTGTCAGGTTTTGTCCGCAGCAGTCCCTAAAATCTACAGTGTTTGTGCTGCTGATGGAGTAACTCATCCCGCTGAAACTTTATTGAAATTTACACCCTAACTGAAGTGGATTTTTCTGAGGTGTCAGGAATGTAAGATTTATTCTATAGTCAAATGTGTTTTGGGGAAAAAAATCTTCATAGTTTAAAACTGGAGAAAACCAAGGTTGAAATGTTTTCTCTACAAACCTTTAATCTGCTGTGTGGTACTAGTGCTATGATTTAGCAGCAGTTTTTTATTTCTATTGCATATTATTTTAGTAGAACAGTAGTACATTCATATACTGGCTGCTCCAGTCTGCTGGCAAACATTAGCATTCAAGCTTACATTTTTGACAAATGTGCAGACAGGAATAGCATGAATAGGCATCTTAAATATTAACAACCTAAGCATCTGTTGTGAAACAAATTTAATATATTTACTCTGTTTTTCTCACATTGTTAGAAAAGGTTATAATAAGTGCATAATTTCAACTTTAGTTTGCAGAAGTAACTGGCTGTATCTTTCACTACCTCTAGGAGTGTTTAACACAATCACCAGACATAAATACTTTAATTAACTTGGTTAGGCACATTATTAAATATACTTTAAACAATGTGCATACTATGTAACAGTAGCAGAATATGTATACTATTTGTGCACGTTTTAAATGACTGTGCATTTTATAAATACACCAAGCATGTTTATTCTTCATCTCCATTTGACACTTATTACTTCATATTTTTTCTAATGGAAACAATACTTTAAGTGTAGAGTTGTTCAGTCATATGTAATACATAATGTGTAAACAGTAGCTATAAAATACAAAGCACTGGTAAATTTGAGTATGGCTACATGTAACACGATTGTACAAGAGAAATAAAAATCACTGCTCAATTTTGTATTCCTTTCTGAATAATGAATACAAATGAGGATAAATTTCCCTCCTAAAGTACTAGTGCTTTAAAATGTGTGGTGGGGTAGGAGGGAAGAGGGAGAAGGGGGGAAAAGAGATAAAGAAAACCTAAAGAACTTCCCAAAGTCTGAATAGTTATTTCCAGAATCAATGCATTCCTCCTTTTCCCACAAGCTGAAATATGTAATAAATAATAGTTCTTTGTATGTAAAAGTATTCAAAAGGAATGCCTTTTGTTCAGTTGTTGTATAAATTAATATATTCTTGGTTGATAATCTACAAAAGTAGTTCTTTAGTCTCCCAGCATCTTAAAGAAAAACAACAACAAAATGAATAATGATTTATTTCTGCAAAGAAGTCTGTTGCCAGCTATATGAACCTGTGACTGAATAAGATATGATATGCTGAGTGATGGTTAAGAAAAACTACATTACATTAGCAAAGACTGAAATATCTGGAGGAGATTTTGAATTATTTTTTCAAGTGACAGGTTGCGAATTGTAAATTAAGGCCTAAAAGGTCAGGCAACAGGCACCTGTTCCTCATTATTGTAAAAATCTTTTGGTTACAGACACTATTAAGCTAAACACCACATGGATATACAGTAGGGACTCTATAAAGCACTCTAGTGGTTTTTCATCTGTTCTGTGAATTTCCAAAAGGCCCATACATAGATACACCTTTTACACAGACCCATCATTTCTTTCAAGATGTGTTATCCTGGATGACTCTTACATTAGTAGTTGAGAGTGATGAAGTATATAAAATAAATACATGTCAATGAATCAATCTTCTGACCATGTCTAGAAATGTTGTGGTCGAATGCAACAATATTTATAAACCCCTCTTTTTCCTTTATAATCCATTGCTTAATTATCAGAATGTGTTCGTGTTTTAACTAGAAACCTCTCCAGATTGCCTTGTATACTTTTTCAGACCAGTTCCCATTTTAAATGATGCCATGAAATAATTTGCTCAGTACTTGTATATGATGAGAAAGTTAGTTACTATATACTGTCATAGCTTTGTGGTGTATAGAAAATGGGAAGAAAGCCACATTTATATGAATGCTGTTAGGAAGGGTATTGCCATTTGATCTTCAAACTTGCCACTCTTCTCAGGAGAGTTCAGCAATGTTTCTGTGAGAATTAAGGAGTGTGATTTGATTTTTATGAATGGCTTACCTTTAGATATTTCAGAGGGCAGAACAAGCATACATGTTGAATGGCCTAAGTAGCATAAGGTTGCAAAGAGGTGAAGGTGCCAGTTGCTTTTAATTAGCAAAGAAGGAGGATTTTGAGTCAGTTCTGTAACTCAGATGATTTAATTCTATATTTAAATTTGTTCTTTTCCTTTTTTTGTTTTTGCACAGTTATTGCTTATCTGTTAAGTATTCAGTTTTAGCATTTGTGATCAGATTACAGAACAGCCATTACTCTTGCTTTTCAAATTGATTTGGTTTTCAAACTCCCAAACTCTGGGATGATTTTAACAAATCAGTTTACATTTTGACAGAACAGAGTTAAGTTAATTAATAGATCAGGCACGAAAAATCATCCACGGTAGGGTGTATTTTCTGGTAAAATGAAAGTTATGTTTCAGCGTGATGAGCATCAGGCTTCAGTAATCTGTTCCTCGTGTGGAATGAACACTTCCGACTTCGAGCTAGCAGGCACCTACTGTTTATTTACGCTGCATTAAACTGACAGCTCAGCAATCAAAGGAAAAATATTACTTACCTTCCTGAAGTAAATACCAGTTTATAGGTTAGTGCACGTATTTATATTCCTGTCACCACTAAATAACGGCTCTGTCTCCATTTTAATATCTACCTGTGCTGTAATCCAGGGCTTCAGTCTCTTCCTGGTTGGGGGGTTGGGGGGTAAGGGTCGAGAGCAGTTTTTCTTATCCTCTCCCAGTGGCAAAACCTTGAAGAAGGGTAATTTCATTTCTGTCGTGTGAGAACCAGTTGGAAGAAATGTTACTTTACATACCTCAACTATAAGATCAAAACCCCCAAAGAATCTGCATGCCACTTAAAATAATCATCTTAGAACAACCTCAGGACAAATACGTTCAAACACATTCAAGTGTGTGTTTTCTAAATTAACTTTCTACAAAGTTCCAAATAGGTTACTTAAACTCTTTGATTACTTAGATAATAACTTTGACAAAGTATCTTCCCTTCCCAGTCTTAGAAGGAATGGTTCAGTTTTTAATGGAGAGCTGCAAGTCTGAGTATGAAGTGGGACTCATTGATTGCTTGATACTGTTGGCTTTCTGCTGCAAATATTCTTGCCTCCTTTCTTGTTAGTATATCAACCTTAAGAGTGATTTCATCTTTCTTACAATACTAAATTATTTGTTGTTTTCTCTTTAAATTAAAAGTCTCTTCTCTTCAAAACTCCTGGAAACATCCAAACACTGTTGATGTTGAATTATAACACTTATGGTTAACTTGAGAAAATGCTTATTTTCACTGACATCCTATAAGTAGCTCTCACGCTCATCGTCTACACACAGTTGTCAATCTCCAATCACATCTTCCATTGACAGCAGAGCAGAATGTGGTCTTAATCCAGCATATAAATCAAATTTGTTACACAAGGCTCTTCTGCTTCACTATGCCAAAGAAAGAGTTTCTACTATGGTAATTTATATATCGTTCCTAAGTGCTATTCTCAATGGTAAGTCTATTTAAACTTGATGTCTTCATAGAGTGTGATCAACACATTAACACACATTATTGAGTACTTTTGAACTTATGCCAATGGTACCTTTTGCTGTTTATTTCTTTAAAGTCTTTTTTAAGATCAGATATTTCATTTCAGAGTAAATAGATACAGATTGTGTGTATATATATTCAGGGTGAGATTTAGTAGCGTAGCAGTTCTCCAGCATATTGGCCTATTTTTATTCTTTCAAGTTATTCTGTATCACTTCCATGGTTGTTGCTGCCTGAGGGTTGGTGTAATAGAAATTCTATCACCTCTTTCAATGGACTTTCAAGGATGTAATGCATTTTCTGTGGTGATCTAGTTTAGTAATGAGGGATGAAAAGTAGTTAACTGGTACCCCAGCATTTATGTCCCTAGATTCTCCTGAAAGTTACTCAGTCCAGTTATTTGACATTTTGGTAGTGAAGTGTCTTGTAATCAAAAATTAAGAGTTGGTTCAGTTTCCAGTGGAGGAAGGATCTTGCTGGATAAAACATTTAACTGCAATATTTTATACGCTCTTCACTTATTTCATAACCCGCTTATTATTGCGCAAATTTTGAGCACCTCGGGGTGTAGGTCTCCCAAATGAAACTGAATGCTTCAGAAGAAGCGGATGTTAGGCTGCACCTGGTTGTGCCTTTACAAGAATGTCTGCGGACCTGCATCGGCCTCCCTCCTCAGTACCCCTCCCCCCCAGGTGTGCAGGAAGTGGAGGGCGTTGTACAGGGTGAAGTGGGTGGACTCTACCCAGAGCTATGACCTGATTTGTGACGCACCCTCAGAACTGCAGTAATGGTCCAGCTGCTTCACGGGCAACTGGTAACCATCTCATTTGGGGATGCTTCTGCCTTGCTAGCATTGCCAGAGAGAACTTCGTCATTGTCACCTCATCAGAGACTACTTTTTGAGAGCTCTCCTGTAGGGCTAGATTCAGAGAGCAGCTTCTGATATTTGGAGGGTAAGTGCCAGAAATGTTCCTATCAATTCCATATGGAGAATCAGGGCTACAGCCACATGGAGAGACAGGCATTTAGTGTCCGGGGGGAGGTCTCTGTGTTGGGATGTTGCTTTTTCTCAGATACAGATGACTTGAGACCAGATACCAACAAAAATTCTTCAGTGGGCATTCTTTTGGGGGCACAAAATATGGTAGGAAGCTCCCACGGGAAGGTATTAGACCATCTTTCCTTGAGATGTTTAAAGAAAAAGGAATTCTTGAGATGCAGTTTTCCAGGAAGCCAAGCGTATAGTAAACTTGATTGCTAGAGGTTCTTTTCTAGTCTTACTCATTGGTTTCTGTAATGCCGTTAAGAGCATGTAAATGAGAATTTGGCCTTTTAATGTTTATAATGTTAAGGACTTTAAGGCAAAAGAGATTTCATGTTATAAATATTTTATTGTAATAATTATTATAAATAAAATAGAACCCAGTGTACACAGATATCTTTTGAAATGGAGGTAGTCTTGAATGTAGCATATCCATAATTAGCTGTCTGATGTTGAATGCAATTGAGTTTTCCTGTCCCAGTGAACCAGACCATCGAAGTCACTGGGGATTAACAGCATGGCTGTGTGATTCCGAATAAAGCTAACCTTTTTCCAAGTATTTAATCAGTGAGTGAGGTGCTAACCTAATCCAAGTATTTCTTCCCATTGTGCCTTTACCAATTGACATGATATCTAGATACCCAGTTTAACATTAGGCAGGTTTCTGCAGATGATGGGAGGACGTAACAATATTTTAATAAGTATACTTTATAAAACAAATCTTAGAGGTGGGCTCTTTTGGGTGGTTTTAAAAAGACTGAAAGACAATTTAGAACATTATTTTAAAAGTAAAAAAAATGACAGCCTTACTTTGTATGCAGCCATTGTATTTTAATGATACTGTACGCTTATTAGTGTTATTAGAGCGGTAGACAGTTAATTACAGCCTTTTCTGAGACATGTTAACTGTATATTAACAGTCATGTTAAAAAAAAAGAATGATGTATATGCTTACAGACAAGCTGCTGCTTGCTAGACTCTTAAAAATATTCTTTTAGAATGTACGGAATCACATTTTGGTCTAGAATCATCAAAATGCTTTCTACTAAAACAAGTTAATTTTAGAACTTTTCACTGGGATATAAAAAAAATTTTTACTGTATTGCTTTCCTTCTCTGCAGTTAGTATTGGCTTGATTGCTTTTGCCAGGAGCATTAGAAACCGTTGCCCCTCAGCAGTTTTAGCTTTCCCACGTTGTGTTTGGAGATGCCCACATTTTCTTGTTTTCTCATGGCTTTGGCCAGCCTCAGTCAGTAAAAGCTTACTGAGTTGATAGCACCTCTTAATACTTCTTTTTTGTGGAATCATTTTAGTCACTCTTCCTTTATCCAAGTTATGTTCTCTTAAAATGCTCCAAAAACCTGATACTTAAGATGCATTTGAGAAGTTGATCACAGCGGTAGTTCTAATAAGTCTATTTCATTTTCCAAATTTCACACCAGAAATTTGGTTTTGGGCATGGCAGAACAATGGGTGACTAAGGAGGGGAATTTGAAGCTAGACCTAGTCTTACTTAGACAAGTCTGTCAAATTGGTTAACTCTTTGAATTCCCTTGGTTAACTTGGATATGTAGAGCTTGTAATTGTGTAGTACAGCACTTAAAAATTCACTGGTATTCCCACTTTATGATTTTTTAGATGCTGCTTATATATATTTCTATTAGA
Source organism: Trachops cirrhosus (assembly GCA_028533065.1). Taxonomy (NCBI): domain Eukaryota; kingdom Metazoa; phylum Chordata; class Mammalia; order Chiroptera; family Phyllostomidae; genus Trachops; species Trachops cirrhosus. The sequence goes on from CM052544.1 coordinate 22,490,766, forward strand.
TACTAAACTACAAGAAAGAAATTCAGTGTAAGGTGCATGTCTCTGTTATAAAATAAGAGAAAGTTCACAATTAGCATTCTGTGCCTTGCATAGTGAGCACTCATTAAAGATTTGCTAAATTAATAATAAAACAGTGAATTTTACTTGTGCCACAATAATAATTTAATGGCAATAAAGGACTTTTCTCTCTAATTTTCTGTTTTTCCTGGGGTTATCTGAACACTTCATCTACACATGCCCCGGCTTTCTGGATAATTGAATGTTTTTCCTCTTTAACTATGTGCTCTGTCATTTTTTGACAGTAGCACTGGGGTCTGTTTTATCCTCATTGTCTGACCTCGAGGGTTAGGCGAAGTATCTCTGTTCATGTTCACGGTCCTTTGGGGTTTGGTTGTAGTGGCAAACTGTAGTAGAGTCAATACAGAGCACTCCCCTAGGTCCTTGCAGTTAGCCACCATGGAAAGGTCTTTCTGATATTCTGGGAACAAAAATACTATTTGCCAGTGGCCCAAAGCTGAATGACCTCTACCCATTCTTTCCTACAATAATGATTTTCTTCAGGGTCCCATTGAAAAAAAATAATCAGCTATGATTACTGCCTAAAAAGATATTTTTCATTGTAACTCTATATGTTGTATTTTTTAATGTTTTAAGATTTAGAGTATTTATATTAATGAAGATTTCATTCCATTCCTTAAAATCAGTACTAGAGTTCCAATGGGGTTGTATTGGCTGCATCTAAAACATTCTGAAAATTTCTCAGCATTCTGTGAGGGTGATTTAAAAAGCACATGTATGCAGCTATTTGCAAGACAGCCCCATTTAGTTACAGAAAGGAGAGTGTTCTTCAGCAGTACACTGCTGTGTGACCTATTACGTTATCACACACATTCTGTCTCTTTAAGAACAGTCTCCTCTATTTGCCCTATTAATTGTTGATATGTTGCCATCCACAAGACAAAAATTAGAGCTGTAATTAAATAATCATGTGATGCTCCTTAGTGCCAGTGAGAGCAAACTCATTTTTCCAGGCCCTGATGGTCACTGATTATTGTATTACTACTGGCTTGCTTTTTTTTTTTTTCATGATTCTCTATCTGTAGATTACCAAACTACTGTCCTTCTTTTCAAAATTAAAGAAAGTAGAGAACATCCAGCCAGTTAATTGGCTAGATGTCCTCAGGGATGTAAGGTAGACATCCCCTTTTTTTTGCTTTTGGTCACCTGGTAGGTTCTTTGGGGAGGCTACATCAGTGGTGTGGTTGCCTGCCATTTAATTTACACTGGTGTTTTGGCTGGGATGGAGGCATATGGGGAATGCCAGGAGAATTACAAAAGGAGCTGGGTATTAAAATTCAGAAATGATTAAAATTGAAATAAAAGGATGCTGCTTCTTTGCCAGTACTCTGGCAGTCATAATGACACATAGAGATTAGTTTCCACCTTCATCTTTTCCTTCTTTCTCATTTCCTCTTGTTTATTGTTGACACATTTTTCTTATGTCTGCCTCCCGTCTCTGTATCTTTTTGCACCATTATGCATTCCTACTTCTCTCTCTTTCCTTAAGCTTGGAGAAGCCTACTTAACCTTATTATAACAATAACAGAATAGGTTATTAATATTTAATATGCACATGATTAAAATTTCTCTCCCTTAAACATAGGTCAGCTGTATTATTATTAACCAGCATGTAATTTTTCATTTAAAATATTCTTATTCTGCCCTTGCTCTTTCTGAAATGTGGCTACTTTAGTAGTGATTTAATACATAATGTTTAAAAAACTGTGGTCGGCTAGTGAGAAAAGAACTTACCAGTCATGGATAATCAATTATGCATGAATTCGAATGTAACAGATGGAATCTGGTGAGTTAAAGTTTCTCTTTGCCTTAGTGGTTTTCTTTTTTTTTCTATTTGTTTGTTTGACACCTGTCTCATATATAGATAAACATCTCATGCAGCATGTGGGAAATTTCCTTATATCTTTATATTCTTTAAAGTGAACTTGATTTTTTAAATTAAATTCAAGGACAGAGAATTTTTTATGTGGTCTTAAAGATGATCATATTCTTTTCCATCACTTTATAGATTCCGAACCTGATCCTGCTTGACTTATGAAGGTTCATTCAGCTAGCTAGTCGAGAAGGAGCAAGCCCTAAATCCAGGTTCTCTACCTTTTCTCCACTACTTTTCCCTCTATGTCATTTATCCGCTTTTGTGGGAATTGATACATAATAGAGGTGCCACACTAACTCTGGATTTTTGTAGAATTTCTAATGAAAATTGTAGTAGACTAGTTTTAAATTGTGTATCATGCAAATAGTATCTGTGATCTATAGATATAGATAAAAAAATGATCTATATCATTTTTTGCTCCATGCATATGACATCTACCTTTCTCATACCTCGATGTTGGCCACACAATTGGGTTTTCCAAACCTGTAGAGAATGCCCCAAGATGTGGTGTACATCGGAACCTGCAGTGTATGACAGCCACGAAGATGCCTTTACACTTGCAGGGGGGTAGATTCTTAGTGACAAAACCCCTTTGTGCAAAGCAAACAAAAAAGTTATTTTTGAGAGCCTTGTTATCTTCACGGAGATACAAGTTTAATTTTTATTAAAGATAGTGTGAATATATAGTGTTTTTTTTTTCAGTTGTAGAAGTAATACACAATGACGAGTATTGTCCATCTTTAGAGCAATACAGTCTCAAAACAGTTACAAGCTGGTCTGCATCAAAATTTTTCATAAATATGCTGTTTGTTTCTCTCCAAGTATATTTATATATGTTTAAAAAATACACATGAAAATAGTCTTTACAGAATAAATAAACATAAATTATTAAAAATAGCCTCAGGGCTCACTTGTTCTATTTTTGAAGTTATACAGTAGCATTATTTGTCAACTATTTGCTTCATATCAGCTGGAAATTAGCATATATATTTATAGTTTATGTTAGTTGTTTAATAAATTAAAATCCCTAATAAACACACTAATAAAGAGACACCTGCAAAATAAGTAACTGGATATGTCTAGCTACAGCTATGCTGTGGAACTATTTCTTAGGATTTTATTTTTTCTTTAATACATAATATGTAACTTTATATATTAATGTTCTTTAATCATGCACTGAAAAAATATATATGTAAGTATGAACTTCAATAACATAACATACATGAACTTCAATACATTAAAAACATCATTCATATAAAAGTCTTTAATATTAAATAGATGTGAAATCAATGAGAAGAGATGATAGGAGACATAATACAGGACAATATATTATAGAAAAAGATGATATAAATCATTGCAGGGAGAAGTAAATAATTTAATTCTAATTATTATACCTAAAAAGTGACAGAAAATTAAATTTCAAAGGCTTTTGGGCTTCTTATAACAAAAATTATGTATTTAAAAAAGTAGAATCTAAAGTCTTTATACAGAGCCATTTTATAAATTAATCCATTGACTGCATTTTTACAGTTGTTAACACATCTGTGGCTGTACTGCATGTGAGTGTTCCGTAATCTTAAGTACTGTCTAGTTGGAAGGGTCTGCTGTTTCATGAGTATAGTTAATTTTCACTCATTTGAAAAACATCTGAAAGAGAATTTTTAGACTTAACATATTCTGATGTGTTTGTTTTTATGCTTCTTTGTCTTCTTTTGCAAAAATATAATAGTATAGAATAAAATCTGAAAACAGAATGATTTTTTTTGCATCATAGGACCATCAAATTACCTACTTTGGGTGGGACCTTGGTCTCTAATTACCAATCCTCGTTAATTATCCTTGGGTCAGGTATTCATCATATGAATTAATTATGTAGCATAGCCTGGACTGTGGCTGTTGGTGGGTAAGGACAAAGCAGGGGAAGGTTGTTGGGGAGGATGGGGTCGTTCAGTATGTGTAGCTCATTGTTTTTCTACTTGGCATGATATTTGCATGCTAATATATATCTGCCAAACTTAGGAATAGGTGAAAGATTGGTTTGCTGAGGTTTTTCGGGGGGATGTAAAAGATGTATAACATAAAGAATGCCATTTTGACCATTCTTAAGTGTACAATTCAATGGCCTTAATTATATTTACACTGTTGTGCAACCATCAACACAATCTGCTTCCAAATCTTTTCCATCATCCCAAATAGAATGTGCATTACTTCTGAATTAACTTCTCCCTTGCTTCAACAAATTTCCAGCATTATGGTGGGATTCAGTCACCATCCAGGTGGGATACAGTTGTTTCTGGTGGTGGCACTCCTTCTTGATGGACAACTCCTGTCCAGTGCCTTGTGGTGATGGACATAGCAGTAAAATACCTGAAACTGCCTTTGGCTAATAGTCACCCCACAAAGATCTGGACCAGGATTCAGGTCCATTGTAACCTCACACTGTCCTCCCTCCAGTTAAGCCAGGGAAGATTAGCAGTACCATTCACATCACTAGGATTTGGTTATGTTTTGGCTAAAAAGGTTAATTGGGAATGGTTGCTGTTTGACCTCATTGGACTGCGATGACTTGTCATTGGCTTTTGGACAGGGACAGTGTGAGTACTTCGGTTCTGCTTAAGTGCAATGACTTAGTCTGGGAATAAGTTGCACAGATTTGCACCGTTCAAGGAAAATCTCACTCCAGGTTGAAGTTTTCTGGGAGAAAAATCATGCTCAACTATGTTGACAAAAGAAATAGAGGAAACTGGGATGTTCTGGCTCCAGTAAATAATAGACTGGTTTTAGAACTTTACTTCCCTGTGTAATTTTGTGGTTAGTCGCTTATGTCTATGATGATAAATCATATACCTGTACAGGATTTCTGGCACCCTAGTAAATCTCAAGCAAGTGCCAAAATGCTAATTTATCATGGTTCTTCAAACAGTATACCTTGAATGGACAAATCAATGATCTAATGAATTGTCACCTCTTTATTTTTTTGTTTGAACTTAGTGACTTGCCTGTACATACATTCCTTAAACTTTGGTGAGTGTCAGTTCCTAGTACAGCCTTAACTTTTCCAAGTGACCTCAGGATTGGATTAAAATCTTCACGTGAGGATGTCCTAGAAGGTATATTTGATTTCCTGTCTTTAACATATTACTTAACCCAGCGGATGCCAAACATTGCAATCACCCAGGAGCTCTGAACAACAGGATGCCTGGCCATTGCAGTGGGGTGCAGCATGGACATCTGGATTATTGAAGGAGCTCCTCGGTGATGTCAATATAAGCACATTTTGGGAGCCACTGAGCTAACTTCTGACCCTGGCACCTGGCTTTACTAAGATTGCAAGAATCTTCCTAAGGTCTCTTAGAAGCACTCACTCAAGAAAATAGTTCTTGGGTTCCTTTCACTGTGGTGGCAGGCACGGTGAGAGACACTGGAAATACACACATAAATACCCCCTCAAGGTGCTGCAGTTTGGAGGGGCAGACATGTAAATAGGGGATGTCACACCGAAGGATGAAGGACGATGGGGTGATGGCACACGGAGAAGGATATAATGAATGGCTGAAGAAGGCTTTGAACAGAAGAGGTGCCATCGAACTGCATACTAAGGCTATGGCAGAGGGAAGTCCCCAGGTGGGAAGGTAGGGGAAGGGCGCTCCAGAAGCAATTCAGGGGCAGAATGCGGCAAACTGAAACTGCAGGTATTCCAGTGGTGGTTTCTACACTAGAGAACTTAACATCAGGAATCCTTGCCTCCCCCTACCCAATTTTTGGATCTAAGTCTAGATAGAGATACCAAAATTTTGATGTAATTATTACCATTGTGTCTTGTTAAGGTTATGATTCATATTGACATCTATAAAAGGAAAGGTAACTTTCAAAATTTTTTGCCTAATAAATTCTTGCTAAAATAAAATGGAAATATTTCTGGGTAAAAGGCCCAGATATTCTGTCAGGTTCTAGAAGCCAGCCAAAGTGGTTCTTCTTTTCTCTTATCCGTCTTTCCCCAAACCAGCATCAACATTGGCCTCTCCTTGCGCAGCTTTCCTAATGACCTTAGTCTATTAAAACCATACCACAAATTACCAGTGGGTATTTTTACATCCACCCCAATGTAATTAGGAAACAACTTTTGATCACTATCAGTCTAGCTATTATGGAAACTGCATTTATTAGGGGAAAAACAAAAAGAGAAAAACTTGAAGTCCCATATTTAGAGTTGATTATCACTGCTCCTTTATCTCCCCTGAAACATATTCAAGCTTTTTGCTATTATTTCCTGCAGTATACCGTTATTTGTTTGGTATCTGGATGCCCTCCCAGTTTGAGTAGATACCTACATTAAAGCTTCCAAAAGAGCCATTTCTAATGGCAACTATGCTTATTTAATGTGGGGGTGGGAGTGAGGATGGGGAATGACTCTGAGGTTTTTAACATCACCTATGAGCTCTTTAAATGCTTACGGAAAGCAGCGTTTGGGGTAAATGCATATTATTCCAGATGTACCACAGAACCCTTTCAAATACAGACATGTCTAGAAAGTCATCTTTGCATGCAACTTTATAGATCTTTGGGCTAATTCTGAAATGGAAAATGACTTCAATTTGTGCATTATTAGAATGTCTAAAAGCCATTCAGCACCTCTCAGACTCCTGGCCAGGTCCTGGACTTACTTAGTCACCCTTTAGAAAGTTCACTTGATAAGTGCTATGCAATAGAACTTTCTGCAGTGGTGGAAGTATTCTGTAATCTACACTACCCAAAACCCACATGGGGCTAGTAAACACTTGAAATGTGACCAAGGAACTCCATTGGAAATTTTATTTAATTTCAGTTAATTCAAATTTAAATGATATAGCCACCCTCCTCCATTACCTCCTTCACACTTGTACAATTCTCTAAAAGGAACTGTCATTGCAGTTAGCAGTGGGAGTTGGTTGCAAATGACACTGAACTTTTTGTTCTCATTTATTTAAATAAATATTCATAATGTAAACATTTCAAGGACAGGATATGAATTCCTGATAATATGGCAGTGAGCAAGATGCATCATCTCTGTTCACATAGGGCTTTCAGTCTAGTATGGGAGGCACTTATTAAGCCAGTAATTATTCAGTTTGTTAATTGATTAAGACTGATGACTTACAAAAGGGAAATGCAGGAGGCTATGAGAGTGTAAAATGGGGGCTATACTTGTAAGATGAGTCAAAAAGTTTAATCAGAGTTTCATTTATTCACTAAAACAAGGAAAGCCTGAGACACCTTCCTTTCCCCAAGTTCAAGGCTAGGTCAAGCTGGCTGCAGGACCCATGTCTCTCAAAGTATGGCAGCTAAGCATGCCTTGCCAGGACCTCGGAAGATGTGGGGGCTGTCTGATTAAGCTGCATGCATGCACATACTGCAAACTTCTGAACTTGAGCAAGTAGATCCTGTCCTAAACTATGCAGTTGTGATGATGTCAGTCACAGATAAGATGTGAGAAGAAGGGTGCAAATGTTTACAGGATATTGCATTTCCTTTCCACTATGTGTTTTGACAAAGTTGTTTGGGCTCCAGCCCCAGCTTTTTCCTCTCAGTTCTTACACATTTGTATTTGGTCTATTCAAGAAACGATGTGGAAATCAGTCCTGACATCCCAGACAGACAAAATGAGACACATGACAGCAAAACATATGGCTCAAATAGACATCCTTATATGGCCAAGATAGACCATATTCCCAGAAACTCATATATGGAAAACACCACCTGCAGCTAAAGCCAAAATAACAAAGAGTTGACATGACAGAAAGAGCAATATGCTACGTAAATTGTGCTGCTTTAAAAATGTAGAGAGATAGCCAACTGTATTTGAATTTAAAAAGATGGGGAAAAAATGTCCTTAGAAAGTGCTATGGTGGTAAGCATTGCTTTGCTAACACAGTCACTGGTGGAGTTGCCATATCTTAAAAGCGTTCAAATTCTAAATGCTTTCTCTGTTTATTACAAATGTATGTTCTATTCAGAACTCTGAATGTGTTTTAATGCTTTCGGATATCTGCCTGCATATTTATCTTAATATGGTGCCATCTGAAACATGCAGTAGTCCTTTCATTATTAACTTGAAAAAATCTTGTATATCTGTTACAATATTTTATCTTTGCTACCCTTTTTTTGTAGCCAATCTGAATGCCTTCTCATGCGATAAAAAATTGATGCACTCTGTTTTAACTGTATCCACATGTTAAATAGTTCATGTATTTGACTTGCAATATTTCATATTCCTGAGGTTTATTATTTTGATATATTGATTTATAAAGTTTATTTTAACTTTTTCCAATACTTGCTTGAATCTTTATTGCCAAATATACAATGCCTGTGTAGAATAATGTCTTCCCCCCTCGATAGTTTATCCTCACACATGCTCAGTAATGTGGCATTTTTCTAAATTACCTTTTTTTTTCTTCTTTATTTTAACCTGGGTTTACACTGACCAATGCTCAGTGGCCGTAATGAGTGTTCTAAGGGGTAATTTATAGCCATTAAGTTTATCATTGTACTATTTGAGTTGGAGGGCACAACCTCTGTATATCACATATGTTATTTCTTATATAGTTCTATAATAAAGCAAGAGCTTGAGGGGAAATTAGTATGTATGTGTGATTTATAGAGTCATAATTGCACTATATCATTATTTGTTGTAATAAAGTCATTATTAGATGTCTTTATCTTCGTTTATTCTGCTTATTATGTTTTCCAAGGCCATGTCCATCCTTATCACTCACTTTTTATGTTTTGTGTTAGAGAATTAGTTTGTAATTCCTGGGCGAAAGATGCTATTCAGATATAAAGATTATTATTTTAATTCCCACATTTCATTAACATTGGCCAGATCATTAGGAGACTAAGGCAATCAGGAACTTTTTTGTCTTGTTTATGTGTAAATGATGGGAAAACCATATTTATAGTATTTATTCCAATGTGTCTTAATACTGATATTTTCAGTAACTCTTTCTTTAGTCTCCTCTTTGCTCAAATTTTGTTTTTCCTGTTTTAAAAACATTCAACTTCAGGTGAACTTTCATGGATACTTTTTTTTGCAGTCTGTAATTTTTCTTAATATTTTTATGTTGCTATTTTTGTACAGTTGTGCAGCATGACACTAGAATGCACTGTCCCTACCAAAAAACAGGCAGATTTCAGGAAAACATGTCATCACCAGTTCAGGGCAACTATTAAAATATACATCTTGAAAATTCCTAAAAACCTATAATATTGCAAAAAATCGTTATTATAGAGATAATTGATTGCTATCATTTTCTTTTAAATATTTCCTTATTATATTTTATACTTTAATTAAGGTATTCTCCATATTTCCCTACATGTCATCTTTTAAAAATATAATCTCATTTGGGTTATTTTCCTTGTTTGTGATGCTGTGTTTTATTATCACATGTTCTTTCTTTTGCTCAAGGCTTGGGTTTATAGGTGTCAAGATTCATGGTTGCCTTCCTCTATTTTGACTAACCTTTCTGGTTTGTGGGTGAAACTTGGGTGCTATTAGAGTGATAGATTTTCATTGTGTGTCTCCTAAACTTGTCCTCCCCAGGAGGCCATTATTTCCTATATTTTATCTTCTGCTTTACCTTCTGCTTTTCTTAGATTTCCAATGTAAACAGTGTCTCTAAGTGTGTATTGGTAGCTTTAAAGAGCTTGATTTGCATATTTCCCTCTTATCTCAGTACTTGTGCTAACTTGTTGCTTTTTTTATGTGTGACAAAATGTTTATCTGACTGATTTTTCTCTTTTCCCTACTAGTATTTCCTGAAAAATAATTCTTACATTTTTGTTTTTGTTTAATGATTAACTGCCTACAGGGACTGAGCGCTCAAACCTAAGCGATAAACACTGCATCTCTATTTTCAGTGAGATTGTAATGTTCTTCATTTTTATGGAAATTACATTTAATAGATTATCTAAGTACGAGGACCAGACATATGTGCTAATGACCATTTATCTAACTGGGTAACTTCCCCTAGACTGCAGAAGTATTTATCGCAACAATAGATGTATTTTGCGCACGCCTCCCCACCCCCGCCCAACTTTGTCTTTCGCTCGGTGTGTAATTAGTTTAAGAATGGTGGCATCTTTTCCTTTTTAATAACAAGTCAGGTGCCTTTTAATTGACCCAAATTTTGTTTAACTCGGCCACTATAAGCCACGTCATTTCTTCCTCCAACGTGTTCTATGCCTCAGAAGCGAGGGAGTTTTGAACCTACCTCTGACTTGTACAGAAAGCTTACTCAGGCTGTTTTAACGTTGGCCCTAGAAATACTTTAGGATTCATCCTCTTTGAGGATAAATATTCGCGAGAGCGTTTTAAGATCTTGGCCTTTATTCCTCAGCAAACGTTTCCGCACCCGCAGCGCTGCTCGGGAGTGCTCTCCCTTCCGATTGTCCCCTGCAGCCACTTCCTGAAGTCCCCCTACCTCCGAGCCCTCCGCCTGTCACCTGCGTGTCCGGCTCCTCTCCCGAAGGGCCGGTGCGCCCTCCCCGCCTCGCCGGTTCCTGGGGTGCCCGCCTGGGACGCTCCCGACGGATTCCTTTCTGTGGCTTTTGTGGCGTGTGGGTGGTTGCTTGGCTTTTCCCCTGGCCCTCGCCCCCTCCTCCCCACTACTTTCACCACCACCCCCCCCCACGCCGCCCGGGCCAGCCCGGCCCCTCCTTCCGCCCCGCTCCCTCGCGCACACCTGCCCCAGCCGCCCGCGCGGCGCGCGCTCCCCTCCCCGCCGCGGCCGCTGCCAGCGAAGCCCCCTCCTCCCCTCGCGCCCGCCCTGGCGCGCCTGGCGGCGGCCGGCGCTAGCCCTCGCGCGGCGCCCTGTTATTCTGGGTATTGTGTGTAATAAATGTCGGCCGCCTCACTCTAATCAAGCTCATTACAAATTCTTGCGCGCCCGGGGCCGGAAATTGTGCGCTCCCTCCCTCCCCTTCCCTCACTCATTCAGTAGTTACTTGTCTTTCTGCTTTTTAACTCGCCGCCCCCGCCCCCTCCCCGGATCCCGGCCCTCCAGCCCGGGTTTTAATCCCCATCCCTTTTCCGCCTTCTCCTTGCACCCTGCCCCCCCAAGCCCCCCCCCCCCCGCCGCCTTCCTCCTCCACTCCGCACCCCCTTCTTCCTCCTCTCCTCCCCCCCTCCTCCGCCGCCGCCACCGCCACCACCACCGCCACTTTCTCGCTCGCTCCCGCTCCCCGGACGCAGCGGAGGAGCCGGCCCCGCTGGGGAAGGGCTCGGGGCGGCGGCGGGCGGCCGGGAGGAGGCTGCGTGCTCGGGGCTGGGGCTGCGAGCGGGGTGATTTTGTATTAAAATGAGGAGGAGGAAGAAGAGGCAGCCACAGCGGCGGCGGCGGCAGCAGCAGCAGCGGCGGCGGCAGCAGCAGCGGCGGCGGAGAGGGCTGCAGCCCGGGCGGACGCGCGGAGCCGAGCTGGGCACGGCGGCGGCGACAGCGGCCGGGATGAGTCAACTCATAATTTAATGGGGGCAGAGACGGCAGCGAGGGGGAGAGCGAGAGAGCGAGGGAGAGAAACAGCCCCGTCCGGGGACTCGCACTCACACGCACACACACCGACGCGCGCACACACACACCTCTCCCTGTGCCACCCAGCAACAACCGGCCTCGTCACAACAACAACAGCCGCGGCCGCCCTCTAGACTGCCCGGGGACCGAGCAGAAAGCCAGGGCGACTCCAGAGGACGCTTCCCACCCCCCTCTTTCGTTTTGGGAAACTCCTCATCAGTTTTGCTGGGGTTTCTGGGTTTCTCTGCCCCCAAGTCCTAGTGCCATTGTGGTGCTCGTTGTTTACCTCGGACTCGGGCTGAGTGAGAGCCTGGCGACTTTTTGGGGGGAGGGGGCGGGGAGTTAGTAGCTGCTGAGGCGGTGGAGGTGGCTGGGGGTGCCTTCTGAATCTCTCCCCCTCCCCCCGTGCCCTTCCCCCCTCCCTGCCTCCACTCGCTCGGCTCCCCTGACGCTCGCAGCCCCGCGTCCATGGGCAGGGAGAGTGTCCTCGAGGCTGTTGTCAGCGAGGGCCGAGTCAAAAGTGGCATTTTAGTGCCTTTCTGGGGCTTTTCTCGCGACCTTCTGCCCCCCACCCTCGCTGTTCCCCGGTAGAATCCCTCGTTGAGGGTGCGAGGCTGTGGGAAGAAAGTTTAAGGTTTGTTCATATTAGTCGCGATTGTTGGGGAGGGCGGTGGGGGCGATGGGAAGGGAGGCGTAGGTGGCCTTCCCCTCGCCGCGTTCTGCGGGGTCATTGGAGAATAATATCGCAAGTGACAGCCCGAGTAGACTTTCTCTGCTCGCACCGAGAAACCCCCGCGAGCTGGGGGGAGGGGGGAGGGAAGCGAGGGGACCTTTTTCCCCTTTCTGGAGACCTTGTCCGCAGTGATTTTTTTTCTTCTTTTCTTTTTAAGAGAATCCTCTGTCACCACCTCGCCTCCCCAGCTCCACCACAGTCTACAGCTCATAACGGGTTTTGCTTTGTTTTTACGATTCTTCCCCCAACGAATCACTTGTCAGATCAATTTTATCTTCGCCCTCCTCCCTACTTCCCACTCTCCCCTCCTCCCTCATCGAAAACCCCGTTCTCTGAGGTTAGACATTTTACAAACCATATATGTTGTTTTTCGAATTGTGATTTTTAACACTTCCCCCACCCCCCCCATGGCTACTCTTCTAGACGTTTATTTCTGCCCTTCCCCCGCTTAGGGGGGCGGGGGTAGGGGAAGAGAAAATAATACAATTTCAGGGGAAGTCGCCTTCAGGTCTGCTGCTTTTTTTTTTTTTTTAATTAAAAAAAAAAAGGACAGAAAACATCAGTCTTGAACTTCTCTTCAAGAACCCGGGCTGCAAAGGAAATCTCCTTTGTTTTTGTTATTTATATGCTGTCAAGTTTTGAAGTGGTGAGTTTCAGGTCGGTTTTGCTAATTTCACTCAGTAAAACTGCAGTGTTTCTGTTTCTAGATAGTACTTTGCTTCTTTGTCTCTTTAAAAGGTCACAGTGAAAGCTTGGCCTGGATCGTGCCGGCCATATGGAATGGATAAGGGCACAATCTCTTAAAATGTGATTATGGGTTTCTTTGGGGGCGAGGGAGGCCATCTAGCAAGGAACTCGTTGAAAAAGATCCCACACTGCAAAAAAAAAAAAAAAAAGGTTCTTGAAACCGGAATTTCATGCTTTGCTTTTGCTTTTAAAGGGAAATAATTGCTGTGTCTGAGTTCACTGTTTTATTCAGTAATTATCACATATGGACTTAGTTTATGGACAGGGAAATGGGATTTTGAGAAAGTAGCCTGGTTTCTGTATGCCAACCAGACATTACACGAAAATGGATTTTAAAACGTGTAACTCAACAGAAACTTCAGCTTGGCATCTGTGCAGACCGTAGTTAGTTCCTGTGCTGTCAGTCCAGCAGGCCCAGTGGAGACTGCTCTTTGCAATTCCAAACTGAGGTTTGGTGAACTTTATTTTAGCCTTGGGCACAGAGTTTAAATGAGTAAATTGAGTGTTTTATGTGCATGTAATTTTGCTTTATAATGTAAAGCTTTTTACAAGATGAGTGAGTGTTTAATAGATGCTGATAGGTGGGGACTGGAAGGACAGTTTTGCATGACCTATATGATGTTTTGATTGTCAGTACATTAACTAAATTATCAGTTTCATTTGCTGTATAGTTTATAATGCTGCTAAGCCTCATGACTACTTAATATATATTGTAGCATTAACTTTGTTGCTGTTGTCTACTTTCTTCTTTTCTAAATTGCCCCCATGGGTTAAGTATTTTCTTTTCAAATCATATGTTTTAAAATTCATTTTCTGCTCTAGGGCAGGGCAACTAATTTCCAAAAGAGCAGCTCTGTCTTTTAATCCACGTGTTAACATTATAAAGAGTGTTTTGAATAAGTTAATAATCATCGCTCTCTAATTTTGGCTTTAGTTTAATACAATGGAAAAGAGTAATCTTGATAAAAAGTGGTTAAAAGAGGCACATTTATTGTTAATGAACCTCATAACCAAAAACAGATGGGACCTCGATCAACGGTAAACCTTTAGTTCTCAGCGTGCCACCCTGGAGTACAAGGATAAATAGCCATTATTTCTCAAACTTTAGAGTTCTTCAATTGGCATTCTTAAGGTTGCTTTTAAGCCTACAGATTACCATTGTACCCTCTTCCTCATTCACCTCTTTTCTTGATTATAATGGACAAAGTAATCTATGGTTAAACAGAAGAAAAATATGCATATAGAAAAGCCGTGCTAATATAAGCTGGCTTTCAATAAATCAGATCTAAATAGCTCCTCCAATATAATAATTTTTTAAAAGTGCAAGAGATGTCATTACTAGACAGCTGGAAGAAAGTAGTGATTATCATATTCTATCTGATTTTCCTAAATATGGCCCCCTCCCCCTCAGTGTTGATAAGCTCAATACTTCAAGTATTGTGAAAGTTCATAAAATAATTCCACTTACCCTTTCTTATCAATGCTAGTTAAAACTGTATTTCAGAAGTGACTTGGATGTTGTACTCAGTGCTCTATCATAAACCATGTGAAAATTGATGTCCATTGTATAACTGAAAATAATTACCAATTTTTTGAAGTTAATCAAGATGCTGACTTCACTGCATACTGAAATTATTTTTGAAAACTGACAATTGTGTTTTACCAAAATCAAGATGTTTTTAGTTCTTGAATTTAATGCTTATGTTACAAAGTATTTTCAAGGTTTTTGCTATTTAAATTAACAGCATTCTATGACTAATGTTCTCCTAAAATATTAACTCTAAAACATGTGAGTTCTAATGCTTCACTACCTGAGACATTTGAAGAACTCCACTGATATCCATTTGCTTAGGGGTGAAATGATCCAGTCACATGTTTGAGCCAAGACTTGACTAGACATTTAACCGGACACATACCTCTTGAAACTTTGGTAATAGAAAACTTTTTCTACAAATTAACCTGTAAAGTCAATGGGGAGTTTAAAAATTAGAAGTTTGCTACTTTCTTCTGAGTTGGTATGTGTATATAAATCTATTTTGTTCTTATAAAAACTAAGCTATGTGTCCTATATATATCACATATAGTGAATATTTTGAACTGTGTTAATTTTTTTCTTCTTTGATTAAAGTACTGATGTTCTGTAATGAGTTTCTAATTTTTAAAAATTGGGACTACATAATATAATTTATTTTCTTTCCAGCTATACTTGTGGTGACTATTGTTTTAAAAGTAAGCCCATTTCCCCCTACTTAGTTTTGTTGGTAGGTGACAAATTACTTTTCATTCATGTGTGTTGGTACAGTTTTCACAAATTATTCTCTTATCTTGAATGGACCTGTAATGCTGTTATCTAGAAATGGAGTTAACATCTGCATCGTATTATTTATCTAGCTGAATAATCTCACAAATACCTTATGTTTGTGAAGAGAGATATCTAGGGGTAAAGTATTTATGTGTTATATGTATATAAATACAGATAGAAGGAGAGAGAGACTCCCACCCAACCAATTCTAACATCATCTTCTTCTTTTTAAATTCTGGCAGGTGATCTTTAGAGGGTAACTGAGTATGGATCATTTGAACGAGGCAACTCAGGGGAAAGAACATTCAGAAATGTCTAACAATGTGAGCGATCCGAAGGGTCCACCAGCCAAGATTGCCCGCCTGGAGCAGAACGGGAGCCCACTAGGAAGAGGAAGGCTTGGGAGTACAGGTGGAAAAATGCAAGGAGTGCCTTTAAAACACTCGGGCCATCTGATGAAAACCAACCTTAGGAAAGGTAAATACTTTCGAGCCAAATCCTAGAAAGCTGTGAGCCCTGTGTCTGCCCAAGGCCACTTTCTGTGGGGGTGGAGAGGCAGAACATGTCTTTGTATGTTCTTTTCCTTGATTCTCTTTCTGATATGAAATTTGTTACATCTCGGGCTGCAGTGTCAGTTTTGAAAGTGGAGTCTCTGTGAGTGGAACATCTTACTCTACTACTATAGACTGGAACCACTGGACACTTAGGATAATAAGGATTGGTTTAGTGTAATAGTCCTTAGCTATGCAAGGCTTCTGCTGATAAGGTGTTATTGTAGCAGAGGATATATGTATGTATAGGTGGCTGTTGCTTAAACTCACCCCCATTAAGAATAAGACACGTAAATTGTTTCAGTACTGCCCTAGCTTTTTCATAAGATTACTAGTTGTAAAAGGCAGTTTCAGAGGTAATAGAAATCTTACATGACACGATGTAAAAGTTTTATGTCATTTTGTGGCTTGTTTTATTAAGGTCAAATGTATTATTTAGCAAGGAAAAACCTGATGATTCTAGTTTTTGATTTTTGCCGTAATTGGGTATTTTTGATAAAGGAAGGACAGATTTAGGCAAGTTTTTAAGGGGAGGAGGTGTAACTGTGACGCCTTTCTACCCATTTTATATTAAATTGATGAAGTTTAACAACTTTGTTCAACACAGTGTTTGTGTAAAGCAGTGCATGTGTGGGTTATAATGTGTCTTCATAATGGTCTTTATTTTGAGTCTGAATAAATGTATATAGGATTCAGATTTTCCTTGCATTTGCTAGGCAAAGGATAAAAATGCCATCTTTTAGCAACCAAGAATATTAAGTAGATAAAGTTAGAAGGCAGAGGAATTTCATTGTGTTTGATGCATAACATTTATCATACAATCATTTATTTTTTCCTTGGTTTGGCGAAAACAAAGAATATATTGATCCTGAAATGAACAGACACAGCAGTCCGTATTGTTAGATCTTTATCTATTAAAAATGGAAAAACAGCACTTCAGCAAATTCTTTGGCCTCTACTCATGATTACCCTATTTATTGATTGTTTGCCAAGAATGTATGCATCTTAAGAAAGCCAGGGTAAGAGCATTAAAAATATAATTTATTACAGCTTTTCAAACAGAGTGCATTAATATTGTACTGTGAAGCACTGGGGCTCTATAAAAAAGACTTTCTGACGCCTGCAAACATATAAGTTCCATAAATTCCTAAATAGGAGATTTCAGCTGTCTCTGGTATTATGTGATATTTGCACAGCAAACTTTAATGCCAGGACAGTTTTAGACAAGGATTCTACAGACTTCACTGCTCCTTATGGCAGACGTGCTGTTTACACAGGCTCATAAACCTTCAGCAAAAGCTTCTAAGACTGCCTCCAGGTTTAAATCATGTGGTATTTTTAGCATTCAGCAGTGACCAGTGCACTCCCCTTTTAATGCTGGAAGGTTATGAAGTTGCTGTAGTTGGAAGTCTCGCCAAACACTAGCACAAATAACCAGACAGTTCAGAGAAGGCTCCTGTTCAGCATTACTCCCAATATCAGGAGGGCAACTGTGACAGTTTGCTAGCAGATTTAACAGCTAGATTTGTCATCATGTGATACTATTGTCACTTTATTAATAGGCACCTTAATTATCTGCACCGTATCTCTAAGTAAAGCAAAAAGATATATATCCCATATATTTCAATAGTGAAAAAACTAGTTATTCCATAGGCCTAAATTTAAATTTAGAGGATAGCACATATTTAGTAGAACAAGTCAGTACCATCCTATAAGAGGAAAAATCAATGCGTATGTTTTTGTTGAACTAACCCAACTCTTTGAAGACATTAGGATGGGGAGGAGAAACCAAAGTACAGTAATTTCACTTCCTGCTCAAATGATTTTTTTTCCTTAAAGCATTGTATTGATGGTGACTTATTTTCAAAATGCAGTTTAATTGTAGAAGGTTCTCTGCCTATTTCAAACAACTAAATTACTAAAGCCTTTTAATGTTTTTTTTTTAAATCTTATTTTTTGTGCATGGTTTCTGTTTGACAGGTGCTAGATAAAAATTATGGCTGAGATGAGAAAGCAGTACTTAAGAAAAAGGGGTTGAATGTTTTTGTTTATTTATTTAGGAAATTTTGCCAAATTACCTTCAAGCCAAGAAAGAAACCACCAGTTTGTATATTGCTATTTTTGCTATGGTCTCCCCAAATCTTCTGCTGATCCCTGAAGGGTTCTCCCTCTGGTACAAATCAGCTGAATGAATGACAAGATTATTGGCAAGCTCTACAGCTTGTTTTTCATGCCTAGCCTGTTGGGTACCTCTGAAGGAGTTTGTGAGCTTTTCTAAGTAAACCGAGAGGGTTTTTTGTTGTTGTTGTTTTGTCAGAGCTAGAATCTCTTGTAAACAGGTCACTAAACCTTTGGTGAAGATGCACGTGTAGAAAATGTAGCTGTTACTGCCAGCTTTTGTTCGCAGAATAGAGCATTTTTAAAGGGCATCTCTGGTGTCAATAGAAAAATCCTGATTTTTTTCACTCTGGTTCGCATATACGAGACATGTTCAGAAGTTGGTAGGATTCTGTGAGTGCAGAGGGCAGAGCATATATAGAGAGGCATTATTATTATAGGACTAATTGAGGATCCTGGGTGCCCTGTTAAAGTAACCTTTGTCATCATTTATGCTAAAGATGATACCCTCCTGGCAGTTTGCCACAGAACAGTTCAGATGCATCTGCTTTTAACCCTTTTCCGTTTATCATTGGAAGTCTGACAGTGTGCTGCATAAACACCTTGAGTACTACAGTATTCGTGATTTCGGTTTCTAGAAGCCTTGTTTTTAACACTAGTGTGGCCTGTGCTTATTAATCATCTGACTACTGAGTTATTACATTGGATTAAAATAAATAAAGAGAGAACATGAAATCTATGCAGATTCCTTTATCCTAATATGTCCTGATGAGGCCAGTTTCCTTTTCTCTCTTATTTTTATGTCATTTGCTATAACAAAGATTGTTCACTTCAAAGGCATATAGTTACTGTGATTTTTTTAGTCAAGTAATTTAAAATGAGTTGCCATAAAAATCTTATTTATCTGCATTATGCACATATCGAAATCATGTATTTCATATATTTGAGCATCAGTTTGGTCAAGTTTGGATTTTTTCTATGGAAGTATTAACATTTTTAAAGAGGAAGAAAATGCTAATAATATTATAAAGATAATTTGTTTCGACACAAACAGGGTAAGTTTAGTGTTAACAAAAGCTTATAGGAAGCATGGAGTTGGTTCTTCTGAAGACAGCTGTAGTGAGTTACATTTGCACACTATACCACCACAACAGATCAGACGAGACACTTCTCTCTCTCTCGTCAGCATTATTATTTGATCAGAAAGGTAATTCTGCATTAACTAATTTTTATTAAAGCGCAGCCCCACTTACCATAGGACCAAGTTCACATTCTATTTAAACATTTCTCTTACAACTTCAAAAGAGAAAAGATGTGTATGTTTGTGTGTGTGTGCCTGTGTTTCTCTGTCCTGTCTGCCTTGGAAACAGAGTCTTTCCCCTTCTCTCACTGTGGTGAAGATTTATTTTCATGGCTTAGTTTTTCCTCCCACAGACTGTATTTCTGAAGATTGTTGGTGTGCATCTCTTTTTCTCTGTCTCTTTGATAGGAACCATGCTACCAGTTTTTTGCGTGGTGGAACATTATGAAAACGCCATTGAATATGATTGCAAGGAGGAGCATGCGGAATTTGTGTTGGTGAGAAAGGATATGCTTTTCAACCAGCTGATAGAAATGGCATTGCTGTCTCTGGGTTATTCGCATAGCTCTGCTGCCCAGGCCAAAGGTAAATGATGCATATGTGGGGCTGGAAAAATTGCTTGGCATCCTTTGTTTACCTTGCAGAGAAAGCACGGAATATTTTTATGCAAAGAACTGTAGCCTGTGTATTACATTGGTTCCTTATAAACTGTGGCTTTAAAAAATTGGCTTAATTCAGTTTGGTTTAGTTAACACACATTTTGCTCATGTGGAATGTCGAGGTAGATTTTTTTTTTAAATTACTTCAGCTGAATCATTAGTATGCTTATTGACCTTAATAATCTGCTCCACTGAGGACCCACAAGGAAGTGAGGAGCGTATTTGAGCAGATGGACTGTTGAGAGTCAATTTGCATTTATGACTGAATATCTAGTTCTGTTTCTTTTATTCTGTTTCTGATGGTTTTATGGGCTGTAAAGTATTTTTCAATGCTGATTCCCTTTGCAGTAGAGAACCTTATCTAAATTGTAAAGCCATTTAGAACTGGTTCAGCTATGTCTTATTAGAACTTCCTGTAAGTTAGGAAAATGTGGCCCATGCATAGTTTTTATTGATGGGGTTTGATTTCCAAAATAATAAACAACTCTACAGTCATTTACATAATTTCACAATTTGGAAAGCTAAGCTGTGAATCTTTTCATTGACCTGCCTTTTAGAGGGAAGGGAATCATTCAAACAGAAATAACAGTGTTGCTTGTGGTGGGGGCCATGGAAAAATAAAAAACCTACCAGATTAATTATCTGAAGGGTAAACTATTTAGTGACATATTCTCTTTATCTGGAATAGGGCTAATCCAGGTTGGAAAGTGGAATCCAGTTCCACTGTCTTACGTGACAGATGCCCCTGATGCTACGGTAGCAGATATGCTCCAAGACGTGTATCATGTGGTCACACTGAAAATTCAGCTACACAGGTGAGTCAGGACAGCATTCCAGGGGAAAGCGTTCTACTTACCTGATCTTTCAAAATAAAGCATCTCTAGTCAACCTTTCATTTGTATTTCCTCTGTGTTTCAGAAGGGTTAATTAAAATTGATTTGTTTCTTTACTCCTTCTTCTTTCTTTTCCTAACTTAAGTGTAGAATTTAAAGGCACCCCCCCAAAAAAAATCTGTAGATTTGTGCAGGTTATCAGAAGATAAGACTTTTTGTGTTTAGTCAATTAAATGATGCATTACAAGAAGGCATTTTACATAAAGTTTACTTAAGAGAAAAATATTTTTGCATATCATGAACAGTGCCATCTGTGTACATTTTGTGAAAGAATGCCTTATTCAGTATTGCTGTGATCCTATTTATTTATATATTTTATTTACCATTTTACTTCGTATGAACAGAGTCACAAAAGGAAAATGGTTAATACATTAATGCTTTTCCCGATGGCTCGTGAGAAAGCAGTACACCTTAAATTGTCTTCCCAAGCGCATCAGAGCAGGAAGGTAGAAGTAACATGAAAAAATAGCCACCACAGGCAGCTGATGTATAATTCATGCATCGATACAGCAGATGTGTTGTATAAAGTAATTAACTAATCGGAACAATCAGGAGACCGAGAGCAATCTCCAGATGCATCTGTTTGATGCGCAAAATGAAATCTGTCTGTCTTAAAGGAATGTTTTGCAGCGGGATGCAATCTTGTAATAATCCTCTTTCTAATCTATGTCTCAAATAGTTGCCCCAAACTCGAAGACTTGCCTCCTGAACAATGGTCGCACACCACAGTAAGGAATGCTCTGAAGGACTTACTGAAAGATATGAATCAGAGTTCGTTGGCCAAGGAGTGCCCCCTTTCACAGGTACTTAGCATAGCATGTAATAAGTACTAAGACATCATGGGCAGCCCTGATTTGAGGTTCGATGGGGCTCCATAGTCTAAAGCAGCTGGTATCTGCAGCAAGAATCTGCCAAAAATACAAAGTGGCTTGACCACTGGTGACTTCTAAAAATACGCCTGATTCATTTTGAACAGAGCCTTTACACTTTTTCTCCCTTGGGAAAAAAGAGTGAAGGAAAAGCAGCTCAGCAGAAGACTGTGCTAGCTTGTCTGTTGATTCCTTTTCTGAGTGTCGTGAGCATGGAAACTACATTCTCCTGAGTGCCCTTATTTAAGGAAGAGTAAAGGCGGTATAATTTCCAGGAGCTTTCAGTGAATGGCATTGTAAGTGCTAGCGTGGAAAACTGCATCATGCTGCCTGCGTAAAGTAGGAGTTCAATGTTCATATACTTTGTTCTTTATAAAAAATAACAAAGAACATTTAGTAAAAATAATTGTAAAAGAGTAGAAATCTCCTGCAACTAAAGGTTACTAGTTACTGTTCGGATTTTGTCACCAGTTTTGGGACACTGGTTTACTATTATTTTTTCCCCTCTGAGATGTCTGTCATACCATCAGGGATTTTTGAAATGAGACAAAGATTTATTATTACTGTGCTTGATTTTTAGAATGAATTTTGATGGAGAGCTACTAAAACTGCCGATAGAGACTGCCCCTATTCTAAATGTAAAACTGAACATCACTTTTGATAGTGCTTAGCTAATTTCAAATACAGAAAAAAACAAGTGTGCTAAAAACCTGCTTGTCCTGGGCTGCCTGTGTGGTCAGTACATAAACGTGCAATGAAGCCATCCCTCAGCGCCCAAGTGCAGTGTAAGGTCATCCATGATGTAGTATAATTGAAGTCCTGATCTAACTAGATTTTTAAGTTTTTCTTTAATGTAAGTTTAAAATGTAATTCTGAATGTTAGTTTGTCAGTCATTTGAACTTGAGCTGTGTGACTCTGATGTAAACATTTCTGCAGTTGCCGTAGTCTTAAATGTGTTTCTGGTGCTCATGAAGGTACTGGGTACCTTTGGAAGGAAGCTTGTGGGCTTTTGTGCTTCTGTTTCATGGAAACTCCACACATTTCAGGTTCATCAGCTTTACTTTGCTCTTTGTTAGCAGTTACAGGAATGAAGCAAATGAATTGAGTTTATAGTTAATGATGGCTTTCTCTGTTCTTTTAAGGTGAGTTATAGCCACAGGTAAAATAATTCCCTGTATTGTGAAGTGTCCGTATCTTGAAATTCAAAGCAAACTCTTCTTGTCATTTAGGCTCATCTCCTTCTTTCCTTCCTCTCCCCGCTTAGAGTAGAAAGGATGTGAATTTATACCCATTTAAATAAAGTGATTTAAATTAATTATAAACACAGTTAAGTCAATAGGATGATATAATGAAGCAGGTGACTCTTACCCCTGGGACTTTGGGTTTTGCAGACAATTCCAGATAATATGTCACTTGGTTACTAGCATTTGAAAATTTGAAATGTCCTAGAAATAAACTTTGTTTTATTCAAAGTTAGAGCATGTTAGAAACACCCACAATAGGAATCTCATGTATCTTCATGTTACTAAGTGTCCCATTGATTTTCGAAGGAAATTCAGGCAAAGATTAAATGCATTTACTGTGAGCTGGAGAAGAGGATGCTAGTACAAGTATTTATCGATATAGGCAGTGAGAACTAATTGTTAAATAACATCAGCATTCAGCCAGTAAACTCGACCTTACTGTAGCTTATAAATATAATTGTGAATTTACTTAATGTTATCATGGGAAATGAATTGAATACAGGCAATTATAATGTTAAACCGAATGACAAAATGAAATTCGGGAATTGGTTTTGGAGTCATTCATTGGTGAATTTCTGTAGAGAGGCCTTTAGAAGAACATGCATCCATGTGTGTCTGGAGACTTCGCTGTAATCATTCAGTGGTGAAACTGGGCTGTAACTTCAATGTCAGTTGTAATTATGGTCCTCATTTCCGTAGAAAAGTCTTTTGAAAAAAATTATGCATCGTTTAGTAGTGGCAGCAAATATTAGAAATTAATTTAATATTTAATACTAACAAAAGTATAATCTATTCTGTACATGAGGGACTTATATTCTGCTACATCATCTTCTTTCTCAAGAATAAATTTTATGATTTGATTGATACTCAGAATGCTTTAATAATGAACTATTTTCCATTTTTAATTTATTTCCTGCCATAAGTTACTAGTTAAAGAGGAGAAATGCAGGCTCTCTAAGGCCTAAATACAAAATATATGCTGAGCTCAGTAAAACTGCTCTTTTTCCTATAGCTAAGATTTGGTGATGAAGATGCTATGGTAAAAAAAATGCCTGACAAATAAATACTGTCTCAGTCTTGTACAAAATGTGACCTAACACTAAGAAATCCTAAGGCCTTTTTAACAACCCCTGTGGAGTTTTGATTCATTCACTTAAGAATTTTTGGCATACAATTCAGTGTTCACATTTTGCTGTACATTAAGAGTTTTGTTTAATATGATAAAATACACTAAGAGTGACTTATGGCTACAGGATCCTGAATATTATGTTTAGCAGAATGTCTGCCCTGTGGACAATAGACTCCCTTTCCAGCGTAGAGGCCCGGAAGGAATGGGAATGGGGAGCTAGCAGGAATTTGCGTTGCGGTGTCTGACAAGCCCTGCCTCCAGTGCTCTTAGGATGATTGTCCCACACTTACTAAGCAGATGTCCAGTTTGCACTTGGAATTGTAGAACTACGTGTTACTTTCCCAGGCTCCTCCTTGGACAGATGAAGGAGCCAGTGTCCCTAGAGATTAAACTCAAAATGCTGGTTAGTGACTGACCCAAAAATCCCTTTCCCAATGACGAATTTTAAAGTAAGTGCTGATTTTAAAATGAATTCTTATGTCCTGGTGTAGTAATGTTTTCTTTGGTAATATCTGCAAAGTTTCCTCCAGCTGTGGAAGCTCCATAAATGTGCATGTGGTTTGATTTATAACTCAGAGCTTTCTTTATTTCTGGTACTGCTTTCCTATCATAAATCTGCCCAAGTAGATTGACATCCATTTATTAAGTTTTGGCACCACATGTTTGTTTATTTTTGTAAGACATTCTAAGACATAAGAAACGCCTTGCTTGTTATAGATCTGAGGTTGGGTATTGTTTTCATACTCTTGCTTTTTTCAGTGGAAAGTTGGATGTTGTATCTGAACAGCAGGTAGTAGAGAGAATGAATTCTGACTTGGGGACAAGAAAGCCTGTGTCATGAGAACTCTTGAGAGTATGGATTTTGGGGGTAAATTGGGAGTTAAAAAAATAAATATCTGACTTACAAAAAAATCTCATTTTCAATTTAGTTTTCCCTGAAGTTTTAGAAATTAAACTTAAATACTGGATAAACATATATACATTCAATACAAGGACAATTCATCTTGTTGTACAAGTCAGTTATTACTTCTGCCAGCCCAGTGCCTTCCTTTTGAAAATGTTTAGGTCAGATTTTCCTGAGACATTTAAATTCGATCTGTGCGTTTTCCCCACCCATCCCCACCATACACACATGCGCGCACACTCACGCATCACAGCGTTCACATTTTTGAGCATTGGATTGTTTTCTGTTTCATTGTTTTTTATTTCTCACCTGGGGAAAAGTAAGTCCAAGTCCTACGTAAAGTAAGTGTGAATTGTCCTTTTTGTTTTCAAGTAGCAAAAGCTATATAAAATGAACTTAAATTTGAACATTCCATTTAAAAGTAATATTGAGAAAAGTGATTTTTTGGTTCTCCTTTTTCTGCCAGCATCTCAGGATCTGATATGTGTTAGATTTTTTATTATGTATTGGCAAAACAGAAAACTGTCTTGCCCTCCTCAAGCTTAGCATTGAAATATGCTGAGTCTCTGAAATTTGACAGTCATTTCCATAGACATTTAATAAACCTTGTGTTCAGTTGATTTTCAGTCTGTATTAGAAATAACACTGAAGCAACAATTTAGAAAGCTATCCATTATATATATATTTTTAACTGCACTTCATGTAATTCTTTTCATAATTTTTGGACTGAAATGACATTTTAAAACATTTTAGCAAACATTGATAATCACATTCTCTCAAAGGCATATGCAGTGTTGGCGTTCATTGTATTTCACATGCAAGCCTCACCTAACATGCTTGCACATATTTACGTATTTATACATTCAGAAATACGTATCGACAGTCTTCCATGTGACAGGAGATTCCTATTTTCAACATCATAATAAGGATGATATATCTTAACAGTTGAAGTAAAAATATTTAACTTTAATTTAGTGCTTTTGAAGTATCAAGAGCACTTGTATCCCCCTGTTTTATATTCCCATTTTCAGTTAAGGAACCTGAGGCATAGAATGTTTAAGTGAGCACCCATGGCTACATTGCTCGTAGAGGAGCAAGAATTCATACCTAGAGCCTGTGGGCCTAAACAGGTATCCTTCTGTATGGTCACATGTAGAGTAATGTACTTTTTTAAAAGCCTTTCTCAAATTGATTTGCTGTGTTTTATAGAATACTTTGACTTCGTGGAAGTACTGATAACTATTTATAGTTTTCCAGTTGTGTTTATTCTCACTATTGAAATTTTTCTTTAACATGCATTTTTGTATCTTTGATTTTTGATGTGTGTCCATTGACTGGCTTTAAAAGTACCATCGTCTCCTGCCTCTGATTTTGAGCATGATACGGTGATTTAGGCCACAGGAACTGACTTCTGGAATAATCTAGTGTTTGGAAGGTTCCAGAAGGTTTGAACATACCAGCTCTGGCAGTCGCTTCTCTCCCCCATCCTCAACATCCATCTAGATGAGTAGATATACTTGAGCTAAGAGCCCCTGGTTTTGAACCCCAGGACGATGGTAGGCATTTCACTGAAAACAGTGGGCAGTTCTGGGGTCTGTTTGAAAGGACAGACCTTGGCCATCCGCTGCCCTGACAGGATGGACGAGCTCCACTCAACACTTGAAGTTTTCCTGTGTGAGGTGTGCTGGTAGCATTTGTACTTGCCCCTCCCTAGTATATTACAGATCTTGTTGTTAATTACCATGTATTTTGGGGAATACCTGTATTCTTTCCTTTTTTAAAATTACAAAACCTTTCCCAATCAGTCCTTACCCTACTGACCATGGGAATCTCAGCTTATGAATACCTGCTTTGCCAGGCGCTGAAGCACTTGATGGTAATTGGGTTTTATTACCACTTTCAGCAATTGTATTAATGGCAAGGTCCATAGCGGAAATGGTAAACCAGTTTTACATGGGTAATTGTGTGAATTGCTAAACTTAGACCAAATAATTTTTTTCTGCCTCCTTTTTTGAACCAGTTATTACTTCATTCTAGTTCCTCATTTCAAACAGTGAGCTGTCTGCTGGGTGTTAATATTATAATACATAGATTCTACCATAGAACTGTCCTCTGAATTGCAAATTTCACTTTTTGAATCTCATTTTTAGCTGGTTTAGATACATAAAGATTTTACTGTAGCTTGATGTTAGTTCTCTGTAACCTTTCAGAAATATTAATCAAAGAAAGCTGAACTTAATAAAGCATCTAACTTCAAGTGGATTGATCTCAAATATTTTATGGCCACTATATTTTCACAATAGTACAGCATAAAAGAGTTTAAGCCATGCCAATTTAGGGAAGCTTAACAATGTGTAAGTACTTCATTTTTACATAATAGATTTTTACCTATGCTTTGTTTTAGATCTTGAACGGGTTTCTTTTGACCTCAGAATCACTAATGCGAGAAAAATTACCATATCATGAGAGCATTTCCCCTATCTTTTTCTGATTTGTAGAATAATAAATACTCCCAAGGCTCAGGAGCAGACATGGCCTGGGTGAAAGCATATTAAATGCTATTTTCTAATTGTATTTTTTTTTAGTTAACCAGTTAACCAGTACATGCTAATTACTCTGGTTTTCCTGCTAAAACGGAGCTAGCTTTAGAGTGCTTTTTGAGGTTCTTTTTTCACAATTATGACAAATTTCAAGTTGGGCTCTATTTGGACTTGCCTTTTAAACCTGCTGTATTTCATGTCAGATTTGGGCCCCATGCAGACTCATAAACAAACAAACAAAAAAACCCCCTAAATTCAGAATAATCCAGACAAACAGATACACCCAATTTTTTTCTCTTTCACTGGAAACTGCTTGATCATAACAGGCTCTGAGCATAAAAGACATGAGAGCCTTCACCATAACAGGGGAGAGCCTCAGCCGGGCTGTGCAGATCATCGCCAATTGAAGTAAGGAACGCGCTGGCTGTGGGGGCTTTTAAATCTAGACTTAAAAGTTATTTGTTCTGTTTAGCATTTTTAAAATGATTCTATTAGGAATTGTATGTGTTTCAGTTTTAATTTTAACTCATAATGATTGTAAAGCACCCTGGGATGCTTGCATGAAGGGCGCAACAGAAATATAAGATTGTGTTGTGTTCTAACATGCAGTATTATTATGGGTGTTGGCGTTTCATCATGGACAATTCATAAAGTGGCAGAATTCCTCACTGTAGAGAAGGTAGCTGACTTTCGTCAATAGTTTCTTTTTCTTTCTCTCATTCTTACTCTAAAACTTTATCTTTAGTCATCCTCTTGAATTTTTTAAAAAAATACTCATAGTACAATATTTTCCCTTGAAAATGCTAATCTAATTGAGTTTAGTCAGAGGGGTTAAAGATGCAAACGAGATGATATGTTGAAAGTTAAGAAAGAGTAAAGCTTCGATTGTTAGCATTATCTGAGATTACATTCTTATCTAGATAACAAGACAGGGCATTTCATCACTGGGTCCCACTGATTGTCCTAGACTCATCCCATTTTACTGTCAACTTAGCATTTATTCCCAGGCAATTCAAAAATATGGAGCTAACCGAAACAGGGATTAACTATTTGCACTTCAGAAATAGTATTTCCTAAAGTGTATTAAAACTCCTGGGTTATGTTAACATAGGGACAGAGCTTGATTTAGTTTATTTTTTATTTCTTAATGCAACCTTTCCTTGAAGTGATATATTTTTTCAGTATTAGTTTAGAATTAGTTCAACACTAATTAGTGCAACATTTAGAAAAGTACTCAGTCCTAAAGCATACAGTAACTTTAGTTATTTTTCTAAGATCTGAGATGGAGAGCTTGAAGTCATATTTGTGGGGTTGCTGCATAATCTAAGAAACTTTGCTGCTACATAGAAACTTTTAATGGAAACAACCAAGAACTTCCCATTTTTTAAAAAATTAGAGGACCATGTTGTAACTCATGCTCACTTTTATGAGGCCCTTTTAGCATCGTCCTTAGAATCATTAATATGTTCAGATGTTTTTTAAAATGGAAGCGGGGAGAAGACTCAAATCTTGTGCTTTAAATAAGCACATTGGCAAGGTAAGCAAATATGATACCTTAGACTGGACAATGTCAAAGAAGATAAAGATGCCTCACAGGACTGTCGTCTGCATGTGAGTTTTTCCCAGTGTTCTTTCCCAAAACTTCCCTCACCCCACTCCCCATACTCAAGGCTCTGTTCTCCCTCTATGCAGCCATCATAGTACTTCCTGCATTGTTCTAAAATTACCTGTGGACTCACCAGGCCCCCTGTGCATGCTGTAATTGTCTGTGGTAACGGCATTAAGTTTCATTACCACCACAGTCACAAATGCTGGCACACAGTAGGACCTCAGGAATATGTGTACAACTGAAATATCCTCATTGGATTTTCACCACGTTAATTTCATGAACCAATAATTTCTGTGAGTAGTTTTGTTAGTAGTATTTTTAGATAATCTTATCGGTAGTATCCTACTTGACACAATATCTTTCCTATTAAACATAATTTTGAATTTTTAATTTACCTAACCAACAGCAAACTCATTCTGAATTTTTTTCTAAGAAAACCTACTCATGTTCCAAGCTGTTTCATATTTTTACTTAAATTGTAACATTCTTAAATATGTGTATAAAACTTCTATGTTTGTAAGCAGAACAATAGTCTTGGGGTATGAGGGACCCAGAGATTTAAAAAAAAAGCTATAAAAGACTTTATTATGCATCACTACTAAGCACAATCTTTAGCACATATTTCTATATACATTTTACATTTTTCATAATTGAACATATATTTCACTGTGGCTAATACTTTTCATTTTGTCTCAATTTTGTTATATTTGAGATCCACATTTTCTCTTATTGAATCTCAAATGTCTTCTTAGTTAGTAAAATCTCTTTACTAATATTTTTAGTTCCATTTGTCCATTTCTCATATTTAAAAATAAAAATGGAAAATTTCAACAAGAGTCAAATGGTTTATAGACGGAGATGCTGCTGCTGCCAGCACAGAAATGCCCACAGCCAGTGCCACGCCACGTGAGCTCACAGTGGCCGTTCTTCAATGGAGGTTCTAAAGTCCACATTTGGCCTTGGAGACTCTGTTTTAGGCTGTAAACATATAATGTGTATAAGTCGGCTATATAAAGGTCCAGAATCACCTGAATTTGGAGAAAGCTGCAAGTGTAGATAACTGTTCAGCATTGCACAATGGGCCTCGGGGACTTGGTTGGTCCACCCCCTGCATGAGCTGCCAGCGCAGCCCAGAGCACACACCTCCAGTGATGGACGGGGCTCATTAATTCAGGATGTCCCACTAGTGCAACACATTTTTGCCATTTCACCACAACTCCTAAAGAGGCGATTGCCAGTATATGGCATTTTCCTAAACTGAAGCATTTTCATGATTTTGAGAGAGATGAGTCAGATTAATTTGATTTTTCTGTGTTTCACCTAATCCAGAGGTGACATTGATTTATATTTATCTAGAGGACATGGGAAGTCTTGTGAAGAATACCTACTAGTAAAACACAGAACACGAGGACATGACTTAGCTGTTAGCCTCCTGTAAAATCTTGGATCAGAGCCGAATCAGGTCCACAGCCCTGGAATGGGCTTCCATGGGTTTGCGAAGACCCGAAAGTTAGGTCACTTTTGGGCGCATGTGTGGAGACAACTTCCCTAGTTTTCATGAGATTCTTAGAGGTCTGTTGGCCCAATCAAAAGCTAAAAGCCAGACTGTCTCTTCTCCCCAGTTTTTAGGCAGTATGGTTTAAAATCTAAAAGTGTTCACGTAAAGAAGAAATGTAAAATCTGTAAAGAGGTACAGAGGATAAGTCTAGTGTTTATTTAGGAAAAATGGATTTTTCAAACTACTTTAGTTTTGGGTATTTTTTAAACTCTGGCTTAAAGCTTTTCAGTGTGCTCTATTTAGGACCCCTGGAACTTAACACAAATTTGATCACTTTTCTGTTATTTCTAAGCACAGATACTAGAAAATTTGATCTCCAAAGAAGAAGGGAGATTAAACCACCCAAGGACCATCGGAGTAAAAGAAAGCGTTCTCCAAATATGCAAGTTAATACAGATTCAGAATTTTAGGGAACAATTTTTGTCATAAAATCAAATTCATTGGACTTAGATTTATCTAATAAAAAACTTGTGAAAATTCTTTGTGAAGTAGCATAATATTTAACTTAGTGATAAGTATGTTTTTAATAATCATATTATAAGCAAGATTCCAAGGGACTTTAACCATGTAAAAATAAACCATAGGTTTGGGATGTTTGCACAGTGAGTGCCTGAGAACGGATGACGTATATTACAGTTGAATCTTTAGTCACTAAAGGAGACCTTATAGGACCTCTGGTTAGGAAGACATGTGGATTTCATAGAATCCTAAAGCAGTTAGAAGGGATCTTGGAGCATTTCTAGTTAAATTCCCTTCATATTGCAGATGAACAAATATAAGGCTCTATGTGCAATTAATTTGAAATATTACATGCCCTTAGTAATAATATACCTTTTAGCAAATATTTTCTAATTTAAGCTCTTTACTAACATTCAGTTAGTTCGAGTAAGAAAGTTCCAGTATACTAAGAAAGATCTGGATAGGTACTTATACAAAAGAACTCCATAGAGGATCTGGTCAGAAGATATTATCTGGGTCTTAGTAAAATCACTTTAAATATGTGAAAAAGCCATATGAACTGTGAACCAACATTTTCTTTAAAAATTATGAATTGGATATTTAAGTTACTAAGTTTCTGTGTTTGAAATGATTGCATTTCATCTTTAGGAGATGTGCTAAGGAAATTAAACAGAATTGGATGTGTTCTCTTTGTGCTTCCTTTTGTATTCCTTTAGAGCTTTGTATTGAGTTTCCATTTTTAGTGCATTTTAGTAACCCTTGTAGGGTTACTGTGTGTGAAAATGCCACTTTCAGGCACTGGGATTGATTAAGAAGGCAAGAGCCATAACTATGACAATTGGAGTTTAAGTAAAATTTAGGAATGATTGTCTCTTCTCAACAAATTGAGATTCTGAATGTGCCCCAGTTGTATCTCCCGAGAGAATAGCTTAGAAAGCAATAGAGGACCCAGAGGGAAAGATTTGGGGAACATAAGCTGACATGCACAAACAGAATATTACACTTAGAAATCTTGCCATTTGCTTCTCATAAATTGAAGCCCATTTCCCTTGCCTCCTACCCCCAAGTACCAGATGGGACTACCTGTTAATTTTCAATAAATTTGTTCCATGTCACCATCTCATATGATGCCTTTTAGAGCTTGTTTGTAGTATTTACTATCCTTTGGGATTAAAAGAAAACCCCATTTCCTGAAAATCCCTGTTAAAATTGTATTTAAATGTGGAATTGATTCTATTTGATCTGAAGTTAAAGTTTGACCTTTGAGTTTCCCACACACATACAAAAAAAACCTGCTGTAAAAATTCACGGCACAGGCAGACAGGATGCAGATAAAAGGGAGGGACATAGAAGTGTATGAAGTTGCACTTCTCAAAAAATAAAAATGTAAAAGAATAGAGAGCCAGCAGTTTGACAGATTGTTCAGTAAATGCTCATTTTATTGAAAATTATAAAAAGGTGCTTAATGCCTCCATGCCATTAATACAATGCATAAAAAGGTAACTGTCAAGATTAGTGTTCCAGTTCTGAGCTTTATGCTTTGCTCTACATCGACTTAGAAGTTAAAGGTCTCTGTGTCTATTTTGCGCGTGCAGACATTTATCTCAGAAAACAATTATTTTAGACTTTATGCCGAAGACGTTAGCAGTGATGTGCTTTCATTTAAAGCATGGACTAACATACATACATGCATGCATATACACACACGTGTGTGTGTGTGTCTATATGCAGATCCATCAGACAAGGCAGAACCATGAAAATCACCTTATGGAATTAAACCTGTGCAAGATTATTTCTCTTGCTGCCTCTCTAGAGTATTCCAATTCAAAACATATATTCCTTCCTACAAAAAAAGATATTCAGATTCCTTAGTTGAAATTAATTAGCATTCAGAAACCAGATAGCATGTTTTTGGGTATTCATGAGATCTCTGTTTGAAAAAAATGTTTTTAACTTGTAGAAATGTGTTGCAACACACAGATGGGAAGAAAAAGAAAAAAAATCTCTTTAGCAAGCACTGTGTGTAAAAGGAATATTACATTTTGCACGCTCCTGATTGCTCTGTGTAAACAGTTTTTGACATCTGTCTTTATAGTTTTCGAGGAGAGGAAGACTTTGTTAAAAGAATCATTTTTATACAGCAGTCACCATTTCAGTCTTGCTTTACCTGTATTATGAAAGCAGATGGTCTGCATGTCTTTTGAATATTTATAACTATCAAAAACAATCTCTTGCTATTCACCCTTAGGCTTATGAGATGTCAGGACTGTTCTGGTTGAAAAAAAATCATCTTGGGTGTTTACAGAAAGAGGATTACATTAAGCTGAAATGACTATACATTTTCCAGTTTAATATTTGTCCATCAGCTGTTTAATCGTATTTAGATAATTGTGTAAATAAGATGTTGTCGCCTTTGCCCTCTCTGCTGATGGAGCCTGAAAGCCTTAAACATGGGTGAACCCCCATTTTGTATATTCTCTTGCTACCTTCTCCCACCTCAGTTAAATCATCAGCAGGTCTTTAGTAAGTTTTGATCATGATATCACAGTCCTGTTTTTTAAAAAAAAAACAGTGCACAAAAAGCCAGTATGAAGATCACATGCAACCCTAGGGAGCTGCTGGCTTCCGGTAGAGGCTGTTTAGTTTATTAGAGTATATTGTAATATGCAAATATGGTACCGCACTCCAATTACCCTTAAAGATGACATAGCTTTCTCTTTTTTCTCCGTGAACAGGCAGAGCTTTGAGGGTATTTTGGAAAACTTTTGGTATAGTGGGGGTTAACTGTTTTTTGACTGGAAGCTGAGCAATCAGAGATAACAGATTTTGCTGTGGTTGGTTGATTTGGCAGAAAAGCATGAACAGTTTTGGTTTAAATGATTGAATAACCTGATTAGCATTGTTTTGGGGTGGGTTTTTTGTTGTTGTTAAAGGCACAACAAAGCAATTTTAAGGGTAATCAGATCACTGCCTTTCCCCAAGTGATGAACCTTTTTTTCAGAAGGTAAAACCTCTTTGCTGGCTACTGAGATGACCAAGCAGAAAAATAAAACTATCTTCCTTTAGTTTCTGAATGTGTTACAAATATGTACCTACAGTGTACATCCCATTCTAGCAGGGGTTTGAAAGAATATAACATTTTGGAAAAAATTATGTAACCTCCACTGATTCCTTGTGCATTTTGTTTTGGTTTTTTGAATTTAGAGACCTGCAGTATTTTAGAGCAAAGGTTCACAATGTTCTAACTATATCTAAGTCAGGCTTTAGAAAAATTCCACCCTTACCTTTTCACAATTAGAAAGGTTATAAATAATGTATTTGGCTGAAAAGGAAGCTCAGCCTGTGGCAGATGGTATCATTCTAGAGTGCCGGGGTTTCTGTGAAGATGGCATTCTTTCAGATCGGAACTTCAGCAGACTCCCAGAAAGAACCGAAGCTCCTCATAGGGAGTAGACATGTGCTTTATGGATCTTAGAAAAGCTTACAACTTGGCTCCCAGGACGAGAGTATCGTGTCACACTGGGGTTATGAGATCCACAGCCAATTTCTGCCGACTTTCAAATTCTATTTCCCAGCACGGAAAGCTGTGGCCTGTTCATTGGTCGGTGTTGTATGTAGCATTTGAACTTGGGATTTAAACTGAGTTTTGTCAGCCCGATTCCTTTATTCCTTGAACATTGATGTTTTACACAGACTGGCCACTAAACAGGAAAACTTGCAATAACAGTTGTGTCTTTCTCAAAGCGCTTTGGAGAGCTTGTATAAATAGACATGGAGAGAGAACTGGAATGACATAACCACTGAGTACTTCCGAGACATCTGTGTGGATGCATTTTGAAAAACCTGGGGAAAGATCTCTTGCAAATTAATGAACAAAGGTTCTTTAAACTATGAGTTTTATTGTGACGGCCAGAAGTGATGAT
Organism: Trachops cirrhosus; assembly: GCA_028533065.1. Lineage (NCBI taxonomy): Eukaryota > Metazoa > Chordata > Mammalia > Chiroptera > Phyllostomidae > Trachops > Trachops cirrhosus. Next base: position 22,525,582 of record CM052544.1, read on the forward strand.
TTAAAAATAATCATTTAACAATTAAGCTGCCATTACCTTTGACCTTTAAGAACAAAAAGGGGGGGTTTCTGGTAGTTTGCAGTAGGGCTTATTTCAGTGCCATTTTCATGATCAACTGATAAGTCCCCAGCCCTGTGACGAATGCACGCTATTTGGAGATAAGAACCAAGGCTCTAGTACAGAGCCTTCAGCAGGACAAGTACTGTAGTGGTACTAACGTGTGGGATGTTGGGGAAGTCAGAACAGGCAGAAGCAGAGATACCTGAAATACATCCTCAGGGGTGAACAGCTGTTAGCTAGAAGTGGGAGAGGGCACTGGTCCCTCCTCTAAGTCAGGGAAGTGGTGTGTGTCTTCCTGATGTCAGCTACCAAGTGCAGGCCAACTTGAGAAGATACCACCCAAGTTGAATATTGCAACAAATGAAAGTACTGTTTTCCTTGGTGTTTTCCCATGACTTGTAACTTAATTTAGTTAATAGTCTTCATTCTTCATAAGAAAATGTATTTGACTTAAAGTGTGTCCTTTGCAATTTTACCTGATACCTTTCTGTTATTTACAGCATAGTCTTTCAACTGATCTCAGATGTGATGATCGTACAATAAAACCCCAATGAGGAGGCAGTGGCAGAGGGTTTTCATAGTAGTTAACACTACTCAAGTCCATACTCAGTGTGTTCCAGGCACTGTGCTGGTTGCATCCATTCATTCTTTTACTTATTGTTTGTCCAAGGGCAGATAGGATGTCTCTTCAAGCCATTGCTTTTTTTTAGTCACTTGCCCAGTGTTTGGCACATAATAGGAGTTCAATAAATATGTGGTGAGTGAATGAAAAAAAATGCCAGAGTGAATGGAGTCTCTGAACGACCCCATGGGCTGAGTGCTGCTCTCATTTAGGATGGGGAAATGGGATAGTCCATTTGGCTGGGGTCACACTTCAGTGTGCGGCGCATCTTGGACTTGAATGCAGATTTAGTTCATTGTGTTTCATCAGGTGAATATTTAGTGTGTTTAATACCTGCCAGGCACTTGGGGTGGAAGATCACTTGGAACCCAGATCTGCATGAACTTAACAGCCTATTGTAATCTTTTTAAAGCAATGTCTCCTTTTGATGGATGAGCATCCCAAGTCTCTCTCCTTAAAAACATGGAACTTGGTATACCTTTATACATCCCTGCCACCTATGAAAATATCATCGATCTGGACTTTCTGTCATTTATATTCAGTATTATCAAAACAGGTGTTTCTTATGATTTTCTGAATTGAAGATTACAATACTGAATATGATCTTTCAAATGCCATTAGCCCCGTAAGGTTGTGAAATCTCTCTCCCCAGCCCTTGAACCTCACTAGTCTAGTCAGGTGCCATGCCTGAGACTTCAGTAAGAATTTTACCACAAGAAGAAGAAAAACAGCATCTTGCAGGGGCTACATGTGAAATTTACTGCATATTGTTCCAATAAAAATTGAAGTGACCCCCAAGTTACCCAAATAATGCAATATTTCCCAGCACCCCCCTCCAAGCACAGAAAGATAGAGAATCTAAAAAGCTGCTTTGGCATACATCATAACCTGTGGGTTAGTCTTTCGATTTATGTCTGCTTAGGCTAATATTTACATTAATCAGAGTTCCCTAAGCACACACCACTTGAAGAGTAGAACGTATCTAGAAAGTCACGTAAGGACAGAGCCTACCAGTTTAGGGTTAAACAAGGGCAGAGGGAAGCTTCAATGATCATGCACATATGGATATTATTTTCCACATATGGATAGTAATGAACTACATCGCACTATTACATATGGGCTCTAGTTGTATAAAAATATTTCAGACTTTTTTTCACACACTATGCATTCTTCCATATATACACACACACACATTTTTATATTTCACTGTTGGTATACTGAATGGTAAATGGTACACTGTTGGTAAATTGAAATAATCTGTTTACATATTATCCTACTAGATTGTAAACTTCCTATAGGCGGAGGCTGTATCTTGTCTGTGCTAGTAGCAGCCAAGCACATAGTAGGTGTGCATGCAACAAAGAGCAAATTTCCCAGAGAAAACAATTGGCAAACTAACGTAGATTGGATGTTTTTCAAAAACCTCAGCAAAATTTAGATTTTCAAATATTTCTGGAAATTAAGATACAAGCTACATCTACAATGTCTATGTACTATTAACATTTAAGAAACTGCCAGAGTGTCTAGGTATAAGAGTAATAATTTTTACAAAATTGAACCAAAGTGGAAGAACATCAACTGTCGTCCATTTTCAGAATCACCATTATCCATCAGCGATCTCAATAGTTTTATTAGTGTCTGACTTTATTGATCCATTATTACAATAGAATAAGGGTGATTGAAGCTGACGGATTGTTAACTGGATCAGGTAATCTTCTGGCTCTGGTTTTGGCAACCTTGCTAAGTATCTTTTTGTACCCTGGACTGAGGAAGGCTCTTAGTAAAATTGCGAGCTACTAGATTAATGGCAGGGCATCATGAGCCCATTAAGAATGCCTTTTTAGAGAAATAAAATGAGAAAAGGACTATAAAGTAGAAAGTGTCAAAAAAAAGGATGTCACAATTCTTCTTAGGAAGGATAGCCATGTTTTACATAAATAATGCAACTCTAGCTGACCCTTCACTGCAAGTTCTTTGCAGATCCCCAAGATTCGCATGTTACAGGGATGTTGTTTGTATTATAAAATTAACACTGGTAATGGATGTTAGGAGAATCAGTAATAACCAAAAGAGCTTTAAATGAAAAGTAGCTTAAAGGAGATACAAAAATACTTCTTGTTCCCAAACTGGCTTTTCTGGTTGCTCACTGCTCCTGAACAGCCTGCCCTCTGTAAACTGTTTCACCATAGACCAACCGAAGTCTGAAATGCAAGTTCTCATGTTTCCACACATAGGAGTGGGGGATGGGTTGGCACAGGGAAGTCTTCATTATTCCTAAGACTCATTTGGAAATTAATTTAACTGCTACTACTAGAGAATATGGGTGCTATGGTTAAAAATAACTGTGAATTAAGCCACTGAAATTACCATAACTAAAATCTGCTGGGAAGAAAACTTTCTTTGTTGAAAATGCATTTAAAAAAAACTCCTACTAATACATCAAAATCAATTTTTGTCTTCATTTTTATGTTGAACTGTTGTCTGTTTTCTGGATGAACGTAAGTGACAGAGTAGGTCATTTTCTTTTTTTGTGGTATCTTTGAGAAATTTAGTAAGCATGAAATGTATATATTTAAATTTTTTATGGTTAGTTTGAAATTCAAAACTCAAGCTTTACTGTAGATGAAGCTAGCAATAAAATTGTAGACGGATTTCTCTTCTGATAGAGGATCTCTGTCAGTAGTTTATTTTCTCCTTGAATGTGGCCAGTCAGCCTTTGAACAGTGTTAAAGCAGTTGATACACCTCCAGTCGAAAACCGAACACCATATTTTTCGGACTATAAGATTACACAACTCCCCCATCCACCCAAATTTGGGAGGAAAGGGTGGGGTGCGTCTTACAGTCTGAATGTAGCTTGCCTGGCTCGCTGTTGGGGGGGTGGCAGCAGCAGAGTGAAGTCACAGGTTATTAAATATTTTACCACATTTTTTGCTTCAATTTTTTTTTCCTATTTTCCTTCTCTAAAACCTAGGTGCGTCTTATAGTGCTAAAAATATGGTAATAGCAGTTGAAAGTGCAAGAGGTGTTTCCCAAACTTTAATGCACACACAAAGACGTTGGGAATCTTGGTAAAATGCAGGTGCTGGTTGGCTAGGTCTGGAGTGGGCTGAGGATGATGCATTTCTAGTAAGCTTCTGGGTGGTGCTGATATTGGTCCCTGGTCCATACTTTGAGAAGCAAGGATGTAGAACAGTCACTAAAACTATTAAGTTGCCATTCTTTATGAATGAATGATCCTAAATTCATCTTTATATAATTGGATTTATTGGGGTCAGTGAAACTTTGTCAGCCTAGGAACAGATGACATTGACAGAGGTTCCATAAATACTAAAGCAAAGCCTATGGGTTTGATAGCTTTATACTGGTCTCAGTAGGTGGTTGCTTTCTACTTAAATAAGCATTTGATGACCTACTTAATGAATTTTAAGAAGTTGAGGCTTTTGATTAAGTGTGAAACAAAAATGTATCGGTATTCAGCTGACTTAAAAAAATAACAGTTTCCACAAGTGAAACCATTTCTGCATCCCATCTTGTGCCACTATGTATTACAAATGTTCCCCCCTCTTCTGCAGAGTATGATTTCTTCCATTGTGAACAGCACTTACTATGCAAATGTCTCAGCAGCGAAATGTCAAGAATTTGGAAGGTGGTACAAACATTTCAAGAAGACAAAAGATATGATGGGTAAGCAAAAACTGTTGCAGCGGTGGCTACATACCATTACGTGTCATTTGGGGGTTTATCAAAGTCACATCTAAAGCCAGGTCTTTTGATTGCCCAATTAGAGATCAATTTAGAATGTTTCTTTGAGGGTGGGGAGTGGGTATGAGTATAATGAGATAATTAAATTCAATAAATGTTTGTGTTTAAATCAGCCAAACTGACTTGGTTGTCAGACATGCAGGAAACCCAGGCGTGAGGAGGGGAGCTGTCATTTTGTAACATCTCAGTGAAGACCTAACCAGGCCTTGAATAACTAATATTAGCTGTGATTTCTCTCAGAGATAAATCATGCTTTATGTTCTTTGTTTTTGTTCAAGAGAAAAAGAAAGTGTCTATTTTTACACCCCATTTTTAAGGAAATTAAATTGTGTTACTAGTTTCCACAATTGAGATTAAGGATTTTTTTATATACCTAATCTGCAGCCCTGAATATAGGTGCTTTAGTGAGCATACTGCTTGACCATCCCTGCTGGAAAAATCATTGCATCATTTCAGAACTTTACATTCCAGTATAGCATACTGTCTTAACATACAACTTCAGGTCAATATTTGTTACTCAGGAAATACAGTAAAGTTCTGCAGTGTAAAAGGACAAAGGTTGTGTGTTGTACCTAAGCATTTAGATTATGACATTTTTGTCCCTGTTGAGGTTGTTAGTATTTGCAAAAGCAAAACTGTGATTAAGGTTAATGTTTTAATTTCCAGTAATGTTTTCCTTCACATACTTGCACCCTCCAAATAAGGTATTTTAAAATAACACAGGAATGGGATATTTAATATGCATCGCATTATGCCCTGTTTTAGCTCTGTTTCTGTTCACTTCTGTTACAGTCATTTAATAACCACAACAATAATAACTGTTCCTAAAAATTTTAGGAGACAAGAGAACCTGAATTTTGAGCATTGTTTTAGCTTTTAATATTTGAAGTGAAACCATCCATCTACCTAGGTTCTTTACCTTTTATAGCTTATAGCTATAATGAAGACAATGCATCATTTTTGGAATAATTGCTTGAATTACTATTCCCTGTGAATGGCCCACCTGGGCTGATATCACTGTTAGAAATGAAAGATTTTTACCCCCAATTCTTAGTTATATTTTGCATATATCAGTGATTATAGCAATATGATAAGCTCCTCTAAATATAAAACCTGAGGGTTTGATGAAAAGAGAAATGATGATTAGAATTCAACCAGAGTCTACACACAGAAAGTATAGTGTGCTATTTGGAAAGACTCACCTACTTCCATATCACATCATGCTCAGCTTTTCTAGTCAAGAGCATCAAACCAGTCTCCTCCATACAGCAGCAAAGCATTTGACACACTTAGAGTTGACTCTCAGCCAGTGCATGTGAGAGATCCAGCCAACCAAGGGAGAAGGATTCATCTTGGGTAGGTGGTAATACATTGCAAAATCATGACAGTATCACCATTGTACCAGAACAACTCGCTGTCCCTTCCTTGAAAGATTATCTTTAGCATCTGGTGGTAGCCATAGCTTCTTCAAGAAACATTTGGGTCTTAGCAACACTGGGTAGACTGGCTTGCAATACAATAAACCATTTGCCTCATTCTAAGAAATATTTGCAGGTGTGCATGCTGCCCATGATGGTTAGAATTAAGTGAAGCAAACTGTATAGGATACTCAGTTCAGTGTTCAGTGTGCACTCAGTTATTATTACTTATCATTATGAACATTCTCATTATTTATTGTATTGATTACTTCTTTATATTCATGTCTGGGTAAGAACTGAATGTTGATAACATTTTGCCATCTTTTTTCTTTCTAACCTTTGGACTAGAGCAATAACAGTTAATATAGATCATGAGAAAATAATTGCGTATTTCTTTCTTGTTTAGTTGCGTATTATCATGTCTTTTCTTAGCTCAACTCATTCTTTCTAGATGCTATTAAGCAAATGGTGTACTTGCAGAAGCTATCTTAAAGTAAACATTGCTTATAAGCATTCCTGGAATAATGAGAATGAATAATAGTTTGACCCCAAAACTAGTTATATAGAATTGATTTCATGCTGTAAGTCTAAACCACATTGTAAAATTAGATCAGAAGCCTTGTCCCACTTTTAAAGTTTGTGGAATTGTGCAGAAGGGGAAAGTAAAAACACAGCCGGATGAGTTCCGTCTTGAAATTTTCTTAGTTTAATTGGATCTTTGATGTACCCTGTGCTTACTCTCTGTTTAGGAAATGATCAGAAATGCTTATCAATACCCATCTTTGTTGACTTAACATGATTTTACTTTTTATCCACTTTAGTCGAAATGGATAGTCTTTCTGAACTGTCCCAGCAAGGAGCCAACCACGTCAACTTTGGCCAGCAGCCGGTGCCAGGGAACACAGCCGAGCAGCCTCCATCCCCCGCGCAGCTCTCCCACGGCAGCCAGACCTCTGTCCGGACCCCTCTTCCGAATCTGCACCCTGGGCTTGTGTCAACGCCCATCAGTCCTCAGTTGGTCAACCAGCAGCTGGTGATGGCTCAGCTGCTGAACCAGCAGTACGCAGTGAACAGACTTTTAGCCCAGCAGTCCTTAAACCAACAATACTTGAACCACCCTCCCCCTGTCAGTAGATCTATGAATAAGCCTTTGGAGCAGCAGGTTTCCACCAACACAGAGGTGTCTTCCGAAATCTACCAGTGGGTACGCGATGAACTGAAACGAGCAGGAATCTCCCAGGCAGTGTTTGCACGTGTGGCTTTTAACAGAACTCAGGTCAGTTTTGTTTTATTTGTTAATGGTTCTTTTTCTTTTTCTCACTTTCTTCAGTCCCATCTATACTCATGTTTATTCTTTTACTTTGTACTAACATTTTATCCTCTTCATATGATCATACTATTATCTGTTCCTGGTGTTGCCTAAATTTTATCATTCCTTCCCCTATCATACACCTCCTGTACCAAGAGGAAGCTATGTACAGATTGATCTTGATTCAGGGGCCTTGAAAGAATAAATTAACTATGAAAAGTGTTTCAAACTGGCATTACCTGTGCTTTTACAAAATGGAATCATAGACAGTAGTGGCAGGTTGAGAAAAGTTTCATGACTTGGTCAAGGCGCCTGGTAGGACTCCAGGCTTCTAGCCCATGATCTTTCCCATGTTACCATCCATATCAAACATGAGTTTATAAATGTGCCCTATTGAAGTTCCTCTACAACTTGGAACTCATTAGCAATTTCTGCAATTTAATGCTAAGCAGACATTTAGAAAAAAATACATGACTTATTAGCAAAAAGTGTTTCTTCGCTTTGTCTTCTTCCCTCTTTGCATTATTGTTAATGTCCTTCCCAACCTCATTAAGAGGCCCTGGGGTAGGTTTGGCCTGCTGGCCTTGGCCTGCATATGTCCCTTGGGTCTATACCGTTGTCCTCCTGGGCAAATTCCTGTGAAGATGGTATCATCATGGGAGAAGTTTCAGATGGACAGGGAGAAAGGGTGATAGAAGAGAAGAGAGCTGGAAGATGAAAAAGTCCTAAACAAACTGATTCTATTAAGCCGTGAATGAGAGGATTTTTAATTTCTTTTTTTGGAAACTAGTCTGATATATATGGTGTTTATTTTTGGCCTGGGCACACACAAAAAAGGAACATGTAACTTTGATAAGAATGAGGACATTGTGTCCTTTCAACTTTCTTGTTCTGCTGTTTTTTTCTCTTGTCAATTTTTGGGGAGCCTGACTAATACTTTCCTCTCATATGTAAGTTATTTTATTTATTACATGATTATAAGAATAAAGTTCTGGTACAAAAATAATCTAGTATTAATTCCTTGTTGGCAGAGTTTCCATACCTAGGAGAATCCCAGCTGTGACTTATTTTTGGCTTGCTTTAACTGGATTGAAAGTTAAGAGGCCTGACAAAGCCTTTAACTCAGTGTTTATTTTCAATTTCTTTATCTGTTTTTTGTACATCTTTTGATTTTAAAAGGGTGATTACAGAAAGTTATATCTCAGGTTAAAATTGTATGGTTTCACCTCATTCTGTATTGTTACAACTTAAAAAATGTATTTATTTTTAGCTGATAAATTTAATATGACACCTATATTCAGTTAGGTGGTAATTATTTTTAAAAATGAAATGAAATAAATGAATGAATCAAAAGTCAACTGTCCAGCTAGATATTCCTCTTCTGGCAACTTTGTTTTTGTAAATAGCAGTAACACCTAGTAGTTCTCAGTATTGGGCAAAAATTAGATAGGGTTGTTGAATTGAGTTAAAAGCTTACAGACAAAGACAACATTGACATACACACAGGTGACATACAGATTTACTGATAAGCATCTTAAAAATCAAGCAAATTGTTGTTTCTTAAAGCATGGAGGAAAGTATATTTTATATGATGAAGAGTGACAAGGGAGTCCAGCTGAGGGGGACCAGGGAGGAGTCCCCAGCCCTCAGTATAGTTACTCTGCTTTTGGGTTATGTTGTCCCAGCCTTTACTCTGAGGAGTTGATCATTTGTTCTGCCTTTGGCTCTTATATTGACAGATTCCACAGATATTTGTAGGACTTGCTATTGGGGGAAAAAAGTAGAATTCTCTTTTTATGCCATGTTAATCTCTTTGAAAAGATAGTCATCTCTGTGGTTAACATCAAAAACAGTGACTTTATTTTTCTGAGAGTCAGAGGAGAATGAAAACGTGGTACAGCTTGATACCAGCTTCTCTTGATTAGTAATAGCCAGTTTAGCAAAAGCCATCACCAAAATATTATTTTGAGCTCTGGATGGTAGAGGAGGTTGGTTTTGTACCTGTATGTTGTATTGGTAATTGGTACTCCTCAGTTGGAGTGGCTACCGGGCCATATTCAAAGCAGTCTGATTTAACTAAGAGTAATTTTCTGTGCACACTGAAATGTTCACTTTTTGGGAACTGGATTTTGAACACGAAAGCAAGCATGCATGTATTTTTGGTGTCACACTTAAAAACCGTCACACACATGCACGCGCGTGCGCACACACAGCTGCATTTACTTTAATGATTATACATTCATATAAATGCATGTAGTGTGTTTATTTCGAAGTGTATGCATTTCAATAAAAGCAGGTGCAGAGTGAGGGTGTATGGTGTGAGTGCGGAGTACGAAAATACACATGCTAATGCATATGTATAGATGCGCTCCGCAGAGTTAAATCACACATCACACATTGTGTGCACTTATTACAATGTGCAGTTCCAACTCCACGTTTAAAAAATCCATGTAAAATATGTACATACAAGTGCAAAGTTATATGATAACGATCAGATAAAGATGATGGCACCCTATACATAATATGTTAAAATATTAGTATAATAGGTCGTGCTCTTATGACTTGAGACAGTGTTTGTCATTGACAGCTCTGTACAAGTTTAACTCTTAATTGGAGGATTTTCTCATCATCTTAATTGGGTCTCCTAAATTAAATCATACCCCTTTCTCAAGACTTTCACACATGACTTCTTTTTTTAAAAAGTCTACCTTTTTTGAAAATTTATGGTGATATTTATATAATTACTTGTTTTGAGGACGTTTTCTGCTTTTGCATTGAGGGGCATGTGTGCTGTAATTGCTGCTGAAGACACCGGCTTTTAGCATACCGCCCTCGTCCAGCTCTTCCTACTTGATGTCTTTTTAATGGAAACCTATGGCTAAAAAAAATGGCCAAAGCCGCTAGATTTATACTTTTCCATTGACTTCTCTGCCATTTCAAGCTTGTGATAGAAGAAAGTATATTTTTTAGTGCCTTTTTAAAAATAAAACCCAGAGTTTAGCTCGGGTCCCATCCTGCAGCTTTTTTTCCTTTTTTCTTCCCCCTCCTCTTGTCTTTGGCACACTTTATTTTCCAGTAAAATAAAGAATGAAGATGGATTATTCAAAACTGATAACAGTAATGGACCATCATGTAATGTTTTATTGAATTTGAGTTCTGCAAATTATGTGGTGGAGAGAAATTTTCCTGCTTAAGTATAAGAGAGATTGCTACTGTGTTTCTATAATTCTTCACAGTGTAATTTAAGAAAAGACTACTATCCATATCACTATTGAATAAAAGGTAGAAAGGTGCTATTACCCCAATGTGACAGCTCTCGTTTAGCCTCCCCAAATGACAGAGATAAATGTGTCTGCTTATAACTTACTTGGCGAAAGTCCAGCGTAGGAGGCGGAGTTTGAAAATGGCCTTCCACCTGGACATGTGATTAAAAATTCACCAACCCACAGAGGCAGGTAGCCTTGAAGAATATTCACCGTATTTTCTTTGTAGTAGGGAGGTTTTTTTTTTAAATCAAATCATATTTTCCTTCTGAGGGCTTTGGAGTTCCATGAAACCGATAAAATCTATCTGAATCAGTGATTATGTTCAAAGGGGAGACAAACGGGAGGCCAGACGGGCTTTTGTTCAGACTGGCCGTCTCTTTCACTTAGCTGCTGTTCTAGAGAATTCTTCGTTAGCATTTGGGAGTACTGATAATATTTATTGAAGGTTTCTTTCTTTCTTTTATTATATAATTACTAATGAGTTTTACTTGTAAAAACCATAAACTTTTTGTAATGTAAAAAAGGTTTAGGAATTCATCAGGAAGTTCACTCTTTAATTGAAAAACATTAGAATTTGCAGTCAACCACCATGTAATGACAATGCAGAACCATTTTATATTTTCATATATAGAAAGCATAGGAAATTACTTGAAGATGTGAAGTCCCAATGAAAAGCACCTTCTCATTTCCAGTAAAATTAATATTCATGAGGTGTTGATAACTTACCACATAACATACAGATTCTCAGGTTCTTTTCAGAAACAAAGAATGCCTAATTTTTTGTTTAATTTCTTTCAGCAAATTTATTGAGCACCTATGGTGCACAATATTGACAATATATTTTAGTTCTGGTGTTTCAGTATATTCTCTGAGATAGTAAATAAGGTACATGACATTATTTTTTAGCATGAAGAAGAATTTTTGGTAAGAGATCCCTCTTACTGTCCTCCATTGGGGATTACTACTAGTGACCTTAACCTAACTTGACAAGTCTGAACTGTATTTTCCACAATGGGAAATGGGGCCACATACATCCTGAATCTGTAAATGCAGCTATTTGGGTAACAGCAACCTGAACAGGACCAAGCATTCATTCCCACGTCCGGATTCTAATAGCAGTCATTTTGCATCCAGAATTATTCTCAAGTGACATGACTTTTTTTTTTTTTTTTTTTTTTTGTAATTAACACATTCTAATCAAAACATTTTTCTAACAATATTTTCAAGCATTTCCACCAGGGGGCACTCCCCTCATTGAAAGCCTGGGTCCAAAAAAAAAAAAAAAAAAGGGAAAAAAACCCAAAGATTTCTAAAACACCTGAGATGTCTACACTGGCTGCTTTAGAGCTGCGACTATTTCAGGGTTTGAAATATCACTTTAGACCCTTAATATATTACAGGCTGAAGAACTGCACTTGTCCCAGTCAAATAATTAAGGGGAAATGAAATGTTTTGCCCCTGAAACACTGTACATGCTCAAATGGGTTTCAAATGGGAAGTCGTGCCAACATCAAACTGTGGGTAGAGAAATTTCTGAATTCTCTTTTGAGTGACCTGCTATCTTCTACTTCAGCCATACAGGAATGACTTGGTCTCATGTTAGCAAAATTCGACAGAGAATATTATGATATATTTTTTCAGGTGTTTGTGTTTCCCACTATAGCTTTATGCTTCCAGGGGAAACATTTTTAATAGACATCATAATTGTTTTTTGAGATTTATAAATGTCTAATTTCACACTTCCCAATCCTCAATATTTATGGGGTCCCTTTTGACCTAATCTATTTTTTTTAAAAATTACTTGACACTCACTGTAGATAAACATCTCACAAATGCCACAGTAACTTTTCATTGAAGGACCACTCACCTTGAGTAAATTAATAATTACCATTTGAAGCACCCGTGGGCAGCACACCCTGTCCCTAAGTTTCTGTCACCTATTTGCAGTTTTTCCTTTTGTGGTCTGACTGTACATCATTTATCCACTTAGTACGTGTCTGTCAAGCACATGTAGTTGGCATTGTGCTGGGATAACAAAAATGAGTGTTAGAATATTTTACTCAAGGAATTTATAATACTCTGTTTATTAATTGGTATATTTCTGTCTCTATTTCTGTATAGTTAATATACATTACTTTGCCAAGCACATCTTTTAATACACTTTAATAACATTTGGTAGAGAAGAATGGAGAGCATGGATTATATTTTTACACCTATTTTCAGACATTTTTTTTTTTGAGATCTGTGTTTTTTGGTTTCAATGTGACACATCAACACAGTCAATCTAATTAGTTGGCCTTTTGCAAATTAAATAGCTGGATGATTGACTGCCTGTTTGATTGAATTGTAGTTTAAATTGACTGGATATTTGCTCTTGTATAAACTCAGCTGCAACATTACTTGTCAGTATTATGAACAAAAGGAAGCATACCCTTCACTCTTCAGTTACATGTCTTATGGTGAAACTGAAAGTTTGGGACCAGTTTCCAGACTTTGGTTGAATATACTAAATGAGAGATTCAGATTTACCCTTAAGCCCCCCCGAGCCTATTGGAGGTTCTTTTTAAATAGCAGACTACAAATCATTTTTTAAAGTGGACAGTGCTTTTATACTGTCTGCGCTTAACTCTTATATTTGGGCATATGGTACATGATCCCTGAGGAACAAAACTAGGTTTGCTGTATCTCCGGGAAATCATGAAAAAATCCAAATGTTACAATCTTGGGGCTTAATTATTTTGACATGACATTTTACCTCTCCTTCCCCAAATGTACCCTTTCACCCTTTCCACAGTGTTGCTGGAAAGTGAAATTTGCAAACTATCCAGAAATCTTGACAACAGTTTATTCCGAGCTGTATTGTATTAAATGGATATTCTGGCTAAATGTAGAAAGCAAACATGCTTTGGCATTCCAGGCATTATTTCATGTACAAGATTGAAGAGGTAAAGCCGCTCAGTGCCTATCCAATGGACAGAAAAAAAGGTTCTAATCCCTCTATTTTCATATAATCCCTTAAATAAAATTGGAGAAAACCATCCATTTTTGAAAGCAGTCTTCAAAAAAGAAAGAAAGAAGATCTATTTTTGGGGAGTGAGATACCCTAAAGAAGTTCAGTAATGGTTTGTAAATTTCTTCTATTACAAGTAAATATTTTTATTCCTCAAGAAATTTGATATTTGCAGAATTAGATAATATTCTTTTCCTTGGCATACTTTCATGGATTTTTGAAATCTGAAAAGGAAGTTATGCACTTCAAATTTAATCTATGGTTTCTGAAGTTCAAAATTTCGACCTGTAACCCACAGGTATGGTATAGAAAGATAGTACTTAAAATCATTGCGGTTGTCAGTATAGTTTCCTTAAGTGGTAAATAGAATCACTTTTCATTGACTTTAATAATTTGAAAATTAAGGAATAACCTAAAATATTGCCTTTGAAAACATAACATAAATCTTAGATGATGCTTTCATCACAATCTTTTTTTCTAATACGCTGCAGTTAATTTTCTAGTATTTTCTCTGAAAGTTCTGTGTCTCTGGAAATAGCTTTGTATCTTTACATATTGGGCTGTTGGCATTCCACTGCCTTTGTTTAGGCAGCTTGAGAACTACACAGTTCAATGCTGTTGTATTATGAGCATTTCATTTATTCTTAACTTCCCTCGATCGTCTCTCTGTGAAAGATTTCATGGCAAGTTAAGCTACTCAAAGGAAGGAGACCAATTAGGCAGTTTCAGTTTATGTTATATGTAAAGCAGATGCTTAATAAAATTAAGAATACAATTGAAGCTCTCTTCTCTACCACTTCAGTTGTAACTAATGTATTTCTATGCAGAATTAATGCTTCTGACTGTTCATTTTCTGAACAGAGTGGGGAAGGAAAGGGAAGGATCTCCGCTGGCTGGGCAGAGCCGGGGAGCAGAGCGGGCTCACTCACCCTGTGCCTTTCATTCCCTGCAGGGCTTGCTTTCAGAAATTCTCAGAAAGGAAGAGGACCCCAAGACTGCATCCCAGTCTTTGCTGGTAAACCTTCGGGCTATGCAGAATTTCTTGCAGTTACCAGAAGCTGAAAGAGATCGAATTTACCAGGATGAAAGGGAAAGGAGCTTGAATGCTGCCTCGGCTATGGGTCCTGCCCCCCTGATAAGCACACCACCCAGCCGCCCTCCCCAGGTGACGTCCACTTTTTCTTCTTCGGCTTTAAAAAAATGTGTGATAAAGAATCTCAACAGGAAACTAGAAAGGTAGATAGACATATGTAGAAAAAAATACAAAACAAAAATTTATAGAGTTGCTTGGGGGAGAATTTGGTCCCAAATCACTAATTATGGTATTAAAAAAACAAGCTACTAATTAGGGAACAGAAAGTTGCTTTGTATTGCTGCTTCTTTGGGGTTCTTTGGAGGTGAGAAGTTGTCTTTAAATGGGATATTTGTCTCTACTACTGTTGAGTAAGGAAGTATTTTAAGCTGGAAAGGGAAAAAAGTAATAAAGTCAATTTTATCCCTGTGAGTTTTAGAACCGCCATTTGAATAGTAAATAAATATAAATAAATAAATAATTCTATTTGTATTTATGCTTTCCCATACGAACTGCAGCTGGTGCCAATTACACATCATCTCGTTTGTAATCTTTCATAATTAAGTTTAATACAATCCTTGAAGGCAGCTTTAAATGGAGCTGATAAAGAATTCCATACGTATTCCCAGAAATGGGCACATTATCCAAATTTTTACACTTTTGGGGAAGGACCAAGGTCACCTCCCAGGTAACT
Source organism: Trachops cirrhosus (assembly GCA_028533065.1). NCBI lineage: Eukaryota > Metazoa > Chordata > Mammalia > Chiroptera > Phyllostomidae > Trachops > Trachops cirrhosus. The sequence continues at coordinate 22,540,797 of CM052544.1, forward strand.
CTGTGTATGTGTATCTGTACTGCTTCTTCTTTTCTTAAACCAAGTTTAAAATGTAGCCTCATAACTCTTAGGAGAATCCAAGAAGTTAATGTTTGGTACAAACTATTAGATAAAAGTTTAATAGTGGATTAGACTTCTAATCCACAAGCAAATATATTTCTTTACATGTATAATTTGTACAACTCTTAAAAATAACATCAGCTAAAACTGGATATAAATTAAATATGGAATATAAATTTAAAGTATTTATGTAACATCATGTCATAATGAAATTATATCTTGATGTTAATTTTTCATTAATAGTAAAAATAGTAATACATTCCCAAGAATAGAATTATCGAAAAAGCTCATTCAGCACTAAAAATGAAACTGCTACAGATACTCCATGAATAAGGAATAGATGTTATATTTAGCCCCTAGTTGAGGGCCTTAAACTGTTTATTGTAATGCTTTGAAATGATTATTTTTTAACAGTGTCTCAGAAGTCCATTTTCTCCCTTTTTTTAATGAAAATCAAGTAGGTCTTGATGTCTATAGGAGCAGACTGTAAGAAGGTCATTACTGTAACTGTGAATGAGAAATTCATGTTTCTCTAGCAGAAAAGAATGGCATGTATACACACACACATTCACCTGCCCACACAAATCATAGTTACTGACTTTGATCTGTGAAGCTTCCTATACAATATTTCTTAAGGAAAAGAATGAGAAACACTACATGTAGATATATAACTTTTATTATAAGAGTGACTAAACAAAAAACGCTGTACTTTGGACTTGGTTTAATAATTAGTGTTGGTGTTGAGAGTAACACACACACTGTCGTTGGTTAGCTTTGTTCCTGTCGTCATCACTGGAAGGCCTCTGGACAGAGAGTTATCTTACTTAAACACTTAATCTGCAGTATCAACAAAAGAATAGCTTATTTAAGACCAGTATGAACTCTAGCATTGAGCTTCTCCTTTCTTTAAAAATTTATCCAAATATTTGACTTAGTAATCCTTAAGACAGCTATTGTTTTTAATTTTTCTAGGATTTTAATGCTTCTGTTTTTCAAATGTGATTCTGCTATTCTTAGTCATCATTTTTTTCTTCTTTTTTAAATTTTATTTACTTACTCTCAGAGAGAGGGGAATGGAGAGAGGAGGAGAGGGAAATATTGATGTATGAGAGAAACATCCATCAATTGCCTCTCACATGCCCCCAACCGGGGACCTGGCCCGCACTCCAGGCATGGGCCCTGACTGGGAGTCGAACCAGCAGCCTTTTGGTACAATGCCCAAACCACTGAGCTACACCAGTCAGGACCATCAAGTTTTTTTCTTTAGGTAAAGCAACATTAATTCTTAAGGGATATTTCTTTTCATATACTATTAAGATACTTGAGTAGCTTTCAATATATATACATACATACACACATACATCTGATATATAGTCTTAGACATATAAATGATATATATCCGATGGGGGTGTGTGTGTGTATATATGTCTAAAGAATAGGTCTGCTCATAATTTGTGGTAGAAAATATTATTTTGGCTTGAATTATTAATCGATTGGGCCATCTGTAGGCTCTGTTTGTTCTCCAGAAGGGTTGAGACCAAGACTTTAGCTAGGATATTCAGACAATGATGAACATATAAAGTATGTAAACACTACAGAATCTTAGTGAAATTCTTTCGGAGAAAAAAAACATTGTTTCTATTAATGTGATATTATTGGCCATCTTACCAAATTCTGAAATGATTATCTGATGTATGTGTATAATTTTATTTTACTGCTATAATATAAATCTTTACAGTATCTTATGTGCCCCACTGAGAATCCCTTTGCATTATTTAATATAATAATAGAGCTGACAACCGTTCACCTTTCACCCTTTAATAATGATTCAATGAATTAAATTTTAAGAGATTCTTAATGAATTAAAAGCATCATCGATGTTGAACAAGTACTCTAGACTAGGGAAAATGTGTTACAAAGCTGTTGAACTAGTACTGTTCTGCAGCAGTTGAAATCCAATGCTCAAACGGGAACCGGTACACCACATGTAAGGTTTTACTATGCTTATTGCAAATGACGAAAATAGAAGGCAGGAGGGCGGAGGATGAAACCACAAATACAGAAACAGACTGCAGCATTTTGTCCTTTTTAATTTCATATTTTACCAGAGAGGAGTCTGTGTGAAATCACTGTGCATTTCATTGCCTCCCAAACGAAGAGATTTGAAATATAGAGTGAGACAAGTAGTGGCCTTAGGTTAAAACCCAACCCCAATTTTTTCCCAAAGAACTGCATGTTACAGGCCGAGGTCCCTTGTGACTCACTGAGGAGCCCACCCATCATTAGGCCTGAGAGATTGGATTCTTTCCCAGCTCCTGTGGAGTTCAGGTCATACTGAAGCGGATTTGCATGTTCCTGGTTCATAGGAGACTGAGGACCTAAACTCTTTGAGGGACTCAATTCTCAGTCATCTTCAAGAAGGCACTGCTTGGTTTTAGTCAAGCTCCAGGTTTTATTCTTAGGAATACCTCCCCTGAATAAACCCAGCCTCAAGAGTCACCAGAGATCTGGTCTTGGTCCTGCCTAGGTTGGGTACACCTTGTGCACACCTGTCCTTCTGCTTCCGTGGGGCAGCCTTGCTGCAAGCTGCTTCTCACTGGGGCAGTCATCTCTGTTTACTGACTGCATATTTTCACAACTTTACATGCTAATTCAAGAAATAAGATTATCTTGCACTTCATAATGGTTCACAGTTTTCTCTGCACCTTGATGTACATTAATTCATTGCATTCTCAGACCAGCCCTTTTGTAGGAGAAAAATGAGAAAACCAAAGCTAAGGTTTCGTCTTGGTTTTCCAATCCCCTTTTAAGTCTGCTGCTCTTCCCCCTACCTCAAGCCACCTGCTCAAAATATAAACGAACATTATAGGAAAGGGAGAATGAAGCTTGGGGACTTCTTCTGTTTGTCAGAGAGAATGGGGAGTTTTATTGTTTGGTTAGGAAGAGGACATTAGAAGAACGTTCTCCTGATAGAACACATTGAACGCGTCGCAGATGGTCCGTGGGTATTTTGGAGACTGAATGACATTGTCCCTTCACTTGGGTTGTATGAAAATGTCTGGGGGGACCCAGTCCCTCCGAAACTCGCTGGTCTTAAAGGTTTCCTTTCTGACTCTGCTTAGCAGATTTTCCAGGCAAGTTTATTAGAGGAATGTTATTAATAATAATTAATGATTACTTTCTGGGAATTCTCTGTTCCACAGAGCACATCAGTTTTAAGTTGATTTCTATTTAGGTGTGTGCTTATTCTAGTCTTATTTGTGTGTTTTAATATGTGTGACTTCGGCAGGTAAATTCGCTTATAACTTTTACATTAGTTTTATAATTCTTTTTTTCATTTATTTTTATAACTCCTTATGTTACTATTTAATTTTTTCTAAAGAAACATGTGATATTTAATGCTTTAGAAAATGTACAAAGTTCATAGAAGAAATACATCATTATTTAATCTGGCAGCTGCACCCTTCTGTCTCCTTACAACTTCCTCTATAATATAATGGAACACAGGTCCAGTTATGGGCAGGAGCTAAATACGTGATGAAAGTTTCATTTATTAGGAATTCCTTGACCAGCATTATTTTAAGATGTTATTCATGTGCTTGTAAAGTGTTTCCCATAATAGTCATCTTTTAAAAGCTAGAGGATTTGGAAAATAATTAACACTGTTTCTACAATCATAATACTCTAGACAGTGTTAACAGATAAAAATTTGATAATATGGACTGTATTCCATCACCAATAAGAATGTGTTAAAGTAGTGTATTTCTTACATAACATTACTAAGAAAAACACAGTTTACATACCTTAAAAAATAAATTCAGACTGCATTTGTAAAATTAATGATAGTCCCTTATTACTAAATATTAGATATTAATACACTAGATTTAGCGAAGGGCCACCAAAAATGCAGGTCCAGCATGTCTTTAAAAATAAGGATTTTTCCAAATGAACAAGTAAGTCCCTTCTAACACGACCACAGTGTAGTTGCAGTGGATTCTTAGATAAGCATTAGCATCATACAACTTCAGCTTGGCTCCCAGCCTTGCCCATGGACAAATTACTTAAAACCTCTTTGTTTCAAGAGCATTTTCTCAATTTTTAAATGGAGCATTAATAGCACGTACTCTGGGCTACTGTGCAGGTTAGAGTTAGTGTACATTAATATTATGCCCGCCACTTAATAAGCAACTAATAAATGTTAGTGTTTATTATTATCATAATTACTAATGAAACTGCATCAAACTTTGTGTGTATGCATGCACATGTGTGTGTGCTATGAGCTTGCAGGTAATTGCTCCTGCCTCAAGGAATAACTCACCAATGAGGTCCATCGTAGAAATCATTTAGTGGAGTATGCATGTAATAGGTAGTACATGTGTAGTACGTATAGGTCATTTTGTGGTATGATTTGATGCATACAGCAATACATGAAGGCACAAAATAGAATTTCATGGAAAATGTGCATGCTAGTGCATAACTTCAGTGAAATAAAAGGCAGATCTTAGTGCTGCACCCTATCCCCACATGGGCAGGTACAGAGGAGAAGCTCCAATTCTTAACTACCTCCCCGGCGCCTCTGTAATGATGGAGTAGCACACCCTACCTTGATAAAAGCTATTCGGAAAGCAACTGCCTTTATTTTACCTCCTGTGCTATTTGCGGAGAAGAGCTGAAGAGTAGTTTGTTTTGCCTGGAATGAACTACTTTATGAATTTTAATGTGTGATATAATATTAAAAGCTAAACCAGGATTAAAGAAGATTTTTTTTTGTACTAAGCTAAAATAGTACTTAGTAGAGTGAGGTATAAAAGATTTTTGTTTCCATTTTTACCTGGGGAAAAAATTCAGCTTTCATATTTTTGAAAAGCTGTCCAAGTCAGTTCCCCTTAAGCAGTAGCTTGTGTTTAGGGGGAAAAAATGTGATTCCAGAATTCTAATAGCTTATCTACAATAAGATACGGATCAGAGCCAACAGGATGGTAACGGAGAACTTTTCTAAATCTTTTAAAAATGAGTAATAGTTTCTTTATATTTTTAAAAGTCATTGCTGTCACTTTCTTTTTATAATTTTTAATGTTTCACGTGTACTTATTTTCCACTTTTATTTTGTGTTGGCTACTAGGAAATGATTTTTTTTCATGATTTAAAATTCTTGCTTTTTAATCCAAGTTGTAACTGCTTTAAAAAATATTAAACCTAAAAGAAATTTTTAGAAACTAAATCACAGTGGTAAGACAAATGATTATAGTGTACCTGGAGGATAAATTCTTAAACATAATTTTTACAAAAGAATGCAAATTATTTAAAAACATGAAACACCAAGTTTCCAAAGCCTGCTCTCTCTTAACTATTATTACAAAGCAGATTGCTGCCACGGAACTCTTTCTTCCAATGCACTGGACTTCATGCCCCCATTTCCATAACATTCAATTTTCAAAGCGATTGAAATGGCTTTTCTTTTCTCTTTCATTTAAGCAGTGAGAAAAAATAGGTATTAAAAGGGACCCCGTGGGGTGATCAAATCTATCCTTCTGCCTCAAAGCAAGACCACCCCAGAGCAAAGTTGTGAATCCCACCAAAGCAACTTTGTGGGCAATTTATGGTAATGCATTAACTCTTCTGGCTCCTAAAGTGGTGTTTAGCAGATTATTGCTCTAAAGCCATGTGTATGTTCTTAGTGGCCCCCGGTCCTTAATACACCTCTGAGAGTGCCCTTGCTTACTGAAGTCACAGAGCTAGAAGAGGAACTCTGGAAATCTAGCCTACTCCCGGCCTCTAGTTTATAGTGCAGGAGAGGCAGTGAGGCCCAGCCAGTGGGTCACTTGTCCTGCCTCAGCTTTTGTGCCTTCACTTCGGACCTGTGGCCCAACCATTTCAAAGCACTATCCTTTCAGCCTTAGGTAGTGTCAAGGTGGAATAATCTAGCTGCCTCTCCAAGACAAGCTAGAGGTGAGTTATTTTGCTAACTGGCTAGAAGTTCAAAGAATTCAGAAGGCAGGTTTTAAAGGGGCTCATATTTACTAAGTGCAGAGAATTGAATAGCCGAGGATAACCTCTGTCCTACTTTTGATGCCAAATATTTTGGGACAGGGTGGAATAAACCTGGAAGACTTGCAGTATGAATAGGAAGGTATGTTATGAAAAAAAATCATCCATTTATTCTAAAATGCACTTCATTTTCTAGTGTTTTTAGTATATGTGGGAAATGGTCCAAGATGCTCAATTTCTAGAGAACGAAAACTTGGGTTCTATAAAGGACCCTAAGAAATTAGATCTTTAATGAATCACTTTGCCGGGGAAAAACATGGCCCAGCATCTGTGATAATTTTCATTTACATTTTCATCAGTTCCCCAGTAAAAAAAAGCAGCGACATAGTTCATAGGTAAATTTACCAGAGTGGTCAATATAATTACGTGATAAAAACTAAATTTGGTGTTTTAAAGATTAATAATAGTATTAATTAAGATGTGATTGAGGATGTGATTTAATTTTCCCCTAAAATTTTGTGTCATTTTCCTTCTAATATATGCTTATCATTATGACCAAAGACTTATCATTACTAATTTTTCACTCAGGATCATACATTTTGAACATATTTTTAAAGTCACTGATGATATATTTTGTGTAACTTGCAGCAGTGTTCTATCAAATAATGTGAAACATTTTCTTATAGTTTGGTTCCACAATTCAAAAGAAACAGTTATATACAGAGGTGCCAGAAAGAGATGAAATAATTATACAGAACAGCTTGGACACTCACGTGTAAAACCCACCCTGCCTTTATGATAATTAAGCAAGGTGCTTTACCTGTTTCATGGATGGATAGAAGATTTAAATATGCAGCTCCGCAAATGGCTTTGTTATGGAAGCTTTTTTAAGTGAAACATGAGGAAAAGGCATAAAAAAAGCCCAACATTGAAAATGCCATAGTATGTAAAAGCTGTTAGTGATGCAATTGTCTGTTAGACACCGGGCACCCACAGGAGATACAGCCCGGTGCATTATGATTGTGATTGTGAGTTTCCTTTGTTAGAATTGAATGGAAAGTAATTGGGAAACAATTAGTTTGGGGTTTCCAAGTCTTTGAAACTATTTCGTTTTCCAGAAAACTTACTTTATGGCATTGTAATTCCTGGTTGTCAGCTGGCAGTTGCTGTCATATTACAGATGCAATCACCTGTGACAATGTGACTTCCTTAACTTGCACAGTCTGATCTCTGGGCAATGACGAAGGCTGAACGACTGCACTGCTGGCCACCTTGATCGTAAAAGGAGCAGTGATGCCTGGTTGGGATGCTGAGCCCGAGAAGCTTCCAAACAGTTTGACCAATGAAAAATGACAGTCATGTTCAAAATGTTTTGTAGGTGAAAACAGCTACTATTGCCACTGAGAGGAATGGGAAACCAGAGAACAATACCATGAACATTAATGCTTCCATTTATGATGAGATTCAGCAGGAAATGAAGCGTGCTAAAGTGTCCCAAGCACTGTTTGCAAAGGTTGCAGCAACCAAAAGCCAGGTAAGAGAGCCTTGATTAGGCATCATGAATGTTTATCTGCAATGCCTGTGAAAATTTCATTCAAAGGGGTGTCTGTTTGCGGTATGAATTTGCATCACCGAGAGGTCATGGTCTCCAGGATTATTTACAGAGCTCTCGGTTGAAACAAAGTGTTCAGATTCCAGTGATAGACACTTGGTTTTGTTTCCTCCAACAGCCTTTCTCCAGGCAAGGGATTTCTTAGTAAATCCCAAGTCCATTTTGAGTTGTTTTCAGCAGAAGAATAATGTAATGTATAGGAAGTTTCTCAGTCCGGTCTATTGTAGTGGAACAAATAGCTTGAGTTACTATTGTTTCATTATTACGCAGGTGACCTTGATTTCTTTCCTAAAATACTAGAAACATTATAGTTTATTCTGTTCCATCTCCAACATCTACAACTACTAGGTACACTTATTAAAACAAACTGGCACACACACACATACACCTTTGCATATGAATGATTTTAGTTTTTCTATAGATGTATGACACAGATTGAATTACAGTTAGAAAAAACTGTCCATCTCTGATGACTTATGAATGAATAGAATTGAATTGGAAAAGTTACAGATCCCTACGAAACAAGATAAATACATAACAAAGGGTAGATAATGCAGCTCTTTATCAGTACAATTGTCATATATAGGTAATTTATGTGTGTCAGAAGCCTAGTCAACTATATGCACGAACTCACAATTATCTGTAAACCCTTGTTCAAAGCAAGAATGCTTCTTAAAGGAAACACTCTTTCCCTTTGCAAAAGAGATTTGATAACACTATCAAGGTAAGAATTTAAAGGCAGTTGAAGGGCTCAGGTAAGATTTTAACAACTTGAAGTTTTAAACAAACATATTTTTATTATCATTAGTGAACCCTCTTTCATCAAACAGCCCTACTGCTATTAATTTATGATAACAGTAGACAACCCTGAGAGTATTTATAGTATAAAACTCTTTGTAGCTTCTCCTAAAATTTTACTCTGTCTGTGTTAATAGTGGTCCTTGATCAGAGTTTCGTTTTAGAAGATGTTGTTCTTGTTTAAGTTATAGACCTGATGAAATACTTAAGGGATATCTTGGAAATGTTACATAAAAATGATTAAACTCAAGCTGTGGACTGTAAAAATTATAGCTTTATAGGCCACATGCCTGCCTACCCTTCAATCACTGTCAAAGTGATAATTTCTACAATAATATGTTTCTTTTATTGTGAGGTTCTAAACATCAAGTGCTGTTGAAACATTAAGCTGAATTGTTTATGTTAGAGCTGCACTCGGCGTGTCGAGCACCAGGCCACCGCACTCTCTCATGGAATGTAAAACTCTGTCATGAATCATGGCTTGTATATCGGAAATTACTGTAATTTTGATTGGAAATTACAGGGCTCTTGAAATGTTTCTAATTATGATAGAATGTTAGAGCCGCTTCAAACCTGTGTGCTTCTTCAGATATCTTCATTTACATGCCAAGACTTATGCATTAAGGAGAAATGTCCTAGTCTCACGTTACCCCTCACCCACCCGCCCTGCACGTTTTTGTTTGGGCTCTTTAGTCTAATTATGATGAGGATCTCATATTTAAATATATATAATCTTGCTTTTCTTTCTGATCGTGCATCTTTGCTGACCTATCGAATTAAATTATCAAGAATAACAGGCTACATTCCTACAAGGCCAAACATTCTCCACAAATCTACACAATACATAAACAGAGAAACTTAACATGTATTATCGTAAGAAAGGTCAGACTTAAAACAACAAAAATAAGTGTTAGAACATTTGATGACTCTCATTTATTACGTGTTATATGTCATTTGATTTAATCTGGCCCCCACTCCCTCAGTTTCCTCTCTGACTGTATCAGTGATTGTCAGCCTTTTTCATCTCATGGCACACATAAACTAATTGCTAAAATTCTGCAGCCCACCAAAAAAAAATTTTTTTGCCAATCTGACAAAAAATTAGGTATAATTTTGATTGATTTACAAAACAACAATAATAATAGTAATTACCTACCTTTTTTGCTCAAAAGTGACTTTCTTAAAAAATCAAGTGCCTATACTTGTAAATAAGGACTTCTAGTACCAAGAATTAATCGATCAGACACAAACTTATTATGCTATGTGACCAATAAGATGCAACTTTGTTATATGACCTATATATTTATGGCTCAAGAGAGAGCATTCACACCGGCTGGCTCTTGTTGTGTTGGCTGTTGTCATTTTTTTATTTGACAGTTTTAAGGGAAAAGAGGTCAGTGCCCCTGACTAAAATTCAGGTATTGCAGGTTTTAAAAACTCTTATGACACACCCATTAAAAATCACTGGTCTCCATCATAACCCCCTGTGGTTAGCAGCCCTTTTGCCATACCTTCATTCATTCTTCATTTTAAATAATATTCCCAAGCCTCCCTGCCCGGCACGGTACTGATTTTGGAACTATTCAGACAGTGGCAGCAATAGGTTGATAAGGGCATGTGGGTGATGTTCTGGGGAGGTTTTAAATGTCCTTGTCCTTTGTACCCCTGCCCTACAAAGCTCCCCATGAGTCTCCTTCAGTGATGCCTATTGGCAGCTGTTGTGTGTCTGCCACGAAGGTGTTTCCAATACCCCCAAAGCTGTTAGCTAGTCTCTTCACTACTGGTTGAAAGAGAATCTAAGGGGCCAACTGGTGGCTGTGGGGTCAAGCAGACTGTCAACTTCATTCCATCAGATAGTTACTCCTAACTAATTTACTGTCACTTCCTAGCAGAGCATTTCTGTAGTTTTCTTAGTTGTACAGTTTAGTTGTTAGCACTACCCTGTTTATGAAAATATGTAGTAAGATTGATGGTTAGTTAAAAAGAGTCCAGATATGGTATGTGTATATCACTGAGAGAGGGGACCTGACTCGACAAGGGAAGGTGTTCATTTACTTAAGTTGTGTTCTCCTGCTGTGATTTTTAGAAAGGAAACAAATACAAATTTGTTTTGCAAACAAATACAAAAATATCTTCAAATCAGACTGACCGTTTTTGTGGTCCAAATTCCCAACTTCTGGTTACGTCTTAAAGATAACGTGCCACAGATCGTCAGGATGAGGCAGGGGCCTCTGAAAATGGAGCCTATGGGAAGCAGGAAACCCCCACTGCGTCTCTCTCAGCCTGTGCTTCTGTGTCTTGCTCTAATCCTCAGGTTGACTTGGCATCCATCACCTTTTTTTTGTGCTAAACCCCATCGTACATCCTATATTATCTACACTCAATTCTCAGAGTAACCCTGTGAGCTAATATTGTTTTCCTCATTGTACACCTGAGACTCACCTGACTAATAAATAGGAGAGGCAACTCCCAGTTCTCCACACCTGTCCTACTATTTTAGTGTCTCCTCGGGGTTCCAGGCAGCATCAGTACTGAAGTTTCCCAGCTCCAGGAAAGAGGAATTGGGGATACTGGACTAATCGATAGTGGAAATGGGGGGGCTTTCCTTTCTTCACTGACATATTCTTGGGATGTGAGTTCTCACCAACATAGGGCCCTTGGAGCCCATGCCTTTTCATGCCTGATGGGTAAGCAGAGGGGAGACGTGTCAGAGAACTGAGGAGGCTGTGGGCCAGGCTGTGTCACTAATACTATAATATTGGGAAATCATTCAACCTTTTAGAGCCCAAGATTCTTTTAACATGGGAGGAGGTTATATGCTATAATGTATGCAGCAGAGTGTTTAAGTCATACAGCACTATACACGAATGGAAAATGTCTTCTCATGTGCTAAGAGGCTCAGCTCATGACACAGGCATGTTCATTATCTCTTCATGTATCTCAAATACCTTTCATTTTAAAAGGTAAAGCTCTAGGTAGATGGCCCGAATGACAGGCAGCATACTTATTTGAAAGTTGCTGCAGTCCCAGAACGTTACAGAGCCAGACACATCAGAGTTGTGCTATGCAGTGACTAATGCACAAGGTATTTTCAGTAAAAGAAACCAACTCTGTGGATTCCACCATTTCACAGGTATTATGTTATCTCTTCGATGAGTAACAGAAATGAGATTGTTTTTAACTCTAATAGAAATGTCTGAATAAAATATGCAGGTACAACCTGAAGGTAGGCTATTTCTGTGCTTGGGTAGGAAAGCTGGCTAATGCAAACTTTAAAAAGATGATACGCTTTAAACATAATGTGAATAGCTACAAATGAATACACTTTATATTCTGGGTATTCATATAAGCAGCAGTTTTTTCAAGTGAATCATATTGGAATTTTATCAAACATTTAGTCTGATAACATCCAAATAATTATGAGAGCAGAATTCGCTAATTTTACTGTTTAAAAAAAATAGTTGATTTGGGTAATAACCATTACGGTATCAAGGTTCAGTTACTGTTCATTGGTTATAGTGTTTTCATGTGGGAGATGGAAATGGAATTTTTTCCTTAATGGTGGCAGATGTTGGAATCTAATTTTATTCCACGGCAAACCCCCTGAGAGCGCTGAGACTTAAGGTGTATGTCCAGCAAGGGGACATTAGCAGCGCTGCAGGCCTTGCCTTGTACGTCGAATTGTTACATTGATTTTCATGTTGCAGAGAGGGGGAGCGTGCAGATACAGTAACGCAGTGAGAGAGAGTGAAGGGCTTTCACTGAGCGACACTGCATCGCCACTTATGTTTAGAAAATGATTCCTCTCGTGTGCTTTATTGAACAGGGTATTTCTTTCAGGTAAAGCAACTAGATGATGAAAATTCTATTTGACTGAACGTGCTTTCAGTATAATCTTTCGCAATCTCTACCTACCAGTCCTGTAGAGGTGGAGGACTCTGGCTGCTACAACTTTGGCTGGTTGATAGGTATGGTTTTTAACAGTAAAAAAAAAGAAGAAGAAGAAGAAGAAAGATATCCTCTGTGAAGATAGCACAGCCAATAGAAGAGGCCAAATAATTCAAAGCTTTTTGCCTTCTTCCATCCTTTCAGACATTTTTATCATTGAGATCGAAGGCCTCTAAGATGAGAGAAGGGATGGCACAAGAAAGAGAAAAGAAGAAAGCTTTAGTGCCCCTTGGGTTCATAGGTAGAAAAATCACATCTTTTTGACCTTTGGATTGGGAAATTCTTAGATGGTGATTAGAATTCTTAAATACATTTAAGACATAATATGTCATAAAGTGAACTAGAAATAGGACTAAAATGTTCTTTTCATGGCCAGGAATAGGAATCTGTAGTAATATAATACAGGAAAAAATCATGGAACCATGATTGCATTCTGTATTCCAGCGTGCAAGTGAAGGCATCTTTTATTTTGTTAGAATTATATTACACTTCACGGAAACTGCGCTTTGAAGCTCCACGCTGATTCATTCTTTCGGAATGTTCATGCGACAGACTTTGCTGCAACACGATTTCACCTGTGTAGCCTCCTGTTGAAGACACAGGGGGCCCCTGCAGATTTGAGAGTCACGGTTTCTGTTATTTCTGGTGCCGTACCCTTTTTCAGCGGTCTGTGGGAGGATCTGTGCATCGCCTCCTCCCTCCCAGCACCACCTTGGGTGTGAGCAGGGTGTTCTCTAGCCAAGGTCTGTGGGGAGAGCTGCCTCTTGACATGTTCTCCATCTAGTGCTGTGTTTTGTTTACTTTTATATAGCTTTACTGGGTAGAGGAGACCCTGGAGAGAGAGAGCCTAGGTTTCTCTGGACTGTCTTCCTGTAGGAGGAAGGGCCGAGAGGAGTACTTGTGGGACAGTGAGGAGAGAGCAGTAAGACAACCTGAGCGTGGCTGTCTCAGCCTTCTGCCCATGTCCAGTTTAACACTTTTTTTGTGGCCTCTTTTGCATTCTTGAGTAAGTAGTCCTGCAGAGTTTCAGGTGTGTGTTAATAGCTGATCTCCAAACATCTCTTGTGTCTAAATCCATATTAGGTCTACATTTATGAAAACTAAATCCATCTTTATATCTCTAGTTGATTGTTAAACAGGAGTATTGAAATTAATGGCTTTAATATATAAACATTGACATAACTCTAATGGCTTCAAGGTATGTGATTATATATTAGATGATGTTTTAAGAGTTAGTTAAATTTGTGGATCTGAATATGCACCCTTTTCAAATTTCTACCTTATAAAAACAAGCATATGTTTTAGTAAATCTAGGGTTTGATCAAAGAGGTCCAGAATTAATCAAATAGAACACTTACTTGCTCATTATATTTTTGGCTAACAAGTCATGTAATCAGGTGTTTTTTCCCCAGACACTTGAACAAGTTGAACGGAAGATTTCTGGTTATCTTATTGCAATTCGAGTTTTACTCTTTCCCCCTAAATTAAAAATTAATTAACTGTAGTCATGTAAATACATTTTTCTCACTGACCCACATAATAAGTTCCCTGTCACAAATATAGTCATAACTCACTAAGCCCAGTTTCTCCATCTTTAGAAAATGTCATAAGAAAACTGTAGACAAGATTTGAAAAGAATCGATTTATGAATATTGGGCCAGCTCTTCAAAGAGGATCATGATGCGAGGAAGTCCAGGGAAGGCCACCGCAGGAGCGGTCCACTGTGAGGCAGGGGTGTGTGTGTGTGTGTGTGTGTGTGTGTGTGTGTGTGTCCTAAAGCCTGAGTACGCTGGCTGTGTGTTTGTGTGTGTGTGTGTGTGTGTGTGTGTGTGTGTGTGTGTGTCCTAAAGCCTGAGTACGCTGGCTGTGTGTTTGTAGACCCTGCTGTACTCTGTGGCCACTTCTGGCTCTAAAGTGGTAGTGTGAGTTGAAAAGTGTGGACTAAGAATATTCCATGAAAGTTCCTCTTTTTGGAAGCTCCTCTGTATTCAGCTTTGACAGCTGAAGAGTTAATGCTTCAAGACAGGGTAATGTATCTACAAAACGAGAGTAGGGACCAAACCAGTGGGGTTTAACTCATAATAGGAATTAATCGTAAAACGCAGTGCCATTCAGTGAAACTTAGCGCATAAATGTAACACTAATATAATTCTTTAACAAAGTGCGAAGTCAAAAGACGAAGTGTTTCCTCAGAAGTCTCAACAGTTGTCTTTTATGTTTTCGGTAGTAAAGGTAGGTTTTATTTTAGCTTTATCTGCTTTTTCCTCATATGAGAAATGAAAATAAAGGCCCTGTGAAATGAATGAGCTATGAAAATGCATTTATGCAAAATGACAATAGAAAAATAGCTCTGGAAGAAACTGCACCATTAAAATTTTACATCAATGAAAGGTGTTAAGAGAGAGGTAGAAAAACTTATGTTGGTAATACAAATCTAATGTAGAATTTTTTTCTGCCCTGCTGAAAGAATGAATACCTTTAGTATCTTAAAAGTAACCTTTGATATTGTTCATTTTTTAAAGCATAGTTGTTAACGCTTTTACACATGCAGTTCTTTTGCATGCAAAATGACACAGCTAAACATTGACCACCCATTTAAAAATAATATGTATGTACTTTAGAGATTAGAAATATAGCCATTCTATAATTTATCATTAAATACCTTGTAAAAGTATAAGCTGTAAACACCTTATGGAGCTGCCACACAATTGTTAAATTGATGAAGTTGTCTGTTTTCTAGGTCTTAATCTACTTCTGTTACATGTTAATAGAGAGTCTATTCTCCTTTGATTTCTTAATTCAACAATTCCAGTTGTCTTTTTGTATTTTTTTAAATAATTCCCTTTTCAACCAGTGTGCTTGAGGAAGTGAGTTTAAACACACGGTTTCATGAACTGCCAGCCTCCTCGGCCGCCTCGGTGCCTCTGATTCCGTAAATCAGATCATAGACAGCATGCTGTCATATAATAAGGTGTCTGATCCTTATTACCAGTTTGTTGATGCACAGACTCCTTCAAATTGACCATTGCAACACATGGTTTCCCCTGAAACTAGCTGTGATAATTAGCGTGGTTCTAATGAGACAGAATGTCACTGATCTTGTGCTGAACTGTCGAGTATCAACGCTACGGATGGGAACTGTCAGAGCCTGCCATCTGTGACAGCGCTTGGCATATTCCAGTGGCAAGGTAGAGCATGCTCAATAGAGTATTTTCAAACAAATGGCCCTTTCCTTGACAAGGGTTCTGTGTTCTATTCAACTGGAAGAATGTTTGCCCCAACTTTGGTCCAGGCCAAATCCATTTTGAGATCCAAATGCGAATAAATATTTAAATCTCTGTTGCATGTTAATGTAAGAGAGGAATCTTTTGTTTAGCAGGTGAATTTTAAGTGACTTTGCTTCTCTGTCTTTTTTTTTCCTGCCTCTCCCAATTGCCCCATACTGTCAGTTAACAGTAACAGTCATTTAAGATGCTTTCTCCCCATTTTAAAATTGCCTTGTTTAAAAGAGATTTGTTGGGGAGTTGGGATGGCTCGTAGTGATAAAACGGTCTGGTTTAGCAGAGAGAAGGGGAAATGAGAGAAGTAGTTCCGAATGTGTTCAGGAACACACAAGTTGAATAGACGGATTAGAATGGACAGGGCAGTTAGATCTGTAGACTCCAGAGAGGAGCAGAGGTTTTTTGCTGGAGTAAAAAGTCCAGCACTGCTTATCATTCCAAAATATGCTTTGTTGCTTTTTATTTCCTCCTCTCTGGCAGACCACACAGGGCTTGTTCTGAAGAACATTTTCACTAATCTGATCAGGCAGCCAAATACGCCGGGAAAACTGCTTTAATGATCCCACTAATTACCTCAAGTCAATATGAACTGTATTATTAGACTGAGGGAAAATATTCCATTAGGTCTCCCCCTTGGGAGTTTCTCCGCTTTGTGATGTCACTGAAGCCTTCACCCTCTCGCTTGTAATTAATTTTATTTACACACGCAGGCACGCACAAGGTCACACCTGCACAACCGGCGCTGGCCAGGGAGCTTGTGGCACTCCGGCTTAATCAGATCTGTCATAATTACCATTCTGCATGTTTCTGACACACGCTGTGAAATATTTCAATTTAACTGCCGCTACCAGCACAACCAGATGTAGTGCGAGTGTGGCTGCATTGGAAATATTATTCCTCAGGATAAACTCTCTCCTCCTCCTTTTTCCTCCCCCCACCCCCGCCTCACAGCTAATGTGGCACAGAAGCTGATGTATCCTGTAAATCTTGAATGCAGCGCTAGATTGATAACAGGCGATTAGACAGTTTAACCACAAACAGCTTGTTCATTTTTCACAAATGAAAACCACATGTAGTGTAACTAAAATTTCAGGCCTTTTTTTTTTTTAAAGACTTGGGGTATGCATGTTTGTGTGTTGAAAATGTGCTTAAATAAAAATAAAATTCGGTGAGAAGAAGTATCTAGAAAAATGGAGAAGTTGCCTAGTTTTTTCCAGGTGATTTCTATCAAAACCTTCATCCAGTCCCATTTTTACACTTTTGCCAAAACTTGAATTTGTATTCTCCATTTGGGCTTTTCATTTTTGGGTAAGATTCTTTTTAATGGTAAGGCTTATATCCCTTTGAGCTGTGCCTTTTTATTTTCTCAGTGTTAAACCATTTATTTGAACATAAATTCTGAAAGAACTGCTACAGTTGAGTGTATGTATTTTTCTAGACATTTCCCTTCTTTTTTTAAAGAAAAAGTTATTAGTTTAGGCTTAATGGTCATATCCCAGATAATCCAAAACCAAAAATGGACTCAGTCAGAAAATGTATTTCGTAGAGATGTTTATGGATTTCCAGAACCATTTTGAAAGGTAAGAGTTGAAAGTCAGTGCACTGTGTTTCTGTAGAAATATTACAGATAAGCTGGCAGAATGTGCAGGCACAGTAGGTAACCATATACCACCAGTCTCAGAAGAATCCGGTCACACAAAAGTTAAAGTATTGGAGCCATAGGAAGGCAAATACACTAGTGGAAAGCTAAAATTAAGAGAAAAGAAAGAGATAAAAGCAGTGGTGATTTAGAATCATATCTCTACAGAAGGTTCACAACAATCCACTTTAGAGAACATTTAAAACATAGATGTAGCCTAGTGAAATGTCTTTTAATACCAAATAAAATACACTCTTTCTTTTTATCTTTGTTTTACTACTTCAGTTATGAACCTCATACAGAAGCTTCTAGGATTCCATGGTGATTCCTATTACCTAATATAAGAGGTGCCATTTCCTATAGAATAGTGGAATTTTTTTTTGTCCCTTTGTTCCCTTTATCCATTTTCCCTTTTATTTATTTTCTCAAATTAAAAAAACTTCCCATTGTTTTCACCCAAACTTTCTTCCTTCTTACCCTTGGCCATTTTCTGCGTTGTTTTGTGTTTGCTTCACAATATCTTTCAACTTTGAAATTGAACATTTTTCTGCCTTCTCATACTTTCTTCTACCTGAATATCACTGTAGAGGGAAGAGAACCATGTGTGCCTTTTCGTTAGAACCCTTCTTCCAGCTCAGCGGCTGTTCACACGACTAACACCAGGTCATTAGGTCAGTTTCTTCACCCAGTCTTCATCTGCCTGCATAGTCATTTTGCAAGATTCAGTTCTTGTGGAAGATTTGTTTCAATCCCCACATCACCGACCTGTCACAACACTATGTCCTGTTGAGTACAGATAACACCTCAGAGTCCTGTATAACACAGAGGTGAAGGCACGCACTACTCATTAGTGAGATCAGCCCACCACTGGTGTAGTCACCTGCATTTTAGGGTTCCTGAGAAGAGGCTTGATATATATAGCATAGTTGCATGGGACTAAGTCCAAGAAATAAGAAGAGCAGAGGTTTAAAAATACAGCCAGGGACTTCATTGCTACTGCCCTTGCTTTAATATCCCTGAAGTTTTTGCACAGCTACTTCAAACTACGTTAGAGATAAGCCAGCATGCAAATTGAGTCACATTTTCTAATCACTGGTGGAGCTTCACCACTTACAGGAACCTTGGATTGTTTCTTTGCAAGTGAAAAATTTCATTTAGAACCTGAAAAATCATCCCTAGTTTTCCATGTTACCAGCTTTAGTATGTGTGTGTGTGTGAGGATTTTTTTTGTGTCTACCGTACCTGTTGACACAAACAGGAACAGGAAAGAGAGCAGAGTTGCTGTTTAGGGGTGCCGTGGTACAGATGGAGTTTGACAATATTCAGTGTTTTGGGTATGAGGGGAAAGCGTGTCTTTCCGTTAAATCTAATTAGGCTACAATAATCCCATTGTCAAGGAAAGTATTTTAATTTTATTTATGGACCCTGGTCAGTCCCTCTCTAATAAAAGGAGAGTTTCCATGCATCTGTCAGCACGTCACAGTTGAGTGTAGTTAACAGACTTTATCCTACCCCAACTCGGTCAGCCTTCCTCAGCCATTCTGCAGTTTCTCCTCTTTGCTGCACTCAGATCATCATGAAAAGGTACAGGAAGGAGAATTGGATCCTTTTCATACTGTGCACCATTTTCTCTAGGACACACTGCATTTTTCATGATCATCATTGAGGTCATCAACATCATTTACAGTGTGGTTCACGTTTTTATTCTGAGCTGAAAGCAGTAAGAAGGGCGTGGTTCCTGACTATCTACATCAGATAGAAATAGGGTAAATTTGCAGACTCACAGATGTTTACATAATACCTGGTACATCAAATTCATCCTCCAGAGAAAGCATTGAGGATTGCCAAGAGTGGGGGACCCAGTTCCACTGCCGCCCCATTGCATAGCCCCAGGCAAGATGCTTAAGCTCTCAGGCTTTGAACTTCCCCTTCAGGAAGGTAAAATAGGTTGGGTCAGATTATGTCTAATGTCCCTTGAAGTTCTAGGTTCTGTGAGTTTATTGCACACAAACAGGTGCATAAGTGAGAAAGAGGAGGATCATATTTTGACCAAAGGTACTGCGGATGGGTGTGTTAGTCTGAGAATAAGTCACAGAGGAGGTCCAGTTTTGAATACTGGAAGGGCTTAGTTCGAGGGGACAAAGTGCTATTTTGGGGTTTGTGGCCAAAAAGGATTAGTTATGAGTGGCATATAGTGAGGAAAATGGATTGTTTGGAATCCATGTATGGACTCCACCTTATATAGTTTAGATGAGCCCAGGATTGATATAATCTTATCTGAGCCTTGCTATTAGAAAACTGGAAGATCTCCTTCTCCTTATCGGGGACCTAGCAGAGTCAGTACAGTGCAGAGAGGAGATGAACTCAATTTAGTTGGGAAATGGACTGGCTTAGTATGTGGTGTGGTAGTGGTTGCCAGCACGAGAGGACTTGAAGTTTACTTTGAGGAGTTTCCTGCTTAAACATGTCTTTTTGGTTTTCTAATTGATGCCTGAAGATTTTCCTATAACTTCTCTCTCCCTCCCTCCCTCCCTCTCTCTTGGATTGATGTAAATTGTTGAGAAGAGCACATTGTAGAGGGAAAAAATGTACTCAGTCCATGAGAAATCACAGGTTCGGAAGAGGTTAGTGGCAGTAGGGAGTAAACAAGGAAAAAGAGGTAGAGAATGACAGCTGATTTGAGGGAATATCTTGGAGCCCATATTTGCAAATTCATAAATCGGTACCTGCAGCATTTAATAGCTGCTGAGGGGTGCCCATCCCCAAATGTCTCCTTTAAATGTTTACCCATTTTACTTATGGTACCAACAGGAGTGCTGCTTGTCGTGGGTGCTACTTAGCTGACTCATTGATGGAGTATTTGGTGGTTTAAATGAAATGCAGATTAGGTAAAAATAAATTACTTTCAATAAGGTCAAGAAAGTGAAGGCTGTAAATAAAATACACATTCACAAACAGACAAATGAATTAGGAAACCCAGCTCAGTCCGTGCCAAGCTGTTACTGTCTAAATTGCCTTCTTTCTTCCTGGCTTGCAATTAATTTTTGCTTGTGTGTTTGGAGATTGGGGGAAGGGTAATAGCCTAATGGGTAATAATTTTATTTTAGTATTTTGATTAAAGAGACTGAATAACTTGGACCCTGGATAACCATAAGGACTAAAGCCGTATCCATCAAGCTTAATTTCTAGAGAGAAAGTTGTATTTATATTTCTGAAAAAAATTCAGCATTGAACTACATACAAAGACATGATGGTTATGTGCTCAGTTATTTTCTACTTGTGACCCCCCTTTACCATCTTTCCTACTTTTCTTCTTCTTTTTCTTAAATCCTGTATTTGATTAGCTACCTTCTGACCTGCCCTCACATCTTAAAGGCAAATACTTTCCAACTATTTGCTCTTTGAAAGTGGTGATGAGGCCCCAAACCATTATTTGATCACTGCCGGTTTCCTAGGGTCTGCATAGCTGCCTCCCCTGCCCCCGCCCCCAGCAGCATGCCGTGACCCTAGTCCGTTCCTTCCCCTGCCTCCATCCTCTCTCTGCCCTGCTGCCTTTCCCCTTCTGTTTGAGAATCCAGGGGTCTTTGGAAAAACTTGTTAGAGTTCCTCTCCTGGCAAATAGACATTTCTCAGAGGATACACAGCTTATCTTATTTATCTTTATAGTTACTTCAGTGATACGAAGTTAACTAAGTTAGAATATTGAGGCTTTATTCAGAGGTCGTAAATCCACTTTGTGAGTTTGTAACAGGACCAGGAAAAAACAGTGAGGTATACATGTGCTAGTGTTAGTGTCAGTCAGAAAATTTTAGCTGGAAAACTGTTGTTTTATGAATGAAATCTCATCCAGAAATGAAGTATATAAATCAGATTTAAAAAAGAACACCAAGAAAACCTCTCCTCATTTTGATTGACTTGAGGATTGGGTGGGGGCGGGGCCTTCTCATGGGCACCCTGCCCTGCACTGACACAACCCAGGCACTGCTCACCCCACGGCTGGGAACCACTGTACCAGTGAGCAGCTGCTTCCCTCCAGCACAACTATGAGAGGAATGGTCCTTTTGTGGCAAAAAAAATTCTATTTTATGAATCAATAAATACCAAATTTTCTAGTCTACTAAGAACTTATATAAGATAGTTCTAGAAAAATGTTCAAAATATATGTGTATATATACTTAGTATACATTTAGTACATATGTGTATTTTGTATGTATGTATGTATACTTATGTATACACCCTATTCAGGAATTCTTAACCTGTGTCCCACCTTCCACCACGGACGGGGTCCTTGAACATGGATAGAAAATTTTTTTTTCATTAAGGTATTACTGAAATTTGAAATTTTATAATTATGAATATGGCAGCAAATCACAATAGTATCAGCAATACCTATGAATTTATCACCAATAACATTCACAAATATTTTCATATGTTATTACAGTTTCTCAATATTATTTATGCTTATTGCTCTACAATTATAGTAGTTATTAGATCTGTTGCTAGATCTTATTTAGTGTGTTAATAAAGAAGCACATATATTACTCTCAGACATTTTTGATAACTATTTCATAATTTTTTTCACATTACGCATTTTTTTAGGCGCATGCAAACATTGTTCTGAAAAGGCATCATGCAAGGGTTGTGCCGGGTTGCCAGAGGGTCCATAATGCAGAAGAGATGAGATTGCTGATTGAGTAGCATTTGTGTAGGAAAAAATACCTATATATTTTTTAAATATAATAGCTGAGGAATTCTTGAATTTGCCTGGGACACATTTGTTTGTCATTTACTACTTTTTTTAGTATGCTTATTTTTTAAAATTGTTGCTCAAGTACAGTTGTCTGTATTAACCCCCCACCACTCCCCCCCCCGCCCCCCGCCCCCGACCCCAGGCATCCCCACCTCCCTCCCCTGATTCTCATTGTTCAAGCGCCCTTCACTCCCAGCGCATGTAAGCAGGGGTTATGAGCATTGCAATAACATTTAAAACAATAATGACGAAACCCGAAACCTGATGGGCAACCTTTTCTGCATTCTGGTGCCACACATTTGCAGCTCTTTATGAGAGAGTTCCTTTCCCTTCGACTAGCAATTTGCCAGCTGAAGGACACCTTTAATATCAACTTACACCTGAAGTCTACACCTGAAGTCTTACCTCACTGGATAGAAAGTGTTGGGAGAAATGACTCCCCATTTTGTCTGTCCCCAAATTTCCTCTTATCTTGCACAGTAGGTGGCACATAGTGGCATTTAGTAATTATTTGTGGAAGGATGGAATGCTTCAGAAGCACATTTCACCTGCACACAATTTTGCCCTCCCAAAAGCCTGCACATTCCTAAGGGAATCCAGGCGGGAGGGGTGAAGGCCCTGAGCTCAGAAAGCTGGTCAGACTCCACTCCTGTTCTCCAGTCCTCCCCCACCTGGGGCGCTCCTGCAACCTGCTTCTCCCAGGTATAAAGCAGGAGAAGTGGCTGTGAGGAGTACCAGAGGCATCCTGTGCAGAGAGCCCCAGACTCCCTTGTCTCCTGTCATGGGTGAAATTATAACCTGGACATTGTCACTGGGACCCACACATTTCCAGAAATATTTATGCTTGCTTTTTTTAATGCCTCCTTATAAATCACAAGATTTGCATCCCCCAAGGAAGCCAAACTCTGATTAGTAAGTTTGCTTAGTGGATAAAATGATGGTGGAGTTTGACCACAAAATAGGTATTATTTTATCTGCAAAATCATAAGCAATTTGGGAGCCCATAAATGAACCCACATGCTTGATTGTTCCTCTCGGGATATGAGTCCTGGAATTTTTGCAATCCTGACTTGCCTGCCCCTCGTTTTAAACATTTTTTGTTCTCTCTGCTAGAATATAGAAGGAAGATTTAAATTTTTAATTCCCAGACCCTAGTATGCACAGTGAGGAATAGAGCTTATTTTAAGAAAAATCTGCAGTATTGAAAGGTTTTATATAAATCAGTTAAGACGCAATGGCAGAAATATGTGTTTAAAATAACATGGTAGTAAATTATTTTTGTTAGTAAACAAACAACTGTATCAGATAAATTGTCCCCTAAAAATTGTAAGTTTATATTTTACTTTGTTTTTGTATTGGACATATGGATATTTTTAATTTTTTAATATTGAGCTTCATAATTTTGAATAAAAAAATTAAAATTTTAATAGTAACTTTAGGATGCAGCATGATAAGAAACTTGCTACATAACATTGTGGTATAAGAGCACGTTTGTGTTGAGGAATTTGAAAAAGTTGAAGTTTTTTCATTAAGCTGCTGCTTTAAATGATCCAATATATTTGCCTTTGACAGAAGCATTTGATAGTGCTTTCCTGCCTCCTTAACCTAGTGTGAGCTCAGCTGGAATCAGGCCTTTGAAATGCAACAACAGCATTATGGATATGAGTTGTTGGACTTTGCTACTACCATACATAATG
The DNA here is from genome assembly GCA_028533065.1 of Trachops cirrhosus. Taxonomy (NCBI): domain Eukaryota; kingdom Metazoa; phylum Chordata; class Mammalia; order Chiroptera; family Phyllostomidae; genus Trachops; species Trachops cirrhosus. Next base: position 22,564,570 of record CM052544.1, read on the forward strand.
CTCTCAGGAATTACAGAGGAGTGTACAGTTTCTTGCTGCTAACTAAATGGTCCAGATTGTGCCATTTTTATATCTTTCTCTGTCCCCCTAACTTACTGCTACTTTAGTGTGTTGCAAGGAATCTTTTGCTATAGTATTTTTTGGACTATAAGACACAATCCCCTCCCTGCCCAGTTTGGGAGGAATAATGGTTGTTAATGCTGTTGTTGAGTTCTGTTTACATTTACATTGGTGAAATATTATGTTATTTATGTTATTAAACATTTTACCACATTTTTTGCTTCAAAATTTTTTTCCTGTTTTCCCCCTCTAAAACCTGGGTGCGTCTTATGGTCTGAAAAATACAGTAATTTCACACTCACTCATTGAAGTGTGAGCCTCAGGTCTCCAAGCCCCTTGGGTGAAGGAAAGTGACAAGTGTGCCACTCAGAGGGCTACTTGTGTTGAGATTTGTTTATGATCAATGTAACTCAGATCACACAGATTAGGGTGAACTGAAATGGAAAAAAAATCCATCAGCAATAATTACTTCATGGAAGAAAGGCCAAGGGCCTGAACTAGAGCAGTGGGGATGGAAAAGAAGGAACAAATTCAGGAGAAGTTCTGAAAGGGTGGGTTTGACAGGAATTTATGATTGTTCACTTACGGAGGAAATAGACAAGAAAAATCAGATTTTTAATTGAAATTGTTTGCTGTTTTTTAAAATGAAGAATTAGTACATAGCCACTATAGAAAAAAGTCAAAAAATAAAAGCATTAAAAAGTATAAAAATACCCATAATTGCAGTTAACTAGAGGTAGCTTGATTTATGTTTATGTATATGCATGTATATACATATATCTCAAAGATGGATAAGGGATATCAGTAAACTTAATTTATCAGTATATTTCCCATTCAGGAAGTTCCATAGGCTAAATTAGACATGTATACTTATATATGTGGTATATGCATATATGTCTTGGATTCATTAGTATAGTATACGTACCTTTGAATTCCTTATTGAGGTGTATTTAAGTTATATTTAACTTTTGCTGTCACAAATAATGTGAACATTATTATAGTTAAATATGTATATACATCTTTAATGATCATTTTGTTAGAATAAATTCCAGAAGTTGAATTATTGGATCAGAAAAGGCATTTGTGTTTTAAAGGTACTTGCTAGACATTTTTACAGTCAACATTTTCACATTGCCCTTCAGAAAGATTATAACAATTTATACTTCAAATAACAGCCTTTCAGCACAGGTGACTGGGTGGGTGGCGATGCTGTTAATTGAGTTAAACTACTTATAGAAGAGGAGAACCTAGTTTGTGGGAGGAAAATACTGGGTTCAAGTTGGGATGTGGTAACTAAATTATTTTTATTAACTCAGTAGATAGTCACATTCCTTTGGATTAACTGTGTGCTGATGAAATAAAATTAAAAAAATGGTAGCTGGCAGTAATCAATGTGTTCCAAGCCCCTTGTATGAATTATCTCAATTCTCACAACTCTGTGTTGACTGGTGGTAAAATCACCCCCATTATATTGGGGAGAAAATCCAGGTATAGAGAACTTGAACAAGGTTACGGGGGGGGCTAGTAAGTAGTGTGACAGCAACTAAATTAATACCGAAGCTTTCTTAACAAACAGATCTTAGAAATACAGTTTATAGACTAGATGAGGTCAAAGCAATTAAGCTGTATTCTTAGGAAAGTACAGTAAAGAGCAGTATCAGAAGAGTCGTAGGCAAAGGCAACTCTAAAGCAACTGGTCTACCTGTTTTTCCTAGCACACTGCTAATTCATCTCACTCTTTTATTTTTTCATTTTCCTCCCCACTTTAAATATTGCCTATTCTTCAAAGCCATGCTAATATCACTCTTTACCAGTAAGGACTGCCTCGACCACCCTAATACTTCTCTTCTTCCTTCCTCTTGGGTCCCACTTGAAGTCTGCCCATCACTGACCTTTATCACATACTGCCTTGCACTACTAGGTGTTTTTTAATGTCAGATCTTCCCGAATACACTGTGAGCCATTTAAGGCAAGTGCTTTCAGTTAGGCTCATCAGCCCTTTTTGTAGTTAGCGTAGACTGAATGTAATCTTATTTCATTTGTACCAGCCAAAATCCTGTGAGTTTAATACTATTATTATCTGCACTTTGTAAAGGAGGATCTAAGGCTCAAAAAGGACATTTATTCAGGTTCACATAAAGTACATGCCTATACTAAGGTGATTGAACAGAACTTGAAGAACAGTATTTGGATGGGCTGGAAAAAAAGAGAAAGGGCTTTCCTATTAGAACAGGAAACAGAGAATAGAATGCGGGAAGTGTTGGGCAACAGCTAATGAGTATCCAGTGAGTCAGAACGTGAGCGTGATGGGGAGCAACCTTCAGTGCAGCTCTGTGGACTGTGGACCTTTTCTCCAGGACGTGAAGCCTTCAAAGGTCATTTTGAGCAGCAGTTTGAAAGAAGTGATTTCATGCCAGCATCCTTTTTCCACGGGTATCTCAAAGCTGGTAATGGGACCCCAGAAAGCTTCATTAGACCTGTATATTTACCAATCAGGAAGTTCCAGAAACTAAATTAGATACCATATTTATGTGCTTTTCGTAGGCGTCACAACTCTGTATGATAACACTTGTTCTCACATTCTTTATCAAAGCTCTAGTCATTGGTGTACTTTCCCCCGTAAAAGAGGAAAAGGAATGATTACTTAAAAAGTCTTTTGTTCAGAAATCAAAATATTGTCCATGGGTAGTAATTTTAAAATGTGGGAGGCCTAAGAATATAAATCAAGGAAAAGGTGCTCCAGTACTGACTAGTCAGTGGTGAGCAGAAGGCAGAGGAGCAGGTGAGTATGCTCAAAGAATAGAAGCCCAGGCTGACACTGATGGAAGGATTGGAGCATGAACCTCGGGAGGATTGAATTTCTGAAGACCCTAGCTTTGAAGAACCAGGACAGAATAAAAACTTCAGATTTTAAGACAGTGTGTAGACATGTGTTAAACAAGAGCCAAATCATAACACTGAAATTTATGTAACGTCAAAAATATATCTTAGGAAAAAAACCCAAGCAGTTCTTTTGCAGACTCTATATTCAACTTAGACACATAAGGCAAAATATTAGTTTTGTTTAAGCTTTGAAGAAACCACCTTGAAAGTAGGCTTGAAGTATATGAAAAAAATAAACTTTTAAATTAGACATTTTTTAAATAGAATGTTTTGAAAATAAAAATAAGGTTTTTTTGGGAAATTCTCTATTTCAGTCAGATTAAGATATTTTCTTCTTGCTGGCTAGTTTCATATGTTGTTGAGGATTTCACACTTGTATCTGCATTCCTCCTTTGTTCCCCTCCTCAGATTCTCCCTCCTGAAAATAGTCTTTAAAACGTGGGATCTCCTTGTCTGACAACCTTGTTAAGTGAGAACCATTTTTATCTACTCTGGCCCAATTATCATTTGATAATCTTGTTATGGGCCAAACAATTTATAGCAAAAACAAACAAACCAACCACCATATTTATGTGTGACTTAAAGTCAGTGGTTATGAGAAAGTAGAAAAGAAAAGAACAGAAGACAGATGATTTCTTGTTTTGCTTAGCATTTAAGCAAAATTGAAAAGTAAATATGATTTACTAATGATTCTGAATATTCCTTCTTTAATTCACTGAATTTGAAAGGGAAATTTCACCCAGATTGTATAAACATTTCTTATTTTATAATAACAAACCTCCAGAAACTCTGCTAGAAGTGTTTGACCTCTTCAAGACAAAATGGCAAAAATTTACTCAAACGAGAACTGTGTGGATAGCCATTTTATGTCCTTTTACTACCACAATATGGAAACCCACAGACTTTTGGCTGACATATAGAGTCCCTTACATAAACTGTAAAGTCCAGAGCAAGTTTAAAACAGACACAGTTTAGGAGTTAAAAAAAAAGTATTAATTTAAAAGAGTATCTTGATTGGCTTTTTCTTTTCTTTTTAGCAAATGCAGCTACCAGAAACCACACCTTGAAAATAAAAATACTTAGTGATACATACACACACCCTTTAAATATATTCCTTTTTAAACCCATCTTTGAATAAAGTGGATGTTAATGTGCTACTTATAGAGTAGAAAATGCATTTACTGGTATGTCTCTTTAGATTTATTTCCCGTGTTTTCTTTAATAAGACCAATGTTAACATAGCACAAAAAGTTACAAGACCTGCTGAAATTCTCTTCACGATACGCAGGGTAGATGTATTAAATGGGGGAGAAAGATTAATGTATTACCTACTAAGTCCATGGAGGAGAACATGTATCTTTATTAATGTTAATGGGTTGGTCTCTCATTACATTGTAGAATAATCTGCTTTAGCAAAGGTTTTCCTTCTAAAGAACTTTATAACATTTAAAGGTTAATATGTTAGGTAAAGAACAATATCTTAAGATAAGCGTTTTTATTACAGGACATGATGGGATGGATTTTATTAAATTACACGATGATTTGAATGGGGAAGAAGAAAAAGTGCATCGCTTCTTGCCCTCAACTTTAATGCCTTTAATCAAATAATGACCTTCTGGAAAATAGTTAATTTTAAGCATTTGGAAAGATCAATACCACTTTGCCACCAAAAAATGGCCTAGACAATGAAATTTGATGTATTTAAAGTATCATTTCACCCTTTTAACCTAGTAAATAATTTAAAATGCTTTCAGTATTGCTTTGCCACTGTTTTATTTCTCACTGTTCAAAGTGTTACAGTTGTTCTCGAAAAAAGGTTCAAGTTCGTGTGTGAAGCCTCCAGGCCTTGGACCTAGAAGTGGGGCTGTTCCTCCATTAGGCCTGTGTGTCTGTGTCAGGGTCCCTGAAGAAGTCATGTATTTTAATGCTGTGTTTGAGGCAGGGTGTGTAGAACATAAACAGGGTGGAAGTGGAACCCTTCTGGAACGTTAAAGGGGTGGCTTAAAACATCATTAGTCACTTTGTGTCTTTTGTGGCATCTTTAAACATTCATTCTAAAGGTGAAAGAATCAGTGGCTCTGACAATTAGAACCTGCCCCCCTTCCCCAGCTTACAGAACACTGATATGAAATTAGCTTTGAGTGCCGACAGCTTTGTAAATAAAAAAAAAATTGCCCTATATTAGCATGTTTGTGGGCAGATTAAAACTGTCTTCATTAGCATAAGTAACACTTACAGATTCTTTTAAAAGTAGAAAATTATTTGCTGGATGATAATTTGCTAGCTTTATAGTTAGTTGTTGTTCAGAATGTACTCATTCAAAATGCCTAGCGTAGTTTAGTCTATAATACTGAAATTTTTTGTGCTAGAAGTACTGTTTAATGGATTATGTACTTAATCCTTGTTCCTACTACTTGCTAAAATGTAATTCATGCTTTCCACTAAAATGTTTGTATCAAATACCACCCTATTTAGATTGATTTCTTTTAATATCATATATTACTATACTATGTGCCCCAGAGATTGGAACGAAATACTTCTGCAAATAACACATAAAAGATGGAGGGATAAATACAGACTATAAAATGTTTTGCTTTTTACAACTCAAATTACCATTCTATTTTTTAAAATGTATTTTTCCTTCTTAGTTGTAGCAAGAATTATTTGTCATTTTCTTTCTCTTTATAGCTCTTGGGTTTAAAATGCATATGTATATAATGATCATATATACATATCTGTATATTATATTAAATGACTTTTTTCCTCAGAGAATATAGAAGTCTATTTTCCTCTGGAAAACTAACTGTGTTACATGCTCCCCAGCTTTGTCACAGACCTGGCTCTGAAAGGTTGCTCTTTTTATGCGTGAGACCATATAGGTACAATAAATTCATTTGTGAAATGAGGTTACTTTCCTGACTAAATTAAAATCCTGTGCACCCCTTATGCGTTAAGATGTTAGAAGTGAATTGACTTGAATTAACTGTTCTATAAAGAGTGGAGTGGAAATCAGAGATTGAGTTTGGTTGGAAATTAGCAGCTGAGAGATGGAGGTGCCAGGATTTTTATTTAAATGTGGTACAACAAGATTCTGTCAGTAAAGCACGTCATTAGAATATTGAGTGTAGAACTGCTAATTTTTTCCTTTAAAATGAGCATACAGTCGTGTGTTTCATGGACCATAATAAATTGCCATTGTGTTGCCATCGAGTTTGTTTTGCTTTTTTGTCTGTATTGGTTTGGCAGTCATTCTGCATTTTTTCTTTTCCTCTCCCCCTTCCCCCGATCTTATATTTCTTTAATAGGTCCCTAACCCAAACCAGTCAAAAGAATGTTATTTATTTCATGCAGTCTTAGCTTTAGCATCTTCTGCACCCTTTTCTTGCTTACAGTGGCAAGACCTTTGCAGATGGTTCTTGGTTACTCTAAAGTACACAACGGTATTTCCTTTGTGGCAGATGGATTTAAGACTTTTAGTTCTCAATAAATGTAGGTTTACAATACATAACTTTACAGGATTTGTGTTGTATATAACAGGTTTGAACATATTATCTCAGAATTCATCTGCATGGCATTTTCAGCTTATTCAGGGTCCATGCCAGTTTTTTTAAGTAATAGGGAGAGCGCTGTGATTGATAGCAACAGCTCAAGGCGTGATTTTGAATAGAAACAAAGGGTTTAGAACAGAAGGTGTCAAATTAAACTTTGTCAGTTTGAAAAGTAGTAACATCCTGAAAGTTTTACTAATTTATTTACATGTGGCCACTGTTTATATTTTGCCCTCTTTATATGCAGTGTAATATTGCTTGGCAAATTTACTACATTTAAAGTTTAGGTTGTTCCTTGTACCATTTTAGTTTTCTGAGAATGGATCGGGGTCATTATTTTAAGGTTGTTAGTCTTCTGTCTTTTCTACTGTTCAGAAGAGTTGTCACTGAATTTAATTTTGAGAGTAGTTCCCTACTCCCACCTACCATCTTACGTTATTTCAGATCTCAGAGACCTCTCTTAAAAAGGTAATTATGTTCACATTTTTCATTCCTTGTCTCCACTACCAAGTAAATCTATAAATTTATCATTAAAAAACCAGTACAGTATAGGGGAATCATTATTTTTTATTTGTTAAATATTAACAGATATTCTGAAATGTTCATTTTCTTCCCAAATGTATATGCTCTAACAATATCACTTATGGAAAAGTCACCTAGAAGAAGGTATAGAGGAATTAGAAATCGTTTGGCATTTTTAGTCACTTTCTACAAAACATAGATTAGATTACTGTCATCATTAATAGAATCTCAATTGATGGGATTTGAGGTAGTCAGAATATTCTGTTATTTGGATAGTATTAGAAAAATTAATCTTACTTTTGCCGGTAAATATTGGGGATGGGCCAATTTATTTCTCTGCTGACAGAACCAGAGTGTCAAAATATGTTTTCCATTGCTTTTTAAGAGATACACACAGGAAGAAAAGCAACACCCCCTCCCCCCGCCTTTTTGTTTTTTTGGAATATCCTTGTAGAACTAACAGTTCCCAGCTGCACCGTTAAATATTTTTCTAAGAAGCATCTGATTTCAGTCTCTTAAAATCATCGTGTTTCTTGAAAGGCTAGGGGAGACATGCTTCAAACTTATAATTCATCAACTTATTTTTAGATAAGGAATTAGAAGTATTATTTAAGGGCAGAGGTTAATAGCAAACTACTGGAAATGTTATGTTAGTCATGGGCAATTAATAAAAATAAGGATCTATCTCATAAGTATAGAGACACAGAAGGGACAATATGAGCAAAATATTTGTTGAATGAGTCAGGGCTCTTTTTCTGAAATATTTGTTAAACCAGCGTGAATGTGATTGTTTAGGAATTAGCTATCATTATTAGCCATTTTAAAAGAACTAATGATTTTCTTTTCCAAAGAACATCTGTGATCCACATGTTTTTTCACATATATCCAAGTGCTAACTGAACTCTGCATTAAAAAGTTTTTAAAGGAAGCTTTTCTTACATGGATTGTTCTTAATTTAACTTCTAGCAATTTTTAGTTACAAGCATTAGTTTCTAAAAAAATTTTTCTTAGATGCTCAATGTTTAGCACTTAACTGCAATGATATAAGACTAGCTAAGTAAAAACAAAAAAAAAAACCCCTTTTCTGTTTGAACCTTCTAACATCTCTTGAAAGATAAATAAAATTGTAGTACGTGCTGCGTTTAGGCAGGGGGCCTGCCAGTTGTCATAGCTGAAGGTTGCAGATGAGTGGGGGGGGGCGGCGGCGGGCAGTGACACAGTTAATGTTCAAGCCTACAGGAGGATGTATCTAAAACCTTCACAGCATCACAGCTTAGAGCGAAATAAAATAACTTAGATGTAGGAAAATGTGAAGTATTTTCATGGCTTGTTAGATAGCAAGTATTTACCAGTAAGAGCTAAATAACCACATCCAGACACTCTATGCAAGTGGGTCTCAAATATTTCAAATACAGTTTCATAGTTAATACTGAATTCACATAAATAGAGCTGACATATAACATATCGTCGTATTATTCTGGAAATAAACATGGAATCGCCATGGTTAGAAGAGCAGCATGTTCAACGACACTGTAGTCACCATTTTTCCTTTTTATTTAGCTATTATTCTTTTAGGCAAATCTTCAGTTTACTGCCTGTTTTCGTAGCCTTGAATTATGTGTTCAGTGGCATTGAAGGAGCGCGTGGTTTCATGACCACCCCCATGCACATATTCCTTTCAGTTAGAAGACCTGTTGAGTAGGGAGTCAAAGCTCTCTGAGAAGAATTGGTGGGTGTCGTGAGGTTTAGCAGCGGTCACTCTTGGATTGTTGGTAGATGGGCCTTGGGAAGGCAGTGTATCAGTTCTCTCTAAAACCTCTCAAATAGGCCATTTGGGGGAGGATGGACCTTGCTTCTTCCCACTGTATACTGCAGTTGGAAAGAGAATTTTCTCTCTAGTGGTTCAGTTTGAGAAGAGAAGAAAGTCATTCCATTCTCCAAAGGTATCATTAAAAATAAAAACCTTTTCCTTGGCTAGTTCTAAAAATCAGATAATAAGGAAACTGTACTTTATCCATTCACATCCAAATAATTTAGTTGAAATTTTCAAGAAGTTCCTTTGTCTTAGGCCGAGTTCCCTAAAGCAGCACCTAGGATGGGGAATCAGGTGCCCTTGATTTGGTGAGGGACCTGGAAGGAGCGAGAAGGATAGGGTCCAGTAAGAATGTGGTCTCAGGTAAAGTCTGTATTGATGGCGGAGATAGGGCCATCTCTAGAAAGTAAATCGAAGGGTAGATGAGTTGTCATTTTGGGGTTAGGGGGCAGAGACTTTGTCGCACTGGGTCAGCCAGCCATGGCCACCCTGGGTGAGGGGGCCAGGGAGGATGTGGAGTAACAACTGCCCGGGCATCTCTGGGTGAGACAGCCCCAAGGCAGTTCTCCAGAGAAGAGGGTGGCTGTAAGCTCTTAGCAGGCAGCACAGCAGCTGGGGGCAGTGGCCTTGGCTGGTGAAGAGGGTCTGGATGGGGTGCTCGCCCTTCCTCTCCACTCCATTCCTTAGTGTCCATCATGGCAGCCAAGATGAAGGTTTGAGACGGTGATTAGAAAAGTCTAGACAATGTTACTGTTAGACCACTCAGTTTTTGAGAGATGATCTGAGGATCAACAGTTCAACTTTAAGAGGTATCAGTAAGGTTCAGATTTTAGCATTCATTGGGCATTTCATTCTTTATTCAGAAAATCTGATAAAATTATTGCTTGACAAATCATAGTGTATATTGCAGTAGGCAGGAAAACAGACTCTGAGGTGTCGAGAATTCTTATGCCCAGTCTAATCATCACGCTGTATTTTGGACAAAGTTCCTGCTCACACAGTTGGACAGGTCCCTTCTCTCTCTTCCATACTGACACTCACTCATACACACACACAAACATTTACACAGAGTTTCCTTTCTGATACAAAAGTTGTGAACTTTGGAAGTCCTTTTAGAAAAATTACTCTAAAAATCTGTCCTGTCTCTTCTTAAATACCTTGAGGACCTCAGGTGACCATGCATCAGACAGGAAAGTGGGCAGGACTGAAGCACATTCAACTTTGCTTTTCTCCTGTTTCACACATCACAGGGTCCATGGTAAATGTGTCTTGCCCTTGGAGTCTGAAAAACATTACCCTCCTTTAAGATGCAAGTCTGAACATTTATTGGAAACAGAGCCTGCCTCCTCAACGGCCACAACTATTCTCTTAACAGGTTTAAAAAAAATTTTAAAGCAGATTGGAGTGTTTTAAGCTTATGAAAAAAAGTTAACTTCACAGGGTCTTTCCTTTTTAAGCTCTTAATGGAAATTGTCAGCCCTTGCCCTGCCCACCCCATAGGCATGAACTGACCTATCATTCCCTTGTCTCTAAGGGGTGGTTGTGTGAGCTGTTACGTTGGAAAGAAGATCCCTCTCCAGAAAACAGGACCCTGTGGGAGAATCTCTCCATGATCCGAAGATTCCTCAGTCTTCCTCAGCCAGAACGTGATGCCATATATGAACAGGAGAGCAATGCGGTACATCACCATGGCGACAGGCCGCCCCACATCATCCATGTTCCAGCAGAACAGATTCAGGTTCGTTTACCTTGGCCAATTCAATATAGCACTAAGTAAATAGAGCTTTAAACTTAGCAGGAATATTACCGTTTCTCTTCTTCCCGGCAGTCTAAACACGGGCTTTTTAGCAAGAGATAGCAATATACTGCCATCTTGCTCAGGGGGATGAAAGGAAAATTAACACTTTCTCCAACATGTGTTTTGTGTTCCTCTCCCCTGATCTCCCCACCCCCAGAGTGGCAGGAACCCCTTTTTACACTTCTTGTTCGGCAAGTATGTCTTTGTTAGAATTGGGTTGTTTTGTGTATAAGAGCTTACATTTTTAAAAATCAGAATTTAAACACACCACCTTTTCTCTTTGAAACGAATACCTACACTACCCCCGAGGAAAGGAATTACCGCTGTTTTCCGTAGAGGAATTTTGTAGAATTACAATTTCATACCTTGGTTTCTGTCCAAAAGGAGGAGGGAGGGAGACCTAAGTGCAGACTTGATTCCGACTCCTTGGCCCTTCCGGCCCCTTGTAGTTACCTCCCTACACCCTCGTGGAACACAGGTTCAGGTGAGTCACATCCGCCTGTCTCTCCTTTAGAACCCCTCTCCCACCACCCTTGGGAAAGGAGAGTCTAGAGGCCTTTTCTTACCAGGCCTGCTGCCCCCAGTACCACAACTTGGTGCTGCTCCTCAGGTGAGTGGGCACCAGTTACCTTTGCCAGCAAGAAATGGACACAGAGAAGGGGACGCTGTGGCTTAAAGACCTGCTGTCTTATTGAAGATATTCAGACTTTGAAAGGATCTACTAAACATGGCAGTGGGCAGAGACCACTGTGCCAACAGAATCAGCCTTGTACGTAGCTTGTCCTGTCATGGGACTTGTCTCCAATCATCCACTGAGGAGACTCCCCTATGGATTTAGATATGAAAGCCCTGGGATCAAGTAGCTATTGGTACTCTTATGGCCCCAATTGCTTAGGAAGTGTTTTGAAATTGAACTTGAGCTTTATAATTTATTAGCTTTCCCCTTTAAGGGAAAATGCCATTGCCTTCCAGAGCCCTAAAATCCTGCTACCTTTGGTGAATCACCTTCATTATTTCTGGATATTGCTGTGAAAAAAACCATATATATAGCTAAAAACAATAATAGGGTTATCCATCCACTAGGAAAAAAATCTTTGAGTGTGCATTGAAGATAAATTGAAAAAAAGAATCCCTTAGGATATCAAGCACTAAAATAATCATGAAAGCCTGATAAACTTACTGTTTAGCAAAAACAAAAAAGAGAAAGATATACATTAAGTAATAAAAATAGGACTTGTTTGAAAATGTAAATCGTTTTAATAAAATTGCTTCTTAGGGGGATACAAGGTAATGCACAGTATATAAAAGGCACAGTGTAAATGTTCTGATACTTTGCCGCTTACTCAGGATGCTTTGCTTTGCTGATAAGAGTTACAGGTGGAGAGTACAGGTACATGCGTGTGTCACACATTTGTTCTGTGTAATTGTGGATGGAGATTACAGCACACGTACGGATACTAATTAGGAAACAGTGTCTGTGTACACTGAATTTAAATCCTAATCACATCCGAGTTTACTGTAGACAAAACAATTCGCCAGCCATTGTGTGGTGGATTGAACCTTTATTTTTCGGTAAGAAAAAACTTGCACTGTCAGCTTAGTGCAGTTTGGTAAGGCACTGTGTATTAAATCAGAACTGTCTGGTAGCAAGTTCACAAATGTGAGACTCTCACAAACCCTTTGGACTCATAAGAGATAATGCTGAAGAAGAGCAGAGGACTATCTATATTTTTTGTAATTTAAAGAAAACTTTCTATTTTTGCCCCATGATTCAGCCACCCTATGACATGGGGCAGAACACACATTTCTTTCATGGTTCCATACCTCACTTTTCCAAAATGCCTTTGAAATCCTTCTCTATCTTCCTTTTAAGTCTTTGTTAATCATTTATGTCATAATTTGCTTTGCTACATTCCCGTTTGGTGGGTAGGCTTCTGGTGAAGTTCATGGCTCCCATTTTCAGAACGCTGAGTTTTCACTTCAGTGAGCTGGTGTGAAATCCAGGTTAAGGAGCTTCCCCTGACCTCCTGAGATGGAAGCCCAGTTGACCATCCCCCCCAACCAGATTTCTTCCTTCCTTCCCAGTTCTCATCATTTGGGTCACCCCCTCCTTAATGCTATGGACCATTTAGCTGGCCTGCCTTTTGGGCCCAAGTCTTTTGTCTCCATCAAATTAGCTAGCTGGCCGTGGGATCCCTAAGCACATGCTTGGTCGTTGTACCCGGCTGCGGCTGCGTGCGTGCCTGGGAGAACACGGAGCTCTGACTGTCTGCCTGTTCCTTTCCAGCAGCAGCCCCAGCCCCAGCCACAGCAGCCGGCCCCGCCGCCCCCACAGCCCCAGGCGCAGCAGCCGGCTGGCCCCCGGCTCCCCCCGAGGCAGCCCACAGTGGCCGCGCCAGCAGAGGCCGAGGACGACAGCCGCCAGAAGACCCGGCCGCGAACAAAGATTTCCGTGGAGGCCCTGGGAATCCTCCAGAGTTTCATCCAAGATGTAGGCCTGTACCCGGACGAAGAGGCCATCCAGACTCTGTCCGCCCAGCTGGACCTTCCCAAGTACACCATCATCAAGTTCTTTCAGAACCAGCGGTATTATCTCAAGCACCACGGCAAACTGAAGGACAACTCCGGCTTAGAGGTGGATGTGGCCGAATACAAAGAAGAGGAGTTGCTTAAGGATTTAGAAGAGAGTGTCCAAGATAAAAACGCTAACACCCTTTTCTCGGTGAAACTAGAAGAAGAGCTAGCAGTGGAAGGGAACACAGACGTTAACGCTGACTTGAAAGACTGAGAGAAAAAGTATTATTTTCATTCAACAGTGCCACTGGTATTTACCAACAAATGAAAATCCACCTGTATTTGCTCAGAAAACCTTTGTTGTTCATGGTTTGGCCAACGAATCTTCAGAAAGTTGCACAAACAGGAAAGTGGAGAAAGGATAATACAGACTGCACTAATTGTTTTACTCTGTTTTACAAACTGCTTGGCAGCCCCCGGTGAAGCATTGAGGATTGTTTGGTATTAAAAATTCAAATTTGTGTTCACGGGATGCACCAAGGTGTGTACCCCGTTAGCATGATACCAGTGATTTTTTAAAATAATTACTATTATTCTGGAGCCTCAAACAAGCATTATAACTTCTGTGATTATCATTTCCTTCCTTTAATTATTTCTGTAACACTCCACACTGATCTTTGGAAACTCGCCCCTTATTTTAAAAAGAAAAAAAAAAGAGTTTGTTACTCTATTGTATGTTACAAAAGAACTATAGACTGTGGAATGCAGTTTAAAGATGACATATGCCAACAAATGCCTTGTATTATATGGCACTGCCGTAATTCAAATTTGTTTTTATTTTGGAAATAAAAGTTCACTGTAATTTTTTTCATTCTCATTGTTACATGATTTTTTTAAAAAAATGAAAAAATGTGAAACACAATTTAGTCCTCATTATTTATTTGTAGATCCTGCAGCATCATGTTGTAATTAATTTTTTGGAAGTTTCCGTTAAATGTAATATTGCTTCTCTTGTTACCATACTGATTCTTTTCTATTTATAAATGTATTTTGATGGGCAGTAAAACAAAGTGTCTTAAAAGTTTTAAATAGAGAAAATGTGCTTTACACAGTTGCCTATAAAAAGTGCTCTATGTTATCCAAGCAATTCATACTATAAGCTTCACTCTTATTGTTGTATGCAATTTTTACTATCATGCAAATAAGCTTAGGTAAATAAAACTAATAGATCACCTTAGAAAATTATGCAATTAATGTGAAAATAATCGATGTTTGCAATGTGTCTTCCTTTGGTTTACAATCAATTTTAAAGCTACATCTGTATAAAATTTCTGTATAAAGGTGTATTTCTTTTTTATGAGTTTATGGCTATGAAAACACCAGCTATTTTGTTACAGCTGGCTGTTTTTATAAGTGTACCACAATTTTCTTTATGCAGAAATGTTCTGATTAGGAGTGGTTATTGACTGTAACTACACAATTAAAATTGTTTGTATGGTATGACATGGTAGGGTTTGTCTGCTTATGTGAAGTAACCTTGAAGAGTCAGAGACAGCCCTCCCAGTTAGTTAGGTGCATGTTCTTACCTTCCTGATATTCTACTGAATTAGAAAGAGCAATTGAGAAGTCACTCAAAACACTGTAAATTCAAATCACAAACACATGCTCATTTTTAAAGTATAACTAACGAAGATGATAACCTGTTTTAGGTTAACATTTTGCTTAATAAACAGATAGGATGGTTTAAAGACTCGCCAAAAAAAACCAAAAATCCAGTCTCTGGCAGTTATGTACTCAGGATGGATTCGTCTGCATTTACTTCACAATACTTCAGTTATGGCAACACTTTTAAAGCTAATGCACAGATATTTTTAAAGACCACTAATAGTAACATAAAATAAGTATGGAAAAATGGACCTTCTGTATAAAAACTCCTTAATAAGCAGTGTATTTTTTAAAGTTATAAATGGAGTATAAGTTAACTCATTTCATTTGGTTGTGTATGTCATAACTATAAGAACCACATGAAGAAAACAAGAATAACACACCTGGAATTTAAACACAGTCTTCAAGATAGAAAATTAGGTGTGCTAATGGTCATAGGAGTGAGGCCAGGGTTGCACTTCTTGATTTTTCTTATAATTACTTTATATTTTGCTTCCTGTTTTGAAAGGGTTCCTAGATGTTAGTTAATAGGTGTGTCTGGGTTCCTTAAAACCTGGTTCTGAAATGGCCCATTCTTCTCCTGCCATCGCGCTAGGCCCTGATAAGCTCGTGGTAGGCAACTGGGCTGCTTTAGTGTTGAACTTTTACGGAGGAAACTGAAACGGTATCATTGAAAACTCCCAGTTCAGTTTTAAAAAGTACTGTTTACTTTTGAAGTGCAGCTGAACTACTATGAAAGCAGCTGGTTTGCTGCAAACTTAAAATTGACTGAAAAGTTTTTCTTGAGAAAATTTTTAAACATTCCTGCTCACTAGACTTTAGAAAAGCATTTGAGCAAAAGGAGCTTGAATTAAAATAGAAGTTAGATTTCATGTATTAAAAAGCAAATGGGAACTAGTATGCCATAAAGTTTTTAAGAAAACTATCTTTCTCTTCTCTGAGTTAAAGGAAAAACCTAGAGCAGAGAGACTATTTTTTTAACCAGCCCAACACTTAACATAAGGTGTCAGAGGTATGAAATTTAATATTTTAATGGAAGGAAAGAATGGGTTGCAAAATAAGATTTTCCCATTCCCAATAATCTAACTTTTAAAGTAACATTCTCAGTGAATTAGTGAGTGTGTGTAAGAAATCAACAACATTAACAAAATTCTTACTTAGGTCCTTTAACTTAAGCACTCTAATTTTGCTAATATGGTATATTAAACCAAAAAAAAAGCACATGTCAGTAAATACTCAAGGTGATGACAGAGTGAGTAAAATTGTTTTCAGGAAAAGGCGGCGCATTTTCGAAAAGACCTGTCTGGATGACCTTCCACATTGCCTGCCCCCCCCACGTCATTGCGCATACCAGTCCTCTTGTTGCCGGTGGCTATGGCAAATTCCTTGAACAAGCTTCGTTGTGTCCAAGTTTATCAGAGACGTTTTAAAAGTGGGGCATGATAGAGCACTTCGCGCTGTTAAGACCTTAGCAGAGTCAGGTAGTTTACGGGTAATACTCAACCTTGTACATCTGAATCTGTCACGGATTCCTTCCCTCAGCACTTTGCCACTAATTTGTATTACACTCTGTGGCCATATAATACTTGCACATTATGCAAAAAATAATGTTGATAGTATCTCCTTGGCACAAAATATGCAGAGTTGACACATAACCTTTGAAAACTAAGGTAACTAATATGTATGTGTGCCCTAGTTGTGTGGCACTTGGTTACAAAGTCTGTACATATTATGTATAAAATGTGTATAGATTAACATTTAGTCCTAATGAGCTTAAACAAAGTGTTTTTTCCAAGTAGTGATATCTGTATTTGTGCTTATCTAAAATACATAGCTTGAGTAGAAAACATTTTCACATGGTTCAAAATCAAGTACAAAATGACAATCCCATACATTCCATTATTAAATTCTGCCCTATTCCCTACTGTGGTCAGCTGATACTAAGGTCCTTGATTGTCACAATGATACCAATAAATGAGGTATTCTGAACTGCCTGGTAATATTTTCAGAAAAGAGCAATTAAAATGTATATACCCTATTAAATAGCCTATAGAAATAGGACTATTGTGTTAAAACAAGCCAGAAATTTGCATGATAGTGTGGAAGTTCCAAAAATATTAATTATATCTAAAATATGAGAAGATATTGATGCTATAATTTACCTTATAAATAAATATTTTTGACTTTTTAAGGGGGTATATTATGAATTCGGTGTTTCTTCTGAGGCAATCCTTTCAATGTAAATACTACTTGCATGCCCTTTGACAAAGGCTAAGCTACAATCTATTAACATACACGTTTTTGATAAAATATAAAGTACCCTTATTAAAGAAATGTGGAAGGTGTATGTCCATAATACTATACCTGTTTACAATACCAAATGTTAAATAAAAATAGTTTGGAATCACTGTTTAAAAGATGAGCAACATTTTTCAGCCTTTCTTACATTACCCTATTTATGTGGATCATATATATTTCCAAATACAACTTTATCCAAATAATTCTACAACAATTCCATTATGGCTTCTTGCTTATACCAAGGTTGTGTTTTAAGTCAATTTCTTCCATCCACGAATTTCAGCTGCGAATAGTCCGACTGTGATCAAAGGCACGTGGCCTGGGCCCTGTTCTCCGTGATGAGGTGGTTGATGAGGAAATGCACTAGAGCAGTACGTTGTATTTGTCACCTTGCAAAATAAACACTCGGCAAGGAAACTCTAAAGTGACCTATTTTGCACTAAGTTAAATGTCAAACATTATTTCTTTACTGCCAGTTGAATTTGTTGTTATCAAATATTTGCTTTTTGTGGTATCCACATAAGCTTTCAGTCCAGTGACAGTCTCTAATTCATGCTCTTAGGCCCACAAGAGAAATGATGTTCCACGTGCTGCTCTGATTTGCCACTCCCAACGAACCAACAGGACCTGTTAGGCAAGGTTCAGATATTTAAATGTGTCCACTAATTCGTTGAGGCTGTGGCAGTGTGATGCAAAATGAGCGTGTGTCCAGAGCACAGCCTGTCCAACAGCGTCTTAATGTGGGGATAGGTTTCAACTACTCCACCTTTGTTCCCGATTTTAATTTCCAAATATTTGTTTTACCATCTCATACAAAGGCTTCCTACTTTCTGAGGCCCCTTCCTAACATCCTCCTCAGATATGCTTAAAGTGATAACTACAACAGCATGTGTTGAATGCTTCGTCTTACAAGGCAGTGCCACAAACACACCTCCATTTCGCTGTGAGGTGTGTCAGGCAGGCACTGAGATTCCCACTTCAGAAACGAGACAGGGGAAACTCGGGTAATTGGCTTGTTCTGCCAACTGGCAGCAAGCAGTTCTCTTAAAACCAAGTCTTCTGTCTACAAATGTCTATCTCTACTTTCTCCTTTAAAAAAGCTTTCCGAAATGTAGAAAATATAGGAGAAATTCATGGCAATACAGAATTTTCAGAAATATAACATGTATTTTGCTAATATAAAAAGCTCAGTGCTAAAGTAATTGAAATTGAGTGTATGAAATATTAACCCCAAATCACTGCCACCCTTGTGTAAGATCCGTATCACCAAATTAAAAAAATAATCCTACATTTTATTACAGGAATTTTCAAATACACATGAAAAACTAGAGAGAATAGAATAATGAACTCCCAAGGATTCATTACCCAGTCTGAAATATTTTTCTGTTAATACTTTGCAAAACTAGTTAAAATTAAGATGAAACTTTTATGAAAATACACAAACTGTTCAATGGCATAATCTTACTTTTTACAAAGTAATGAATTTTCTGATTTCTAGAAAAAATTACTAACACTTGAAGTTTTTCCCAGTACCCTCTGAGAATTTTCAAAAAGCCAATTTTAGAAGAACCTGTAAGAATTCCACAAATATTTGTAATATAAAAAAGACAAACCAGCCTCTCTTTATTTATAAACAATACATGCTTTCATATCATTGTTTAAACTAAAGTACATAATTTTCAGTTATGCATAATAAAATATGTAATTAAGCAACATTCCATGGTGGATTAAAGAATTAAAAGCTTCAGGTGCAGAAAAGAATTTGTTGGCATTTTTCTTTTTCAAGGTGGTATTTTGAGGTGTTACTTTTCATTTTCCTTTGACATCTTATACAAAAATAAATAGACAGAAACAGGTGAGACGCTGAGATGAAGAATTGGCTCCACTATAATAAACCTGAAAAATAGAGCTTGGCAGAATATTTGCAACATGCCCACGAAGGCTAAATTAAAAAGGACAGAAATCTTTTTAACTGGGGTGTGGGGGGGAGGGAAACTCAAAACAGGCCTGCACTTCAAGAAATACGAATCACAAATAGTTAACTGCATTCAGTTATGCTCATATTTTAAACTATGTTAAATCACACTCCAATTGGTACAGTCCAGTAAACTTACTGTATTTTTTCACTGAAGAACTATATTTAATAATTCTGTACTAGAAATTTCAAAGTTCATAGAAATATTTGCAAGTATTTGTCAGTCTATGGCTTATGTTTTTCACTCTCTTAACAGAGTCTTTTAAAGAACAGAAAGAAGTTCTTGATTTTTGGGAAGTCCAATCGAACATGGTTTTTCTTCCAAAGGTCTGCAGCTCAGTGTTGCGCCTAAGTAATACTCACCCAATCCAAGGTCACAAAATTTTTCTCCTGTCTTTCCTTTTGGAAGTTTTATAGTTTTAGGATTTATATTTAATCCATGATCCATTTTGAGTTACTTTATATATATGGTACAGTGTATCAAGGTATAGATCAAAATATTTTTTTCTATTTTTTGCATATATATTTCCAATTCTTCCAGCATCATTTGTTTAAGACTTTTCTGCCTCCATTGAACTGTCTTTGCATCTTTGCCAAAAATCGATTGACCTTATACATTTACGTGTGACACTCTCTTTTGGTGCATTGCTCTTTCCACCAAGACCACACAGTCTTAATCACTGTACTTCGTAAGTCTACAGGTAACCTACATCTTCCAAGTTTGTCATTCTTCCTCAAAGTTGTTTTGTTGCTTCTGGGTCTTTTCATCTCCCTGTGAATTTTAGACTCAGCTCACCATTTTGTACAAAAAAAATCTGCTGGATTTTGATTGGGATTGTTTAAACTGCGTAGATCATTTGGGGAAGAACTGGCATTTTAACAATACTGAGTCCAGTTCATGAACATACTTTATCTCTTTTATTTAGGTCTTCTTTCATTCCTCTTAGCAATGTTTTATAGTTTTCAGTGTATAGGTTTAGCACATGTGGGTCACATTTATCCCTAAATTATTTCATACTTTTGACTCCATTGTACAGATTTTTAAAAATTTTGATTTCTAATTGTTTTCTTCTAATATATAGAAATATGACTGATTTTTTGTATATTGATCTTTCATCCTGTGACCTAGCCTAAACTCTCAATAGTCCGAATAGTTTTGTAGAAATTCTACATAGACAACCATGTCATCTACAAATAGTTTTATTTCTTCTTTAAATGTAAATGTAAATGTTTTCTAGAATGTCCAATACAATGTTAAATAGAAATGGTGAGAGCAGATATCCTTGCCTTGTTCCTGAACTTACGTGTTAGCACTGTTCTAAATCCTTTACCACACAAATTCATTTAATCTAAGTAACCACCACAGAAGGGAGATGCACTATTATTATTTTATTTTTGGCAATTAAACTAGGCACAGAGGGTTTATGTAACCGACCTCAGTGGATATGTCTCCCAACAACTCTTTGACCTCTCAAAATGCAGCCATAGTTTTTGCCTTGGCATGCACTGCTTTATTCTTATTTGCCACAAGGTCAAGGAAGGGAAGTGTGCTAAAGAACAAAACAAAAGGAAGCAGAGAAGGGAGCTGGAAGAAAGAAAAGGGACGCAGGAAGAGCAGGATGATGTTGGGAGGAAATGGGAAGTCTGGCTGGTAAGTGAGATTACTCAAAGGGGAAGCATGACTTCTACATATTTTTATATGATGAGTAACAACAAGAAAAAAAGAAGACCACTTAGCAAACTGACCTCTTTAAGACTTTGGAAACACTGTCTGTTGTTAAGTTTGGTGATTCCAATAAATGCCCTAATTTGGAAAAATAAAATATTTCTATATATAACAGTAGAAAGGGACCGAATGTCTTAGATCAGCGATTGGCAAACTGTGATCCATGAGCCAAATCTAATCTGCTACCTGTGTTGTAAATAAAGTTTTCTTGGGACACAGTCATGTCCATTCACTTACTTATTCTCTATGGCTGCTTTTTGGTGCAACAATAGAATTAGAGTGGATGTGAAAGACACCATCTGGTGACCACATCTAAAATATTCACCCTCTGGCACCTTTACAGGAAATGTTTGTCAACCCCTGCCCTAGACCATTAGGCTGTGCCTTGGTCTGTGAAGGTAGAGAACTAAAGCAGTTTCCTGAATAACTCGTGTCAAAACAAAAATAATAATCATTTCAGTATTTTTCAGGAGAGTTGGAGCATATATTAACCAGAAAACTCTTTCATTCTCAATCCTGTGTTTCATTTGGTGTGTATGAAGAACCTAATTTGTTTATTCTACTAATTACCTCATGGCCTACACAAGAGCATAAGACCAGAGACCCTACACTCTGTTTCTCACGAGTAACTATTCTATAAAGTTAGGAAATTATTGACTAGAAACTTCACCCCTTCTTGATAAACTCAAGAAGTGTTAATATTCTTGGCAAAATTGTTTTTGCACTAATTGCCGTATCCATCTGCTCTGTGAGATTGATTAGACTGAGAGAACATTTGTTCTCTACTAAAATCAATGCTTCCTGGCCCAGCAGAAAGCTAGATCTGTCTTATTTCCATCTTGAGAGGACACACCACTGACAACTGTAAGCTTTTCCTTGGAGGACTGGAGATTAAATTGGCACTTGGTTTGATAGCCCTTTAGAAAATGATTCTATCTAGAGAGAGTTCTGTTGAAGTGAACTAAGGCCACAGGGATTTTAATGATTCCTTCTTACATAATGAACCTGCACTATTTCAGAAAGGCCATTTCTGTAGACCCAGTGGTTAGACGCCAAACCCTGGAGAAGTGTTTGACCGCTGGAGAGCCCAGGAGGAGCAAATGGCCCTCCCCTCCTCTGTCTTAACTCTTAAGCTCTTGAAACCTGCAGAGACTGAGTCACGCTGTCAGTGTGCCTAAGGGAAAGCAGATGCATAGCCTAATTCTGTCTGGATTGGGCCCAATACTTTATTTAAATTAATCGATTCATTCATTTATTTATTTCTAAGCATACACCTATCACAACAGCCTCTGAGTTAAAAAAAAGAAAATGGGAAAAACATAAGAAAGAAAAACTTGTAATAAACATTTATCCAAAACACAGCAATAAGCTTTTGCTGTCACAGTTCTCCTCATGGACCTTATTGCAATGCCATATTGGACAAGTATCCCCGAACCTGCGTGTATGTAGTACAGTGTCCTACATGAAATAAGCACCTTAATTTTACAGATCATTATAGGGGTGAAAAGATACCTCTTGTCTGCAAACCCACGAAATGAATCCGAAGATAATTTTATTGAACAAAATTTTATGCTCTCTTTACTATATGGCCCAGGGAGAGTGTGTTTAAAGTTACCATTGCAAGAGAGGTAAACTAGAGCAGCAGTCCCCGTATACTTGTCGCTCCATAGGTATCTCGTTCTTATGTAACGTGGAGTTTCCACTCGACCAGAGGGACTTGAGGAAAATTAAAAAATAACCACCACAATGAACTCCCCACCAGGAAGGCAAGCAATCCAAGTAAAAAATGGGCAAATGACCTGAACAGACACTTCTCCAAGGAGGACATACAGAGAGCCCATAGACACATGAAAAAATGCTCAACATCACTAGCCATTATGGAGATGCGAACTAAAACCATGATGAGATACAACTTCACACCTGTCAGAATGGCCATCACTAATAAATCAACAAACAACAAGTGCTGGCAAGGTTGTGGAGAAAAGGGAACCCTAGTACACTGTTGGTGGAAATGCAGACTGGTGCAGCCACTGTGAAAAACAGTATGGAATTTCAAAAAAATAGAGATGGCTTTTGATCCAGCAATCCCACTGCTGGGACTATACCCTAAGAATCCTGATTCACCAATTCAAAAGAACCTATGCACCCCAATGTTCATAGCACCGTTATTTATAATAGTCAAGTGCTGGAAACAACCTAAGTGCCCATCAGTAAATGACTGGATCGAAAACTTGTGGTACATTGACACAGTGGAATAGTACACAGCAGAGAAAGAAGGAACTCCTCTCCTTCATGACAGCATGATGGAACTAGAGAGCATTATGCTAAGTGAAATAAGCCATAAGGAGAAAGATAAATACCATAAGATCTCACCTATAAGTGGAACCTAATCAACAAAACAAACAAGTGAACAAAATAGAGACAGAGACTTGGAAATAAAGAACAAACTGATGGTGACCAGAGGGGATAGGGAGGGGGATAACGGGTCAAAGAAGGGGAAGGGCAAACAAAGGAACATGAATACAGGACTCGTGGGCACGGACAATGGGGGAGGATCGACTGTGGGAGTGGTAGGTGTGGGGTAGGGGTGAGCAATGGGGAAAAAGGCAGGACAACTGTAACAAACAACAATAAAGAAAAAAGAAAAAATGAAGGCAAACTTTTTTATAATACCGTATTTGTACATTTTGAAGGACTGCAACTTCTGAGATTTTTGTTTTCTTACTTTTTGGTGGTAAAATATCTCTTTTGGACCAAATATTTTTTACTGTCTTCGTGTGGTGTAATAAATAGAAAGCAACCTTATTAAGACCACCTTCAACAATCTTTGATTTTGTTTTATTTTGCATACCTATAAAATCCCAAGCCTAGGAACTTCTGAATTAAATCAGCAGTTCTCACACACTTTGGTCTCAGGACTTCTTTTTTTAAAAAAAAATATTTTATTTATTTATTTTTATAGAGAGGAAAAGGAAGGGAGGGAGAAAGAGAAGAAGAGAAACATCAATGTGTGGTTGCCTCTCACTTGGCCCCCACTGGGGACCTGGCCCACAACCCAGGCACGTGCCCTGACCCGGAATCGAACCAGTAACCCTTTAGTTTGCAGCCTGCACTCAATCCACTGAGCTATACCAGCCAGAACTCAGGACTTCTTTATAGTTGTAAAAATCACTGAGACTTCCACTTCCAGGAAAACAGAGGAGATACACTTTTCCTTAGTCCTCCTGCTAAGTACAACTAAAAACCCTGGACATTATATACAAAACAAACACTACAAGACTCTAAAAGGTGGTAAGAGGAAAGCAGACCAGCTAGGGACCTCAGGGCTGAAGAAACAACAGTGGTATGTTCCCACATTTTCTTTCTTGCTTCATACATCCTAAAACTTGGAGGTGAAGAAGGCAACAATCCAGAAATGGCAGTTGGCACAAACAAAAGAAGTCCCCCAAAGTCTGCTCTCATTAGCCAAAAGAAAAACAAAGGGGAACCTAGCAATGCACAATCATTTTAGAAAATAACTGCCCTAATCTAGTCATACATCACAGAAAAAATGTTCTTTACCCTACTGAGGGCAGCAAAATTGAGTGGTGAGCCTAGATTTCTACTCTCAAGAGACTATAGCGAGGGGCCCCAGCCTCCCCAGAGAAGGTCTAGTGGATAGTCAGTTCTTCCATCGCTGACAAAGTGATCCCACATCCCCAAAATGGTGCCATGTGAGAAGCAGTAGTGAGGTATTCCTACTTTTCCCGGACAGGGAGATATAACTGGAGTCCCAATCCCCACCCAGCAACAATGAAGCGACCCCCTCCAGATGTCAGTAAGAGCCATGTAGAGGAGCTGGACTCGAACCCTCACCTGGCTGTTATCAGGAGATATCCCCATTTCCCTTGCCAGAGCAGGGTCAAAGAAAGTCATTTAAAACGGAGATTTTAAATAAGATTCAGAGTCTCATAACATAATACCCAAAATATCCAGATTTCAGTGAAAAAACACACAACAACCAAAACAAAACAAACAAAAATTCTGAATCATACCCCAAACCAGGAAAATCTCAAACTGAATGTAAAGAAAAATGATCACTAGATACACACACTGAAACTACACACATGTTAGAATTGTCCAAAAAGGTTTTAAAAGCAGTCATAACATGCTTCGATAAGCAACTACAAACATGTTTGGAACAAATGAGGAAATAGAAAGTTTAAGCAAAGGCACAGAACATATAAACGAGAACCAAACAGAATGTTAGAACTGAAAAGCACAAAACTGAAATTAAAAAAAAAAGAGAAGCTAAATAAATGGAGGAGAAAGAAGGCAAGGCTGTAAAAGTAACTGAAATAATGTCTGAGAACTTCAAAATTTAGCAACAGACATAAATGTACAGACTCAATAAGCTGAGAAAACCCCAAATATGATAAACCTAAGGAAATCTACACGAAGACATGTTTTAACCAAACTTCTGAAAATTAAAGACAAATTACCTTGTAAACAGCAAGAAAGAAACAACACCTGACATGTAAGGAGAAAACATTTTGAAAAACAGCAAATTTCTCATCAGAAACCCTGAGGACCAAAAGATGTAGCACAATATTTTTTTAATACTTTCATGCATCACTTAACAATGGGTATGTGTTTTAAGGAATGTCCTTAGGCGATTCTGTCATTGTGTGAACATCATAGAGTGTACTTATACACACCTACATGGGGTAGCCTGCTACACACCAATGTTTTGTGGTACAGCCTATTGGTCCTAGGCTATCAACCCACACAGCATGTTACTGCACTGAACACTGTAGACAATTGTTACACAGTGCTAAGTATTTGTACATCTGCATATCTAAATACAGAAAAGGCACCATAAAAAAACCAGTATAAAAGATAAAAACTGACACACTTGTATAAGGCAATTACCAAGAATGGAGCTTGCAGGACCAGAAGTTGCTCTG
>CM052544.1:22590817-22605818 GCA_028533065.1 Trachops cirrhosus
TGGAAAAAAAACAAAATTAAATTGTTGAAGATTCTAAAGAGCTTTTGTTTATGTAGATTTTATCTATTAATACTTACCATATTTGACATTAAAACTGAAAAAATTTTGAAATATGTACCGTATTTTTGAACCATAAGATGCACCTAGGTTTTAGAGGAGGAAAATAGGAAAAAAATGTTGAAGCAAAAAATGTGGTAAAATATTTAATAACATAAATAACATAATATTTCACCAATGTAAATGTAAACAGAACTCAACAGCAGCATTAACAACCATTATTCCTCCCAAATTGGGGGGGGAGAAGTACGTCTTATAGTCCGAAAAATACATTATTTATATATATTTTAGAATGACAAATAAGTCATTACCTGTTAAAATAAATAATATTTTTAAATAAAATTACCATATATTTAAAAATAGAATAGTAGCACTGTGTTATATTTTGCGCATCTCTATAATATCAGCCTCCTCAGAAGACAGCTGGATTCTCATATCTGCTTCTACAGTCAATCTGTTGCCATGTTACACATCTTGTAGACTTAAAAACTACACTGCAGCACTAGCTGGTGTGGCTCAGTGGGTTGAGCACTGGCCTGCAAACCCGTCGCCGGTTCGATTCCTAGTCAGGGCACATGTCTAGATTGTGGGCTGGTTCCTCAGTGGGGGGTGCATGAGAGGCAACCACACATTGATATTTCTTATCCTCTCTTTCTCTATCCCTTCCCCTCTGTCTAAAAATAAATAAAACCTTTTTAAAAAATAAAATATTAAAAAAAGGAAAACTGCACTGTACACTCATGAGTAAATAAATAAATAATAACTATGATTAACCTAGTTTCAATCTTGCAGACCTCTTAAAATGTGTCAGAAACTCCCATAGGTTTCCAGATCAACCTTGAGAAGGACTAACCAAGACCATTCATCTCAACCAGTGAGGGCTGTGATAGATTGAGTTATTGGCTATATTCTTGACTTTCATGTGACAGGATTTACATCCACACACTTGCCATGGCCAACTACATTTTCCCACCCCCTTATTTTGGGTGTGGCCATGTAACTTGCTTTTGCCCATGGAATGTTAATTTCCTTGAGGTGAGCAGAGGCTTTAACTGTCTTGGGTAGCTTCTTGCTCTTCAGCTGGAGAGCCACAATGGACACGCATGGAGCAGACCTGGGTGCAGCTCACAGTGAGAGTCCTGGTTCTGACAAGTGCTCAGACTGAAGCAGAGACTGGCTGAGTGCACACCAGATCAGCAGATTCTACACTGAAACTGCAGGCTCATGACACTAAGAATTAGTATTTATTGTTGAATGCCACTGAGTCTTTGATATTGTAACTATGACTGACTAGTTGAGGCCTAAATCCTGCCAGTTGAATAAAAAGAAACATGTAAAAAAGTTACTCAGTTAAGAGGAATGGAAAACTAAGGGGAAATCTTTTTCAAAGGATTGGGACCCTGAATCCCATCTACCATGAATCTTGTCTTGAGTAAGATCAGAACAAAAGATAATTCATTAAAAACACAGCCCAGTGTGTTTAAAGACAAATTCGTCAGTGAAAGAAGCTAGAAAACGTTACTGAAGGAGATCCAGGAAGGAAGAGCTCTCTCTGCTCACACGGGGGTTCTTTTGTAATAGGTGGCTTCATAGCTCAAGGCTGACAACCTTGCACATCAACCCAGGAAAAGGAGTCTCAATAGCAAAGGCTGAGAGAGGTAAAGAGATGATGCAGAGGGTCTCTGCCCAGAGAGTTGCAGTGTCTTAGTGTATCCTTGCTAATGTTCTGTTTGTTGTGTTTTCTTTTTAGGAAACTACATTTTAAAATTTATCCAAGAAATATGTATTGAATATATACAATTTTCAATTTTTGGGGTTTCCATGAAAACAGACCCTAGATCATAGAGTTGGGTGCCAGTACTATACTGGGGACAAGAGTGAAGGAAGTCAGTGAAGTGAGACAGAGAAGGGAAAAAAGCCAATGAAGTGTGTGTGAATCAGTAGATTACAAGGAAGCAACGGGGGCTGAATCCCACTAGAGAC
Source organism: Trachops cirrhosus (assembly GCA_028533065.1). Taxonomy (NCBI): domain Eukaryota; kingdom Metazoa; phylum Chordata; class Mammalia; order Chiroptera; family Phyllostomidae; genus Trachops; species Trachops cirrhosus. The sequence goes on from CM052544.1 coordinate 22,592,858, forward strand.
CCAGAGGAACCACGTAGAATGAAACTCAGAATAGCCCTCTAAGGGATGGAAGGCTACTTATCCACTGATTCCAACCTCTCATTGGTGCCAAGTTGCCTTCGAGTTTCTCAAATCTCCGTCACTGGCAGTTACTCTGAACATAACCTATTCTGACAGAGTTTTCAAATACAGCAGAAAGTCCCAGGACTACTAGAAATGGGATTGGGGTGGAACAGGCCAACGGGACATTTCCCAGATAACTGCTTACCCGGGAGCATTAGTAATCCACATACTGATTAAGACCTTGGCTCTCACACTGTATGTGATCCGGAGAGGAATGCCCTTGGTGCTCTTTGGAAATGAAGAGTCCTAAACCTGTGAGAGAGACTCCTGTCCACAAATCTCCAGGGGATTCATTCGTACTGAAATTTTGGAACTTGGATCAGGAAGCCCTGAAGTAAGATTCTGTTAACAGGGAAAGTATGGCACATTGGAGAAAAAATTTTTCCACCCTTGAAATGCCGTATTAGAAGCTACTAATTTTCAGATTGAAGGCCCTAGCCTGCATATTGCTACATCTTCCATACTGTGGGATGGCCCACTCCACAGCTCCACGGGGCTTTGGAACAGTGCGGAGGCACAGTCTAAGCAGGAGACATGGATCACATAAATTTCTGCATTGCTTCACTTCTCCTGTCTTCAAACAATTCTATTCATGTTCATTGAAGGCAGATATCTTTTGGGAGAGCTGAGAAAGCTCAGTGGATAATGTAAAAACCAAAGAAACAGTGATTAAGGGAGTATTCACTGTTTTTTTTTTTAAGTTGGTACCAAATGTCCTAGACATCTCATTCCTAGATATTCACCCACGTGAAATGAAAACACACAAAGACATGTACCCAAATGTCCACAGGAGCTTTATTCGTAGTGGTCCTAGTGTGTTTAGGACCACTAACTGAATGGCCATCAGCTGGTAAAGTGATGAACAAATTGGGGCCCATCTATACTATGGAATACTACTCAGGAATAAAAAGGAATGGATTACTGATATATACTACAGTGTGGATGAATCGCAAAAACATTATACTGAATGAAAGAAGCCAGACCCAAAAGAGTATACACTATACAGTTCCATTTATGTGTAATTCTGCAATGGGCAAAATCAACCTACAGTGACAGAAAGCATATTAGTCATTATTACCTAAGGCAGCGGTTTGGGGAAACTTGAGTATAACGGGCACGAGGGAATCTTTCTTTGGTGATGACAGTATTCTATCAACTGTGGTCATAGCCTTGCAGGACCTTTGGTCCTGTCCAAAATATCCATGGAGATAGGTGGTCCACACCAAAAGTTCCTTGATATTTGGTCCTGTACCAAAGCGTCCATGGTCAGGTCCCTCTACCAAACCCCATGTGCCATTGCCAGCTAATACTGAGACATGAAGGATTATTATAGGCAATCTAGCCACACACAATTACTGGACCATTAAAACATGACATTATTTCTTATGTATTAATTCTATAAACCAAAAGTATAAATAAACATTATGGACTATCTGAAGCCAGGGACATTTTCTAAGCATGGGCATTTTGGACAGAACCAAATTTCAAGGACCTTTTGGCATGTACCAAATGTCTTCACGGGCATTTTGAACCAAATGTCCACCAATTGTTAAGTAAACTGATAAATAAATTTGTCAAAACTCATTGCAATTGTTCCACTTTAATGTGTACCTTTTAGTGTACATTATATCTCATTAATGTTGAGTAAAAACAAGACAACCACTGTTCTTTACTTATTTCTACCAACCGTAAGTCTTAGAAATCTCTCTCTCTGTCTCTGTCTCTCCCCACCCTCCTTTCTCCCCTTCTCCCCCTCCCCCTCTCTCTCCTCCTTGTTCTCCTTCTTCTTCTCCTCTCTCTCCACCTTCTTTTTTAATCCAACTCAAATGCCCCTCAAGCTGCAGGCGGTTTCACTAATTCTGGGGAAACAAGGAACTCTATATCCTCCCGTCAACATGTCAGAATACGAAAAAGGGGCTGACAGCATGCTGGAACTATTTGGAGTCAGTGTAATAAAAATATATGCAGTCAGCTGGTTGAAGGCATAAATTAGATCTGTACATGTATTTCTGAAACAAGATCAAACTTAATATAAAAAATGGTGGACAGACTCCCTGCAGTGGCACTGTTGGCAGAAGGCAAGGCTCTCAATGTCCACAGACTGCAGGGGAGGAGAAATGTTTTGGAGGCAAAAGTACTTATTGCCAATGATGGCTATGCTCTTTGAGCCATCCTAATGGAGAAGACAAAAGAAATGCAGCTCTTCCTGTTAATATCAGATTTGGGCTCACCACCAGGATGACCAAAAATGAGAGGGGGAAGGAATTTCCCTTCTGTGACAGTATGGCTAAAAGTATGATGTTTTACCTCTTGCTTTATGTGGTTTTAACATTTGGCATAAACATAAATTTTATTTGGATCAGTGAAAAACTATTCCTTCTGACAGAAAAACCTCTGCTTGGTTCATTGCGACAACAGTCTTCTTTCTTTCCCTCATTTATTTATTTAGCCAGAGAGATCAGGGATCTTCCAAAGGACAACCCATTAAACAGCTAAAACTGCAAAGAAATGTATTGATATCATTGAAAATAGAAATTAAACTAATATCAACTTAAAAATTTTTTTAACGAATTACACATGAAGGTACAATCTAAAACTTATCTTTCTGTTTAAAGTTGACTAAGCAAAAGGGACCAGTAAGTTTGTCTCAGCACGTCCACATGGCCACACAAGTCATTTTAGCCTTAGCAGACAGGACAAACTATAAATATGAGGCATAACAACAAGGTCAGTATTTTTCTTTTCTAGTTCAGTGCACAAAGCCACATAGGGGTGAAATGGTTTGGCCAAATATCCCAAGGAAGTTGGTACAAGAGATGTACACAAGCATGTTCCCTGCTCGAACTGGCTAATGGCTACGTCTTGAATCACTAGTCACTGAGAGTTTGAGATATCCATTTACTCACATTAGCTACACGCTAACGAAGAATAGCCAAAAGTTTGATAGTCAAAGAATGACTGGAAAAATTAGCAGAATGACATTATTTGCTAGAAGGACATAACTAGCTACACACAGAGAGGAAACTTATTTCTGTGCAAAAATTACTTTTTATTTGTAAAAACATGGTGACAAAACTTATTTTGAAAGATAAAAGGCTAATGTTATCACCCTAATAGGATTGCTTTCGTTTTGTGCATTTACTGTTGGTCCATAACAATTAAGATTTATTTACTTTACTGAAGTCTTACTTATAATTTTGTTTTATAATTTTGTCATTTACCAATAATTTTTATAAGGCCAATAACTATTACATATAAAGTATTTTTCTTAGTTGGAAATAGGCATATAGATCATTTAATCAAGCCTTTCTTAAAATGTTTTATCTGCATTTTAATAGGAATCAACCCAAGAAAAAGATTCTATGAGTAAGTAAGTCAGTTGATCTGTGATACTGTTCACACAGACTTGAAACATTGGTGCTGATAAGACATATTTTCCAAATCTGTTTGATTGCAGGTCCCTTTTGAAAAGGAGCATCTCATAGAATTTGTGTTTCACATAATTTGTTCTTTACAAGACACTGTTTAGATCAATTTCCCTATCAGAAAACCGAGGCCCAGAGACATTAATTAACACTCAACTTTACATTGTTAATTTGTGACAGAATCATGACCGGAATTTATAAGTAAGTTTCCAGAAATAGAACTTCTACCGAAATCTCCTTTACTCTGTTGGCGGAAACACTCTCACAGCGCTACCCCAAATCTTCAGTAAATGACAATTCCAGGGATAAATTCTACAACAGAATATCTTTTCAATGAGTCAATAGTACAAATGGAGGCCCTTCTTTTCACCTTAGAGAAAAATAAGATGCTGAAGACTGATTGACAAACCCCGAGATGTGTATTGAGTGAGTGATGGCTGCAGATCTAGAACCTGGTGCAGATATTAGCAAAATTGATGCCTAAATAAACGTAGATGAACGTAAACTGTTGATAGGTTCTGTACATTGGGAAAACAAAAAATGTAATTGAGAAGCTACACAGGAAAATTGAGGAGCCCAATTCCCATTTTTTTGCTATTTCTAAATGCCCTAAAATATAACTATTAAAAAGCTGTGCAATACACCATAACTCACAAGAAAAAGAACTTTGTGAAAGAATGGGTTTTACTTAGTCCGATAGTGCCTTAGTTTTAATCCTGAGCCTCTACAAAATACCTGGTCCACTTGCCAGAATTGGTCGATGAAATCCCACTGTATTGTAAAGGAATGTATTCTTGGCATCACATGGAGTTCTTTATTAAACATTCTACTAGCTCACATACTAAAATTATTTAAGGGCTCCTCTATTAGTAATGTCTTGGTTCAAAACACTGTGTGCCACACTTTGTCTCCTAGACCATGAGGCAGACTTGCTTCTGCTCAGAGCTGCACAAAGTCCCTCACTAAAGGAGTTCTGTCTGACTGCAGCCCTCCGACGTTTCACCGCGCAGACCCGGTCTCAGCCCCAGGCGCTGGGTCAGCCACGGATGCTTCATCACCTCTTTCCCAGTGCTCATCTACACTCTGTATTTCTGGACTCTGCCTTCAACCAAATCCTTCCCTTCTAAACTCATCACAAAATGAAAGTCCCCACGAATATCAATGAAAGCCCTCTGATACTCGTGCTGGCTTGCGTGAGTGTTGTTCTCAACAGTTGCCACCTGGATCCTGAGTCAAATCAGAAAAATAAACCTTTACCTTTATTAGAAAGCATCAGCCCTTGGAGGGATGAAGATTATATATGTATGGTTGCAGAAGTACCGAGGGAGAGTGCGGAGGGCTGGGAAAGCTGGGATGGAGCCATCTGGAGCGTCCGGATTGAAGTAGCTGTTTCTCGGATATTTATTGAGAGCACTGCTATTGACAGCATAGGCTCTTCCACTGCCACTGAGAAATCCCTTCCTTCTGACTCCACATCCAAAAAAATGCCTCAGTGCCTTTTTCTTTTGTTTTAAATAGAAGAATCAGAAGATGTAGACCTATACCTTCAGATTTAAGGCTGCAATTAAAATCCTACTTTTGATGTTCCCAGCTTTGAACCATGGACTCTATAAAAGAATGGAAATACGATGGCTGGGCAGCCACGGTCAGTTGAAAACTTTGAAGATGTTGGTTAACTTCTCTGCCAAAAAAGTTCCTTTAAACAATCAGATATGATGCAGTCTTTCACAAAAGTTATGAAGCCCCAATCAGTGGTGCTGGAATATTTCCAAGATTACACACTGGTAATAATCCAAAACTTATTTCACATATTAAATCAATGTAGTAACATAACTTAGCATCTACTATGACTTTTGCTCTGCTTCTTTGAAGTTACTACACTAAAAGAAATATACAAAATGTGAAAACAGGACCATGTAATATGATAAATAATTTTCCTTTCCATTGGGTATTTTCTTCAATATAAACTGATATTGTGATCACAGCTCCAAAGTAGCAATCCTGGTCAGTTTCTCTGCTTTGATTTTGATACCAACTCCAGCAGCCTTTGTAAAGATGGCAAGAGCTTTGTCAATGTAGATAAATAGCAAATGAGGGTGCAGGAAATATCTCGGAGGCACAATCCACAAGAGATGGTGACTGGGTGATGCGCATAATCCTGAAGAGGGGTAATTCCTCTTTGGCGTATTTGCTGGGTTTGCTTTGCCTTGGAGGCCAGGTGGATTGTCATCCCGTTTCCCAAGGTAAGCAACAGCAACAACAAAGGAGTACAGTATGGGGGAAGAGGAATGTGGTTCTGAGCACCACAAATGAAGATGTCCTAGGTCTAGGCTGGGGGACTGCAAGAGCAGACAGACAGATGATAGAAATATGGGACCAAGAACAGAATCAGGAGTCAAAATATTGAGCAAGGGTGTGGGAGTGTACTGATGAAAGAAGGGGCCTCCAAGGAGACCCTTAAAGAACTCGGAGATTTCAGAATCAGGAAGAGAAAGCAAAGCCTTGGACATGGAAGAATGTTACAAAAGCAGGAGACAAAGTAGGAGAAAGCGGTGTGATGGAAGCTGACAGAGAAGAACATTTTGAACAAAGAGAAAAAGTCGATATTGTTGTTTTGGCTGGCAGGCCTGATTCTACTTGTGCCTTTCTTGCCCTGTGAGTACCGTTAGTGATAGGTATCACCTATTTTCCACATGAAACCGAAGTGTCCAGATCTCTCCTTTTCCTGCCCTGAGCATACACAGACTCTAGGCTGGGCCAGTGAGGATGCTCTCTTTCAGGACTTAACAATTTTTAATGTAAAGAGTAGAAAGGCAGAGAACAGTTAGAGTTAACTCACTACAAGGGTAGAGTGGACGAGACTGGACCTGGTATATAAATATGATAGTAGTTCTTTCACCCAGTTTACTTGGGTGAAAATTTCCTATCCATTTGCCCAATAAATTCACTTTTATTAAAGATAAATAGCTAATGTAGAGGTAAATGTGTTATCCCTACAAAAACAAGGTAACCTATAATGGCTTCACTGTGTAGCTAGATGAGTAAACTCAGTTTCAATAAAGTTAAAATTACCCAAGTTCATAGACAGGGTGTCTCTTAACATCTAGCCTAAGGCACTTCCCTGCCCTAAGTTTTGTACTGAGGTAAAATACACATAAAAAGTACTATCTTGAGGATTTTCTAAGTGTACAGCTCAGTAGTGTTAAGGACACTCACACTGTTGAGCGGCCAATTTCCAGAACTCTTTTCATCTTAGGCTAAGGTGCCTTTCACTGTACAATGGGCGGCACATGCCATCAAACAAATCTACCTTCCCTGCCTTCCTTGCAGCTAGGCCTGGCCCACAGGATGTGTGCGGATGTGATTTGTAGAGCCTCCAGGTTGTATCCTTGATAGCAAAGAACACGTCCTTCTTTTCCTCTTTCCCACTAGAAATAAACACAGCTCGTGGGTCATGCTAATGAAGGTATTACATAGGAATGAAGGCGGACTAACCTGAAGGACACCCCTGGCCACTATGTGAAGCGGAGTGGTGGTGATGGCTCTATTGTACACTAAAAAATAAACTCCTATGCCATTTAAGCCCCTGTTAATTGAAGTGTTTCTGTTACAAAAGCTGAACCAATTGCACCTGATACAACATACTAAACTTTATTTCTTTTCCTCTTCTCAAGCATCGCAAGAAAAATGTAAGAGCTTTACATTATTTTCTTCTGAAATGTTGCACAGGCCAAGACTCACATTTAATATCTTTGGATCCAAAAAGCCAAGGATGACATTTACTTTATCCTGTTAGCAAGGTCAAGTTGATGGAGACACGCATGCATATAATGCTACAGTATAGTGCATAGGGGAAGCTGGGAGAAACTCTGTTTTGGGTAATGCATTTGAAGTGAGACCTTTCTGCTAAAATAGCTTACCAGATAAATAAAAGGAGCAAATAATCATCCTTTTTATTCAAATTTATTTCTGGAAGATAAGTGCATGCAGGTGGGGCAGGGGAAGAGAAACAATACTGCACAAACATTTTAACGTATTCTTACACGTGTGAAAACAAGGAATGCTCACTCGGGAGCTGCAGGTTCCACCAAGTGGTTAAATGCTGGATAAAGAATTCGGGAATGAATGTTTAAGGTTTGTATTTAGCAAACTATGAAGAGGATTATACATGTTATCATTCTAATTCACAAGTCTATACCCACTATATAAAGATGAATTATAAAGGTGTACACCTTCTTCTAGAGGCTTCTTGGGTAGATAAATCAATCATGTAGTACTTCAAATAATGACAACAAAGTTACTTAATTTTTCCCCCGGTAAGGTCAGTCAGTGTACTCAATACAGATGCCCAGCGCCTTAAAATCGCTTGTCTAAGAACAGACAGGTTTGTGTCCAAATCCTGACTCAGTCACTTGGTAGCATAAGGTTTGAAGAAAGTTACCTATCTTTTCTGAGCCTGTTTTCTAATGTGACATTGTCGTACTGGCTATAGGGTGACTCAATAATTAGAGAATATATTTATTTAAAATGCTTAGCATATTAACAAGTACTCAGAAAATTGTGCCTGCTGCTATTATTTATTATTATTATTATTACTATTTCTAAATGACAGCTCCATTATGGAAAGCCTGATAGATGTGAGTCCCCTCTCCAATGTTTCTCCTTGACCCTGATGACTTCATATGTTTTTGAATACAAATATTATATTTTAAATTAGAGAAGCTTCAATTTAAAAATAAACATTTAAAGGAAAATATTTAAAGGGAAATTCTCCTTGAATTAGAATCAGGATGAACTTTATCATAAGAGGGGGAAGAGAGAGAGAATCCTGCTCATATAGAAAATAAATGAGTAAAAAAATAATAAATAACAATGCATAAAACTAAGATGCATATTACTAGTGTGAAGTGTTATTATTAAAAATAATACATCAACACACATAGAGCAAATACTTTTAGAAATACAAAAAATAATATATAAAACACTATTTTACCAAATTACTTAACCTACACAGTCATAAACAGATAATACAGGTAAAAAGCAAATAATGATATATGCCATCTAACATAACTTTTATAATTGAATACAGTTAATGTTATATATACATTAATCTTTAGACTTTTCCAAAAATACATTTTAGGAAACTGTAGAACATTTGTAAAAGTGATGTGTCAAAAAAGGTCTTTACTGCTTCTGAAAAGCTAAATTTATATAGGTTTTGGATGTCAATACAAAGAAAATAGAATTTAATACTTCAAGTTAAGATTTAAAGGCCAAACTCCTCAAAAAATAATTAAAAACTCAACTTTTATGTCAAGGGGCAATAAAAAGTAGAGTTACAAAAATGTTTAGAAAACAGCAATGTCAACACTATGCATTGTGGTCATAGGTACACTCTGAGGAAAATTCATATGCTTTCTTTTTAATTAAGGAAGAATTTAAAACCACAAAGTAGATGTTCAAACCAGGGGAGAGGGAGATTTGCTGAGTCCCTAAACAACTTTAGTCAGATAACATTTACTTTGGTCAGATAATGTGTATCCTGCATCTCTCATTTTAGGTTCAGATATGTTGCGGTAACCAAAGACTCACAAATCGTATTGGTTTAAATGACAAAGATTTATTCTGAAATTATTTTATATGCTCATCGTGAGTTGGCTGCAGGTCCGTTCCCTGTCTCCCTTCTCCAGGGTGATGATGATGCAGATAGACCTGAGGGAGGTGAATCTTGCGTGGCGGGGGAAAGGCAGAACTATACAACAATTCTGAGGAGTTCTGTTCATAGTGGCATGTGTCTTCTGCTTACATACCATGACAAAAACTGATTTCAATAGAATGTGAATGTATAGTTCAACCAGAGGGAAGGAGCCAAATATTTTGAACAGTAATACAATCTTACCATAGTCCTCAGTTTGGGTCACAAATATTTTCTTCCTTCCCTGCTGACTGCAAAATACACTCAGCACCTCCCTGAAGGAGAAATTCAGTAGTGTCCTCCAATCTGTGCAATACACCCCACACCAGGTCTACATGTGGCTCCTTTTGATTGGGAGATGTGTGAACTAAAAAGGAGTCATTGACAGGATAACCACCATAAACTCAGCCTTCTGCAAAGGGAATGAGTGGGAGGACCGGAGTAGCCACTGATCTGGAGCAATGCCGAGAACCTGCTAGGTGCACACAACCAGGACCCTGAACTATGCCCTGGAAAACTGTCTTTCAGTGGGTCCTGGTTCTGCCCCTGCAGTAGCTGCCCAGTCCATTATTCTCCACGGCTGTTTTTGTTCTGCCTCCGGGAGATCCTTTCTTTTCCAGCTTTCCCCTTGGCTACATATCAATACCTTGAAAACACATCCTCCCTGGGGGCTGAGCAGCTCTCTTGACCTGCTTCTTGGCTGCAGAAACATGAAGGTCTGAGTATAATCTTCCTCAGGCAGGAGAAGGGAGAAGGAGGGAGCAGAACAGACTTTGTACGATAATACAATGTACCACACATACATCACATTTGTTGAAATCTTCCATAGAAAAACAATTCCACTGGTCTGAGGCAATGCTGATTTCTTTTAGAACATGTGTTTCACCTTCCAGGTCTTGGCTTTTTAAGGAGCTCGCCACTTGCTGAGAAAGAAGCACTTCGGGTTAATCAGTTTATTCTCTGGTAGGCCCACATAGTTAGGCTGGCTTGAGCTAGATCCAAACGTGTTGGTAGCTCCTAGAAATTTATTCTCCATTTCTGTACCTGTCCATCAGGTCAGAAAGAAATGAACTACATCAAGAGTGATGCTCTTCTTGACTTGTTGCAATGGCCTTGGAATATTCTACCTGCCGTGGAAAAGGGCTCCGATTGAGGCGCCACAGTCTTTTCCTTAAGTTACTCTCAGTCCCAAACCCTATCCCTCAAACTTAGGAAATATGAGTGATGGGTTTAGAATTTTTAAAAACTATTTCCATTACATTATGGTTTTTCTTGAATGTCGTGAGTTGCTTCGTGGTTTCATGTTTCAATATGATTCAAAACTTACATTTTTTTCAAAATACAACTATATGCCTTTTTGACTATAAAAGTAATACATCCCCATTGTAAAAAACAAAATTTAAACAATACAAAATTGACACTTCACCTGATGAGAAGATTTTCAAGTGAACACCTCACATGTGTATGTATAATATTTAGTATGTTTTTTAGGTGTAATTAATATTTCATTATATGACTGCATGCCTTGCCACACTAGATTAGATATTAGGGGGGACATGGATTATACTTCATATCTCTAGTATACAATATTTGGGAAATACTTATACTAAAAGTTTATTTGTTTATCTAAAATTCAAATTTAACTGGGTGTTCTCTATCTGCCAGCCCTACTAGATAAACTTAGCTAGCTAGGATACTTCATTAGCATGTGGGACCAATGCAATTCAAAAAAGTAGGATGTTGCCCAAATGCCCATCATCTTTCTTGAGCCTGGCCCAGGAACAAATGGCTGGCTGTGAATGGGGTGTCCAGCATCCCTACGCCCCACCAATCCTGACACTGTCTCAGTAGGACTCATAAAGAGCAGTTATACACCAGACTAGCTATGTATTTAAGTTATTTGGGGGGGAATAATTTCCACATTTTTCAAAGATATTAAAAAGGGGTAAGGGGTGAGCTTGGCTCTTTGCATGACCTACAATTAATTTCTTTTAAATATATATTTTCCTGGTTCACTCACTGCAGAAAACACAATTACGGTATGTTTCCTCTACATACAATTTCCAAACAAAAGTAACATTACTGATAACTTGATCTATCTCTGGGACTAGCAGGCAAATTCATCCAGGAGCTCAAAAAAGCATTTGTGATTTATATGAGATTTCCACATTTCTGCCTCAGTGGCAGTTGAGTGAATCAATTTCGCTACCCCCTAGAAAACATTTTTTAATAAGAGAAAAGCCGTTTTATCTAAAAAAAATCGAGTCTGAAGCTCATGCAAAAAGGTTAAAGAAATTTATTTCATGTTCTTCAACTTGGCCTATTTGTCAGTCTGAGTAGGTTCTAAGCAAAGGCTTTGTGTACTGCTGGTTTTCAGCTGGGAAAGTTGTGTATGAGCTATTGCTCCTCTCCCAGGTGAGAACAGGTGTACACCACTTTAAATTTCCCGTGGATCTGATTGCATCATTTGTTATATTATCCAACATAATGACATGAAATACGTAAATAATAAAATGCCAGTTGCCTGCTGAAAATTTAAAGTAGCAGATCCTTTCTCTTCTGTTGGAAAGGCTGCTCTCTTTCCCTGCTGAAAAATGACGACCAAGCTGAAGGGAGCCTCAGGGGAAAACTTACTCCTCTGGCTGATAAAGTGAATACAAAAAGGAATAGCAGGACCTCACCCTTTCTGCATGCTACACAACTGCCATATCTTCCTGTGCTTATCACATGCTTGACAACGAAGATTAACTTTAAAGTGTGCATTTAAATCTTAAGACTGTGGAAGGGAGTTTGTGCAAAGGTCAAATGCTCTGCTATACAGAGAGTAAAAGGGGTTGCAGCACTTTCTACTTTTTAAAAAACATAGTTTTGCTTGTGTTTTTATCCTAGTGCAAACTTAGTAGGTCAGTGTTTGCATGGGGTGGAATTCATAGCATGGGGAGAGAGGTGCATGGTTGAATAGGTTGATTGAAGGCTTTCCCATGAATCTGGGAACTCAAGGCAAAACTCTTCCAACCAGACTTCCGGCCAAGATGGAGGCATAGGTAGACGCACTGTGCCTCCTTGCACAACCAAGATAGGGACAACAACGATATAGAAACAAAATAACAACCAGAAGTGACAGAAAATTGAAGTGTATGGAAGTCGGACAACCAAGGATTTAAAAATAGACACTTTCATCCAGACCGGTAGGAGGGGCGGAGTTGGGCCGGGAGAGGGACGCGGAGCAGAGAGCTGAGCACCCGGGGCAGTGCGCAAGTCCGCAGCAGGCAGACCTTGGGTGCACAAGCAGCAGTGGCTGGTGGGCCCCGGCCAGGGGGTGGTGACCAGCAGACCCAGCAAGGCGGCCATTGTGAAGCAAGCTACTGAGCGCAACTCAGGGTCCCAGCACCGGGAAGTGGAGCTCTGGGGCACTGACTGAAAAGGAAGGTCCCACGGGGTACACAGGCCCACCCACACCGGAATTGGTGCCAGAGGGGCCCGGTTGGCTAGTGGAAAGTGGCGGAAGGGTCTGGGGTCCTACAGAGAGCAGAGCAAGTGCCATTGTTCCCTCTCAGACCCCGCCCCCACATAAACCGTCACAACCCTGTAACTGGGGTGCCCCGCCCAGGTGAACTCCTAAGGCCCCGCCCCTCACTACAGGAGCTCGACAAGACCAAAAAACAAAACAAAAAACAGCAAAAAGATGGCTCAAACAGAAGAAGAATGGAAAGCCCCAGAACCCATCCTTTTAAGCGAC
>CM052544.1:22606318-22638177 GCA_028533065.1 Trachops cirrhosus
AGATAAGGTCCTACATCCAAGATTGCTCTATCCAGCAAAGCTTTCATTTAGAATGGAAGAACAAATCAAGTGCTTCTCAAATAAGGTCAAGTTCAAGGAGTTCATCATCACCAAGCCCTTATTGTATGAAATGTTAAAGGGACTTATCTAAGAAAAAGAAGATAAAAAACAAGTATAGTAAAATGACAGCAAACTCACAGTTATTAACAACCACACCTGAAACAAAAACAAGAAGAAACTAAGCAAACAACTAGAACAGGAACAGAACCACAGAAATGGAGAACACATGGAGGGTTAGCAACAGGGGAGTGGGAGGAGGAGAGTGGGGGAAAGGTACGAAGAATAAGTAGCAATGAAGGTAGATAGAAAATAGACAGGGAGGGCAAGAATAGTATGGGAAATGTAGAAGTGAAGAACTTATGACACATGGACTTAAGTAAAGGGGGGGAATGTGGGTGTGAGAGGGTGTTCAGGATGGAGGGGAATGAAGGGGGGATAACAGGACAACTGTAATAGCATAATCAATAAAATATATTTAAAAAAAAAACTCTTCCAATCAACATAAATCCTGTTTGTCTTGCTACCTATGCTCTTTAAAAACCCAAGAATTTCCCCCTGGACTTAGATAACATTATCAGCAGATTTCCAACTGCAGTATAAACAAAATGAACCATATATTTTTTTTTATTCAGCTGGATCCAACACAGATGCACCAAACACCCATTTTGGAAGCTTTGTATGAGGTGCAAGGAATAAACACAGTTTCTGCTCCCAAGGGCCTTATGGTCTTGTGGATGATTCTAATAGGAATTCAGCTTCAAATTTATAATATCACTTACAACCAAGGGATGAAGCATAAATAAACCTTCATCAAATTACAGTTCTTTACCTCTAAATTCCGTTTTGAAGAGATCAAAGGTATCATATTCAGCCAGAGTTCTTTGACCCCTGGTGCAGGAGTGACAACTGAAGACTATGGAACGTATTTAGATGGAAATGCCAGCATCAGCACAGTAAGGGATGAGTCAAGTGTATGGAATATGCAAAGAAATAACCCATTCACAAACTACCGTTTGTCCTCACTAATACCATTGGGCTTCTAGTTCTGGACTGACAAAGATGAGATACACGAAATATATTCTGGGGCCCTGCAGAAGATGTAAACAGTGTGGAGAAGGACTTGACGGGGGATTTGGCCGTGGAGCAGTTGCTGGTGTGCTGGATGAGGAATGGATGCCAGCACCACACACAGCTATGAGACCTGCCAGCTCTAAGTATTATCTGCTTATGAATTAAGAATGCATTTTGATGGAGCTATGCTAATTTGCCTAGAGAATGACAGTAAGAGCTATGGGAATAGGAAAATCTCCCAGATTGGTGAGACACTGATAACCTCAACTATAGGTAAGTTGTAGTTACATATGTATGTGAAAGGAAGAAATATATATTTCTATGGTATTGTTTTGGGCAATGTTTTGGATGGTGCACCATCTGACTACATCTATTCAGAGTTAACACTTGTCATTTGCAACAAAAGTGAAAATGATTTTTTGAGATATTTTTCAGGACTATCATGGTGTCTTAGGTTTGTTTTTTTCTTCATATACATTAGCATCCCTTCTATGCTGTGTATGTGCCTCTTTACTTTCAACTTATTTCCTCTTGGACATGAGAGTGTAAATGTATTGCACACTGATGATGGATTAAAAGTGTGAATTGGGATTAATGAGATGTAAATGACATTTCCCTTAAAGTTGGTTACATGGTTACATTATAGTTATGTGTGTACATGACTTATCTCACTTATGTGTATTTTTGAAGGTGTAGATTTTACCTTATATCTCTATGAACCTTCTGTATATAGTGATTTGAACACAACAAATGCTTACTAAGCATTAATTGAATAAACAAATAATCTAGAAAAATTAGAGAGAATCATTCATGGACCTGTTGATTTCTATGTGTCTTCTATAGATTACAGACAGAAAAACTAAGGAACAAAAGTATCAAAATTTGTGTGTTCATAACAAATAGTGCTTTCTAGTTCCAAACCTGCCAAATTAACTCTTTTTTTTATTATAACAGATCTCAACTGGGCTACCAACATGGTAGAACATAACTCAGGTTTGTAGAGTGGGCTGTTCTTTCTTCCTCAAACTCTAGCTTCACTTGATCTTGGCCTTTTGATTCAAAGAGTTCACATTTCATGGTATAAGTAGAGATCTATAAAACTAGTTCTGATATGTTTGACTGGCATAGGCCAGATAACTAAAAGGTAAAAGTTAAACCATGGTGTCTGGGGTCAAATGCTCATAGGTTTGAATCTTGGCTCTACTAATTGCTAGCAAACTGACCTGGGCTCACATTCCCTCCTTTCTAAATGAGGGAAATTCACTGTGAGAATTAAATTAACCATATAAAAGTATATGGCACATAGTAAGATGTTGTGCATAATGTAAAGTTACAGAATATTGGGGAAGATGTGATCATTTTTCCTGATGAAAACTGGAAGTAAATTTAGAGCCTAGCTTTAAATGATGAGCAAGAGATTTCTTTTATTTTTTATTTTCTTTTATTTTTTTTAAGGTGCAGAAACAAGGGAATGAGATTCCAGACAGAAGAAATAGTATGAACAAAGGCACTGGGGTTAGAAAATATATATGTTCAGAGATCAGAAGACCATTCACATATGGCCATAGGTGACCCCTGGAGTATAGCGAATAGGATATACGGGATGGAGGGATGGACAGAAAGCCATTTAAAGCCTCCAACTTGATCATAGCACAGGGGATATGAGAACGTACCTCTTGATTCCCAATGAATAATTTTTTTAACAAACAACAATCTTCCTGAAACTAGAATTTAAATTTCCAGCAGTTTTCAGTATCTCTAAGGAAGTTTAAATGCAGTCTACATAAATTGCTGGGTAGAGGATCTTTATTCAACCCCTGAAAGCCAAGAGCCTACCTGTTCTGGGTGAATATTAAAGCCTTCTCAGCATGTGTTGACAATGAGGGCAGATGTTGCTGCCAATATTTTTAGACAGAATTCAGAGACCTGCTAAGAATTCTGAGCAGCTGAGCATTTCACTCTCCATATAGGCTATTAGTCATCTCACAGACATATCTTTAAATGCCCCAGGATGAAGTTTGCTCATCTAGATCAAGCAATCCCAACATCAGCTGTTTGTGGATGGTTACTTAGTAACTGTGACTTAAAGAAGTGCAGTGGGGTCCATTTAGAGTGGACCAATCTATTTATAGACAGGAAGCCCAGAGTTACTGTCAGGTTTGGGGAAAATCATGGTTCTGCTAATGATGACTTCTAATTTTCCATTACATTTAGCTATGGGAAATAACAATTGTACACTTTCAACTTTACTTTTTGATTCACTGTTAGGAGTGCAATGATCAGCTCAAAATGCTCTATAGCATGCAGGTGTTCAATGGCATATGACAGGCATATTTTCAATAAATATTTGTTGAATGAATGAAGTCAGCTGAACCATACTTTTGAATTGTGTTTCAGAACTGTAGAGCATTGGATGAAGCTGACACCTATGACCATGTTATTATTATATGTTAAAAAAAAGCAAGATTATATTTTTAGAAAGATTCATGGACAGGTGTCAGTTTCTTGACCTTGAGCTAGTAATTTAACCTCTTATTTCCTCTTTAGAAAAATACAGGATTTGAACTCAGTGATAATTAATGTCCCTTCTAGCTCTAAAACTCTATGATCCAAATTCTGGTTTGGATCAAACAGTCCCTTGTAACATTTGCCCAAAGTTGAATTATTTGTTTCACATTTAAAACATTGCAATCCACCTTAGATTTCTTTAAGAAAATGATGTTCTTTTGAATGGTTTGCTGCCTTCTTTGAATGTTTTTCTTCTATGCAACCATTGCTCTTTGGCCATGTCTTTCTTGTCCTGAGTCATTTTTGTTTCTGGTGCCTCCCTGTCCAGCTGGGCATCCTGAGAGCAGGCATTCTCCTTTATTTTATTCATCTTTGTGCCCTTTAAGCACCTGACACTAGCCTTGCCAAATGGAATCTCTTCTTTACAATCCAGTGTTATCTGTTTAACAGTCATCCTAGAATAATGGTTCCACCCTAATTTGTGGGTTTAATAAAATGCAGCTGCAGCAGCAGCCAGCCCATTCCATCTCCCCCTCCCTCCCTGCGTTCTGGCCATGTGCTGCCTTCTGAGTCTTCAGAAATGCCGTTTGTCGTGGCTCTAGGATCCTGTCCTGCCTGCAATGCTGCTTCCTAAGGTCCTCATTCAGCTCTCAGTACCAAAGTCACCATCTCAGAGTGGAATGTCCTGGCCACCCCCTCCAAGTTACCCATTCAGCAAAGACTGCTTTCTCCTTACCTGAACTGATTGTAGATTTTAAACTTGTTTTTCTTTGCTCCTAGAACATAAGAGCTGCCTGAGCATAGAGTGTGCTTCACCTTTTTCTCTTCCTCTGTTGCCTGCATATGGTAGGTGCTTGTTGAACATCTGTGGGATAACCTATGTGCCCTGTCCCCACTGCCAGCTCCCTATCTCCCGCTGCCCCTTTCCAGTAGGTCTCCACCATTTTCTCCACTTTGCATTTGACACACCTCGGTCAGTGACCATCACTCAGCGCTTCCATGAAATACCCTCTGCCACATTTCCTTTTTGCTACCTTCCACATCATCAACCAGAAGGCCTATGTATCTGCCCCATTTTATAACTAAAAATAGGAACTGTAATCTGTAAACAAGTAAAGATTTTATTTTACCAGGGAACAGAGAAAACTTCCTTGAAATTTTAATGTGATGCTATTGCATTACATGATTATAATAATGGGAATGGAGTTGAAGGCATACCGGAAACTTGCCACTTTATGGAATAAGAGTATGCTAATAATAATTGTTATTATAAGACTTCATTAGCACTGATACTATCTTGGTTCTATATATAGAAGACAGGAAAATAAATAGCTCATCATAAGGCAAGGCAAATAAACTAATATTTAAAAAGTAACTATCATCTGATGACATAAGAGAACATTTTTGTGTATTAGCAGAATGGCTTTCCCTACAGTGAGAACACTCACGGAACAGTTGCCTCTAGAAAGCCCCATTAAATAACTTACAGGCAGAAGAATAAGTGGGAGCAGTTTCAGACATAATCCTTCTCTAGTTCCAACATTTTCTTAAGCTGCTGTGGTAGTCATCAGACTGTTAGTTCTTCAAGCAATTTCCCACCTTCCCCCACTCTGCTATGTGTCACAAAGGACCGAAACACGTATTTCCCAGGTTCCTTGCCAGCTGAGTTGCAGTTAGACTCCATCCATGGGAGGTCCTGGCAGGAAAGCGGATGTAGTAGAAGAGGAAAACCCTATGATTCTCCCCATGTGTGTCTGCTTTGAGCTGTGTCTCCAGCAGTGGCTGCATGTTTTCTCTGGCCCAGCTTTCTGGAGGGAAGCTGTGAGCATCTGGGCTCTGGTTACACCACCCCTCTTCCACTGGTCCTTCCAGCCCTAGAGATAAGAGCAACTTTCTGTTGCAATTAATATCTGGGCTAGCTCAACATTTCCTCTTTTCCCTCCTGTTCCTATAATATCTTTCTAATTATTTCCCAATATAGTTGCTCCTCGACTTATAATGGGGTCATAAATGGAATATATTCAAAGCTGAAAATTCTTTTACTAACCTAATGATCATCATAGCTTAGCCTAGCCTAGCTTAAATGTGCTCAAAACACTTCTATTAGCCTAGAATTGGGCAAAATTATCTAACACAAAGCATTTTTTACAATAAAGTATATTATTATGTGTATCACTTTCACACCGTTGTAAAGTCAAAAGATTGTAAGTTGAACCATCATAAGTCAGGGACAATCTTTATAAACTTCCATCTATTGAAAGATCTGAAGTGAGTCCTCTTGCCCTGAGTAGATGTGATTGTTATAGTAGCCTATTAGGCATCAGTTTGAAAATCTTTTGTTTAAATTCCTGAACCTATAATCTTTAGAGAGGCTTTAAGGAAAAGAAAACCCATCTCCACCAAATTGAACCTTATTCTTTTCAGGCACTTTATGTTTAATAAGCACTGGGAAAAAAGTAATTGAAGTTTAAGAATGATGGATAATTCATACATAGTAATAATGAAAGCATGATATAAATATAATAATGGAAACTTTAGCTTTTAAAAGACACATTTAAGCATCTAATTAATAAAGGAACAAAGAAGGGCAACAGGAGGTTCACAACAAAAGCAATTCACCAAGAGCACAAACAAAAATAGCTTTCTTAGAAATCAAGAATGTTTGCCTATTCACAGCACACGGACATTTTACTGAACATTGAAACTCATTTTACTGAACCTTGAAAATAAGCCAAATTCCAAGTCCAATGACACTGAACAAAACATTTCTAGAGAGTTATATAACTACAAACAATATGGGGAGACGATAAGCAAGAAGGAATTCAGAGGTCTTTTCTAATGATGCAAGCCAAAAGAGTCCTTCATTATACAGAAAAATAGGACTGTGTGTTCCAATAGTCAATATAAGCTACAATGGTGGGGTGAGGGTGGGGGGTAGGATAATATTATTAAAAATTCAAAACAATTAAACAACACATACTTTGAAAAGTTTACTTTATCTGAACTGAATATCATAAGACGTGGACCATCATCTCTTTCATGAAAATACACTAATTTAAAGGAGTTTTGATATCATTTACAATTGTATTCTCTGATTTTCAGACTATGCTTTGTGAAAGATGTGGCCAGAATAAATATGCTTCAAATGGAAGATTCTATGAAAAAGTTTAACACGCCAAACTTTGCTTTGCACATATAGCCCCCCAGACTATCCCAGCTCTCCTCTTTCTTCTCTGGCTTCAGCAGTGTGACTCTTGAGACCATGAAATACTTTCTACTTTATGACATCTTTTCTCTTCTCACAACATACCATCTTCTCAGGTTTTAGAAACTTGTCATTAAAAAGGAATCGGGCACAAATACATCCTGCAGAACACATGATTGTTAACAATTCAGAATGCTGCCTATTCTGGGGAGAAAATTAAAGGTATGAAGTACTAAAGAGTCATTGATTTCAATTCTAGCTCTTATTTATTTCCTGTGTGGCATTAGACAAATTACTTAGCTTCCATGAATCTCAATTTATTTCATGCTTAAGAGGAGGATAGTTCCAGTAGTATTGTACTGCTTGGGTTTCTTAGTTGCAAGTAGCAGAAACTATTTTGGTTATTTTAAAGTGAAATTGATTTTAAAAATATTAGGCAACTCATTGAATCAGTAGGAGCAATAAAGTAGCAGGCTCAACTCTAAAGTTTCAGGAACAATAAACAATACCCCTTAAGCCATGAGGAAGAATTGGATGAACTGAACGAGGAAGCTACTACTACACTACCTCCTGAGCCCAAGTTGAAAAGAAGTCTTCTGATGCTTCCCATTTCTGCTTTCACCATGCCAAAAAAAGAAAAAGAAAAAATGAATGCCCCTCCTCACCCATGTAGAATCTCTTATCTCAATTCTGATGAAGTCTTGTATGGGTGGATCAGTTAGGTTGAATTTATGACACATATCCACCCTAGCTGCAAAGGAGCCGGGGCAAAGCAAGTGTTCATGCACACCCTGGGAACATGGGGCTCACACAGAGAATTATCAAAGCAACAGATGTCCACTGCAGTACTACCAGATATGACTGGAGTAAGGAACAGTTGAGATGATGTACATCAAATGTTTAGTAGGTGTTCAGTGCATACATAAGAAACCCTAAAAAAGGATGGGTTTTGTTAATTGTGGTTATACAAAACTGAGCATGATCCAGATACCCCAACTAAGCACCAACTAATGGTTTGTCAGGGAAAACTAGCTCAACCACTAGGAGCTCTCAGATGACTGACTGATCACATGTTTACTCTTAAAAGATCAAGAGCAAGATCTTAACCAGTGACAATGAATGATATGGGGCTAGACACTTGAAAAGCAGGTACAAGGATTCTGTAATTTCATGTGAAGAGACACACCAGGGAAGTCTGGAGAACAGACATTTGATTGAATAGACATGGGAGAAATCATGAGAGATCTGATTGTAAATAAAATCCTGCTTATCAAAAAATTCTTGGCCTTTTGTGACTTTTTTGCCCTCTTATTTCTAGGTACAATATATTTATGATTGTTTCTACTTTGGGTAAATGGTACTTATGAAAAAAGGGTATTATTTTTTAATGGCATTTGTTGAAATATAAAACACAGAATATGCAACTAAAGAAACTTAGGACCTTTACATTACCCTTTCTTTGTGTTCAAACTGTATTTAGAATTGTATATCATTGCGTAGTACAAAAGATGTTTTTTCACCATCAAATAAGGCAAGTGGTGGTTTGTGTGAAAGCTTGGATGCCACACAACCATGTTCCTTAGCTCCTAGAGAGGTGCTCATGTCCTGCCTCCCTTTAGCATATGAGGCACCTTCGGTTTAAAATGCAGATGTTCTTGGTTACAGTTGCTATGTGAAATGTTATGAGATAGAAATTACTGTCATAATTAATAATAGGTAAAGGTTTTACCTTTGATGTGCTGCATTTTACATTTGGCTGAGTCTTTTTGATTGTATTTATTGTACGTCTCTATCATCTCATTGGCTTTCTGGCTGTTTGTGTGCTCAGCTTGATGTCTGTTTCTATTTAGTCAAGGCTATTAATGCCTTTCAGACATTTTCAACTGCTCTGTAAACCCATATGGTTTAAGTTTAAAGAGAGATTTACACTATTACATTCTTGGATATTAAAACCCACTCGTGTGCCTCTTCATTTTGCTGTCCTTAAAAGATGTTGTGATGTATTAAGAAGGTACATATAATTTTGCGCTCACAGTAGCCAAAATAAGAACAAAGACAGTCCAGAAACTAGTCTCTCCCAAAGCTGAAAATTTTATCCTCCAAAAAATATCCCAAACATGTAAAGTTGCTACTACATACAAAGACCATTCACATATACTATGGAGATATTTAATGTAACCGGCAATCAGGTAGACACTGCATGCTTTTTCTAGTCCAGCATTTTTACCTCTTTCTTCTGGGAACAGTATCTTATTTTTGCCTTGAAAAAGCCTCCTTTCTAACTGAATACAGTATTGGTAAGCCTTAATCACGGTGACATGCGTCTCCTGGCAAAACGATGGGCGCAGGATGAAGGAACCATTAGTCTCCTTCCTCCTGGAATGTGAACACTGAGCACAATAACTCACAGATAAACAATCCTTGCAGGTCATCCATTTTGACCTTGCACCCCTAAAGAGCCTGCCTATTAATTTCTGTCACCTTTCTATCCAGAGCTGCCCTAGTTATAGTACTTCCCAGAGCTTGAGTTTGAGCTTTTCCTCTAATTCTAAGGGCTCTTTAATATCCATTTAGTAAGACCATATATTCTTTTTATTTAGGATTTTTTTAAAATTATTTTGCAATTACAGTTTACATTCACTATTATTTTGTATTAGTTTCAGGTGTGCAGCATAGCAGTTAGGCAATCACATACTTTAAAAAGTGATCCTCCCCTGTATTTCAAGTACCCACCTGGCACCGTACATGGTCATTACAATATTATTGACTATACTCCCTATGTTTTACTTTATAATCCTGGGACTATTTTGTGACTACCAATTTGTAGTTCTTAATCTCTTCACATTTTTCAACTAACCCTCTAATTCCCCTCCCCTCTGGAAACCATCAGTCTGTTCTCTGTATCTATGAGTCTGTTTCTACTTTGTTTGCTTATTTATTTTGCTTGTTAGATTCCACATATAAGTGAAATCACATGGTATTTGCCTTTGTCAAACTTATATCACATAGCAATACCCTGTAGGTCCAGCTCTTGCAGATGGTAAGATTTCATTCCTTTTTATGACCAAGTAATATTCCATTGCATAAATGTATCACAGCTTTTTTATCCACTCATCTATTGATGGGCACTTAGGTTGCTTCATCTTTTTTCTTAGGATCTTTGGTTTGCAACCAAAGAACCCTGATACAAAAATAGGACTATGGAGTAGGAGATGGCTAATAGCATCAGGAAATTGTGTAATATTTGAAATTGGTAATTAGGCAAGAGACACTGGGGCATAGTGGCAACATAACAAGTCATCAACTCTGAACACTCGGCATCACATGCCCATCGGACACAAAAATCTAGGGTACACATTTCAGTTCCACGGAACCACTTCCAGGCATGAGGACTGCAGTGAAGTTAGCACTAGCTAACTTTAAGGTGAGAGGATGATGAATTGAAATACATAAGCTCTCGCCTTCAAGGTGCTTAAGAAAATTCAGAGATTGTCCTGACCATAGTGAAAGAAATCTCTTGCACCATATAAGTAAGGGCTAAGATCACCAAAATACAAAGCCCAGGTGAGATTCACAAAATTGCTGAATTATAGTGACAGTTGAATTCAGAGCTACATAAAGCATTTATATGAAGAGTTTTAGCTAGTGGCCTGACTCCTGACAATAGGAATGGTGATATCTGGAGAGATTTCAGAGTGCTTGCCAAACCCTGAACCAACCAACAGCCTCTGAAAAACTCCCCTGAAATTCTCCCCTACTTCTTTCATTGCCTGAGGAAGCAGAAAGGTGACTGATAATAGCTGTGTCCTCTCTACCCGACCCACCCCAGCAATTGTTGCAGGCCAGTATTCAGAATCCTGATCTCAGCATGAACTGGGGTGAAAAACATGGTATCAGAGCCAAGAAAAGACTTGCACAACTTGCTAACATATCATAAAATTTGGTGGCTTATTTATGGGGATGGATTTCAAAGGCACTTGACCTGGATTGGTCTGAATTCTTTGATATGAGTGTGTCTTCAAAACGTTTGTCTTCAAAGTGTTAGTTAGCTCAGACAGCTGGCTGTGGTTCTAAATGCTCTCTAGGTTGGTTACTGCATACACAGATTTCATGAGCTCCTCGGTAAATTACATTGGAAGGCCAGAAATCCTGTGACAAAATGTAGAACAATGGCTCTCAAAGTGTGGTCCGCAGACCAGTAGCATCAGCATCACTTGGGAACTTGTTAGAAATGCAGACCCTCAGGCTCCACCCCAGACCTCCTCAATCAGGAACTCTAGAGTTAGGGGCACAACACACTGTGTTTCAGCATGACCTCCAGGAGACTCTGATGCACAATCAGGTTTAAGAACCACAAATGTAGGGGAATGAATTTAAAGACAGGGAGGCTGAAATGCTGGTGTGTTTCTATCAGGTATTTTCTGTCTGCTCCCTCTCTAGCTATGCTCTACTAGAGGGCCCAGAAAATTTCCTCATTCAGGAAGGCTGTGAGTACAAAACCATAGCAAGAACTGTTCTGGCTCTTCCTTCATTCTAGGATGGCAACACTCCTAGAAATGACTACAGTAGAAACTCCCCCTAACTTTAATGGGCAGATGCCAATTGTCTCTAGGCATCAAGGCCAGAGGGACAATCAAAACTTTTGAGACTATTCTGACCCACAGACATTTCTAAGGATGCTTAATTAAACATGGGCAGCAAGAATTAAAGTTAATAAGCACACACCTTTAAGTCTTTCTTGAGTTATTTAATAAATAATCCAAGACCCTCCAAGTCTGGTGACTACAAGTCCAACTTGAGCCATCACCCTGGAGACCAACAGCCCCTCACCAGATCCCAGACCTGAGTCAGGTAGAGACCCAGAGTACCAGGGATGAAAGGAAGCTGGAGATCTGGAAGACAAAGTCTGCTGTTAGACTGCTGGTGCTCACTGCATACTGTCCACGTCGCCATCCAGAAAGGGGCCTGCACGAATGTGTTCAAGCCAACTGCACTGGGAAAAGGAAAAATTCATGGGGGTTCGTCTCAACTCTGCCTCATGGTAGATCCAATAGGATCTTGAATATACCCAAGAGTTAATTCCCCAGATTTTAACAGAGGGTTAGAAGAGATGTCATTAGCAACCTCCCAATTTCTTTCTGTAGATCTGTGAGTAAGTCATGGCTATTGCAGAAAGGGACCAGTTGGCCTGATGCTGCTTCCATTCCATATCCAGGAAACAAATCAAAAGGCATCAAGCCCTCCTATAGGGAAGCATGGTAATCAGAACCTCTGTAACAGACTCATGGGGGTAGGGGAAATGTAACATTCATTCACCTTTAATCACTAAAACTAAAGGTGGAGTTACAGCATTGATGATGAATGATGTCCATCTTCAGGTACGTTGGCATGGTACAGTGGTCAAGAACACGGACTCCAGCACCAGACTATACCTGGATTTGATCCCAGCTCTGCCACTTACTAGCTGTGTGACCATGATTGTCACTTAACCTCTATGTGGGTACATTTCCTCGTGTATAAAATGGAGGTGGTAGTACTAATTTCTAATGAAAAGGATTGTTATGAGTAATGAGTGAGTTAATATTTACAAAGCACTTAGTATAGTATATAGCACATACTAAATGTTCTGTTATATGAAATCAGAGAAATGCAGAGCTATGCCTTAATAGCTTCTATTTATTCATGATCCATGGTAATATTTGTCCTGTAGATCACTTTCTCAAGGCTTTAAGTTGGTTCAAATCAACTACACTTGATACCCTCATGTAGACAATAGATGGTCCTTTCAGTGCACCTGTGTTCTCTTCCTAGGGCTACTGTAACAAAGTATCACAGAATGGGTGGCATAAAACAATGAAAATATATTTTCTCATAGTTCTGGAGGTTAGAAGTCCAAAATCAATGTGTCAATCCAACCACACTCCCTCTGAAACTTCCAGGGGATCTTTCCTTGCCTCTTCCTAGCTCTTAGTGGTTTGCCAGTAACATTTGGTGTTTCTTGGCTTGTGTATGCATTACTGTAACCCTCTGTCTTCACATGGCATTCTCCCTGTATCCCTATCTGTATCTCTTCTATATGTACACTGTCCATATTCGATTAGAAGTCCACTATACTTCCCTTATTTCCCCTCATGATTTCATCTTAACTTATTATATCTGCAGTGGCCCTATGTCCCGAATGATGTACCACTGTAAGATGCTAGGAGTTAGGACTTCAACATGTCTTTTTTGAGGAAGATTCAATTCAACCCAGAACAGCATCTTAAAATGAATTTTAGTGCCTTTGGACAGGCATATATTTTCTATTTTGCCGTAGGCCCCACCACTCCATACTGTCTCACACCTAACTTACTTACTAATTTATATGACCTGCTTTCCCTTTGTTCTACACTATGCGTAGTAACTGACAACTGGATCACAAAAAGGGAAACAACTTTATAAAAATGTCATATTCAGAACTGGATTATATTCCACACACCTAGAAACTCTCACATGTCTGTACTTTAATGCCACAGAAAATATCAGATTTTTAGCTTTTTACTTTTTAAGAGCTCAAGCTTTGGAGTCAGATTTATTTGGGCCTGGACTGCAGCTCCACCACTCACAAACTATGAGTCTAAACTGAGCTTGTTTTATCATCTATAAAATGGAGAAATAAATATTCCACATATAGAATTGATCTGATTACTAAATAGAACCATGTATGCGAAGTGTTTAGTATAGTTTATGGCACATAGTAGGCTCTCAAAAACTGGTAGCATAGCAGTAGCAGTAGTAATATAAATAGTAGTAATAATAGTGGTAGTTATTCTTATACTGGTATCAATATCAAGATGGTAATGTTTAAGCCAAGCATTTTGGTTTTTATTTATATTTATTATTTGCATATTCCTATTCTTTTTTTATTGATTACTTATTTCATTTAGCTTATTTTTTCCAAGAAGCAAGGCCTTAATACTTATTTGATCTCTCCCCACAGGGTCTCGCCTGTTCTTGGCACAGACTGACCCTGTTCATGCCCAGTGACATTAGTATACCACTTGAAAATTAATTCCATATACTTTTCATATTCAGTTACGTTTTTTTTACATGCTCTTAGCATTCAGACTTCATGTATCCTTGGGTCTATGTTTGCATTATTTGTTCACCCCTAGAGAAGAAAGCCAAAGAAAGATTAATTCATAAAAAATGAATGGTTGTTGAAACTCTTCAAAGCCTTGATTTACTGCATAATTAGTAGACAACACTAGAAAACAGAATATCTTTCTGCCTGTGAATTAAGTAAATGGATTAATTCATTAATTACATATGATAACTCCACAGATAGTGTAATTGTATCACTGGTTAACAAAACACAGCAAAAGAATCAAGCGTGTTTTCAACATGGTCAAAAATTTAATTTACAATATTGGGCTCCTCTCTCAGAATCCTAATTAAAGATCTCAGGAAAGCCATATCTAGTCAAACGCAGTTCTAGAAGGAGGGCTGCATCACTTACAAAGCATGTCACAGTTAGGAATGATTCTTTGTGCTCCCAGATTTTCATCGCAGCCAGAAATCACTCGTTCATTTAGTTACCATTAACCAAATATTACTGAGCATTGTCTGTGTTTCAAGCACTTTTGCAAGCATTTGGGACAGCAGCAATGCACACATTAGACAAAGATCCCTGCCTTCATGGAATATACATTTGAGGGCCATTCCATTCATTATGGTAGCCACTAGCCACATGTAGCTATTTACATCTAAATTTAAATTAATTAAGATAAAAACTTCAGTTCCTCAGCCCCACTAGTCAAATTTCAAGTGACCAATGACCACACATGGCTAGTAGTTACTACGTGGGACAGCACAGGACCTTTTCAACACTGCAGAAAATTCTCTCAGATAGTGCTATTCTAGAGCATGGAGACA
The DNA here is from genome assembly GCA_028533065.1 of Trachops cirrhosus. Lineage (NCBI taxonomy): Eukaryota > Metazoa > Chordata > Mammalia > Chiroptera > Phyllostomidae > Trachops > Trachops cirrhosus. The sequence continues at coordinate 22,621,077 of CM052544.1, forward strand.
CAAAATAAACAATAAATAACTAGATTAAAAATACAGTTTTCAACTGTGATAAAAACCCTGAAAGAAATAAATGGGAGGATGTCATAGTGATCATTTGGAGACTGGGCTGGTTACTTTTTATAAGATGATTGAGGCAGACATCTATGAAAAGTGTGCATTTTTTACTAAAATGTAAAGAATTCAACATTGTGAAAAGCTGTCAAAGCAGAGAGACCAGCATGTGCAAAGGCTCTGAGGCACAAAAGAATTAGATGTGCATAAGGGGAAAAAAAGAGGTGGATGTGGCTGGACGATTGTGATGGAGCAGGAGTGAGGGGCATGAGATGCGCTGGGGAGGACGCCACGATAAAGAGTAGGGTTTTGTTAAGTTCCGTGGGGCATCACTAAAAAAATCCCAAAGAAATGACATGTCCTGATTGATATTTTAAAATAATTCTGTGTAAGGAACATATTGGATGGGGGCAAGAATAGAAGGTGAGATACCTATTCAATTGTAAGGTATTAAGGGAAATGAGGTAAATGGAGCCAGAAATGTGGCGATGCAATTGGTAATTAGAATGGAAGTGAAATATAATTGGGAGGAGAAATAACTGCGATGCTCATGGATTAGATGTTAGGAGGGAGGAAAAGGGAAAAAACAAAGACGACTCTGTAATTCTACATTGAGGAGCTGAGGGGGACTAACAGTAGCACCTACTGAGACTAGGAAGTTTAGCAAAGGGCAAGCTTGAGGTAAATAAACAGGATTTATTTGGCTGTATTAAGCTTAAAGTGCCAGTTAACATATGAATCAGAATATTAAACAACAGATAAATCTGGATCCAGCAAAAAAAAAAAGAAACAAACAAAAAAACCCCAAAGATCAGATATAGGAATTTGAAATGATCATCAAAGGGGTGGTATTTAAATCCACAAGCTTGGAAATGATCAGTGATGAATGGTGGCAGAAAGGAAATAAAAGACCAAGCCTTGGAACATTCCAGCCTTTAATAGTGGGGTAGAGGGTGAAGGGCCAGCACAGGGGACTGAGAAGGAGTGGCTGGGCCTGAATGTGGTATCTTGGAAGCAAAGTCCGGAGCAGGAAAAGTGCTGAACATCAGGGCAGGAGGAGGGCAGGAAGGTGTCACTGAAACTATCTACAGCAGGTCTGGGGACAGCAGTTTCAATTGAGTAGTGGGGACCTTATGCCAGAACAGAATAGGTTGAAACATAAATGAGATGTTAAGAAACGGAGACAGTTGAGTGCAGAATCGTTTTAGAAATGAGGCAGAAGTCACAATGGGACAGGGTCACAAAGGAGGACCTCTTTTAGGAGGGGAAAGAGTGGAGCAGACTTCCTTGCCCACAGAGCTGACTCAATAGCAAGGGAGAAAATGATGGAACTTGGAGAAAGAAGAGAAGGCCTTAAGAAAGCAACATAAGAGGGATGCAGAGCACAAATGGAAGTTGTCGTCCTGTTGTACCAGGAGGAAGAAGCAGAAAATGAGGGTGCAGATGCAGACAGATGTAGACTACCTGGCTGGCTTGGAAGATGAAAGGATTCCAGTAATGTTGTTTATGGCTTCACAACTTGACAAATTAAAAAAAAATTCTCAAAGCCACAGTTATAAGATGCAATAGGGCAAATGAATCACCTCTCTCTCTCTCTGTCTGTCTGTCTGTCTCATCATCTCAGGCTCTGAGAAGAAAACATTTTGGAGTCCTCTGAAGTTATCAGCTGAAGAACAGGACTGTGGCATCGAATCCTGACTCCATCTGTGATGAGGCATGCAACTTTGACCACATTATTTACATTCTTTCAGCCTCTGCCTCTTCATCTGTAAAATGGCAATTATCACATACTTAGTCCATTAAAGTCCTGGATAACATATACAAAGCATAAATACATATGAAGCACCTATGAAAAGACAAGCAAAGAAAATATGAAAACAGCGATTGGAGGTTACAGACGAAGGGAGACGAGTGGCACAGTATTGTGAATGTCAAGGAAGGAGAGAATTTTCAGACTGGGAAGTGGGGCACAGACTCACATGATACAGAAAGATAAGGAGAGTCGGGCTGAAGGAGGCCCTGGATTTGCTCATGGAAATGTCACAGGTGACCTTCCACACTATGGTTTCTGTGAAATGGCAGGCCCCAAAATCAGAACATATGGGATTTGGATAGAAGCAAGCTGTGAGAAAACAAAGACACACACTGTGAAGGACTTTCCAAGAGTTTCAGTGGTGGTTAAGTAAGAAAAATAGATAAGTAATATAAGAGCGGAGTTGGAACAAGAGAAGGCCCAAGAGAAGAGCGTATGAAGGAAACGGAGCTATGTGGAAAGCAGATGAGAAGTAATTACCCCAAGGGAGAGAAGATGCCAGGAAGAGCGCCCAGGAAAACGGGAGCAGTGCCACAAGGCTACATGAAGCTAGAACTTCAGAAGAGCAGGCAAATTTCTGTTCTTATAGATAGAAGGCAAGGAGGGCATGGGAACTAAAGGGGGAGGTTTTTGGGTGGTATGGCCTCTAAGTACAAAAGGGGAGGGGTGAATGCTAAATGCAAATCAGAGTTACTGAAAAATCTAGGAAATTTACAAATGAAATGTTCATGTTTAATAGCATCAAACTTCATAGACTGAGCAGTCTTCAAAATTAGGATCCATCTGTCTAAGAGATAGGTATTTCCAATAGCCTAATGGGAGTCACTCTTCCTGAAATAGGCCAATGTATTGTTCTTTGGTTATTCTTTATATATTACAATTCTCAAACAGGATACAGCTCACAGGTCGGGTCTCCCCCTCCCAGATGGCCATGGAGCTTCTGATCCCACACTCTATCGTGTTCCCCAGGTGACTCTATTATGCTGAGATCTCTCTAGGTATTCCTAAACCCTTGGGTCATAAACCTGTTTGCTAATAAAATCTCCTGTGTGGAATATAGTCATTTAGTTCTTAGTAGAAAAGCTTAGGCTCTTGTTTCTAGGAAAACCATTAACAGGATGACACTAAAAATCAACTGATTCCCAGATTGATGTAACAGGTGCTCATATTGGAATCAACTGTCCATCACAGCCTTTTGTCATTCTCTCTCTCTCTCTCTCCATTGTCTGCACCCCACAGAAGGCCTGAGCTGTACAATGGAAATATAAGACAAGTTATCTCCATCACGGCCTCCAAGCGCATACACCACTCCATTAATCAGCTGGCATTCCCAAACCTCCAGGTTCCAAAGGAGTCTATTTATGAAATATCTGGCTATGGTGTACAATAAACAATGCCAGAGCGAACTAAAAACTGACTAATTTAATAAGCAATTTCTTTCCCCTACACTGTTTAAATTTACATAATCAACTGGCTATAATATTTAGCATACTTTTAATGTTTCTCATTTGTTTACACTACAATTCTACTACAATTCTGTGTTTCAGCCTTCTCCATTCACCGAAATATTGATTGACCAACAAAGGGTACAAAATAGTAAATATTCCACTGGAGGTCATTACACGGATGTGGAGGAAGTGAGGGGTGGATCTACTGCATTTTCCTTGTTAATTACAAACCTAATATTCTATTAAAATGTATGAGATGACAAAAATCTCAACAAACTCTCTAAAGCTATTACTAGCAGATAAAGTGTTCTACTGAAGCATTAACGTTAGCGTCATTAAGGTAGTTTTATCAAGTGCACATTTATCTCCAGATTGGAAACAATAGCAGCCTGAAGGGGAGAAAATGCCCCTGTGTATTGCGGTATGGAAACCAACAGCAGTTGAGCCCCATAAAGTCTTCTTGTGGCTTCACAACTAAAATGAAACAAACAAAATTCTTGAAGCCACAGTTACAAGATGTAATAGAGTAAATGAGCCCATTTTTCATCACCTTGGGCTCTGAAAAGAAAACACTGAGGAGTTATCTTGACAAGGAAAAGCTCAGATATTAAAATACATTAACTTTACTTTAATTGATTTAAACAGGTCCAGAGCTTTCGAAATGGATATGATGTTATTTCTCCATTAGTGGACAAAACAGATCTGTTTTAAATTGCCAAGCTTCATCTCTGTATCTCTTGTCTGGTAGGAAAAGAAAAACCTCTCCATTTGTTAGTCTCTTACAAAACCTAAAACAGCATGGGAAACCATATATATTTATTTGCTGTAGCTTAGTAATTTCTTTCTTTATTCTTTCCTCAAAATGTCTTTGAGACACAGCAACCCATTGTTTTCCTATAGCTCAGAACACTATAGTCAGAGAACAATACTATATCAATAACAATAGATAACACAAGCTGAGGTTTTACTCTGTCCAGGCACTGTGCTCCATATATGTCATAATACTTTGTGTAATCCTCAACTGACTTTTTCAGGTAGATCTCATTACTTATCATCTCCATTTATACAGATGAGGAAACTGAGGCAGAGAGAGGTTGAGTAACATGCCCTGACAGTGAGCCGGTGGGATGGGTAATAAAGTCAATGGGGGGCTCTGGGGTCACAGCTCTTCACCAAAACTTCATGATGAAGCATAGTTCAATCAAAGGCCAAGGTCAAAGTTTCTTCTATACACCATGAAAATGAAACATTTACATCCACTCCTCTATTTCCTACTGAATTGGTTTCTTCCATCACTTTTCTCCTTTCTGTTACACTCTTTGTTTCTGCAGCATGATTTTTAAATTATTGAAGGGTAGAACTCAGTGGAAAGGCTCACGAGGTACCACATCCAACTTCCCACTCAAGATGAGGAACTCACGGTCAAAGAGGGGAAGTAACTAATCACAGAACTTGCTTAGGGCAGAGTACACTTTGAACTCTAGAGACCATTTACGTCATTTTTCAAACCTGTGTAGGGCATACCAGAGGAAAAAAGAGAGGCGTAAGAATAGGCTTCCACTTTGGATAACTGCTTTCAAATGAGTATTTCAATTTTGGGTCAAAAACCAGCAATAATCCCTTTTTCTGATATAAGAAAAATGTGAGTGTTGTTTGGTGTTTCTATGGCAGTTTAACTGAATGATGATGCCTCTTCTGGGTCCCTTGGTTCATACAAGATATTTTCTTCTAGAGTCTCTGCAGATTGGCGTCCTGCTTTTAATCTCAGTTTCACTAACCACCAGTCGGGGCCATAAACAGAATGTTAGAGACAGATGCTGATTCTCAGAAAGGTAATGTCCAAGACGGTGAAGAAATGTACTGCCGCCTCCCCCACGTTCAATGCACCACTCCATGTGCAAGAATCAGCAAAGGAAAAAATCCATGTTTGTCCCCAGTGTGAGAGCCAAACTCTATGTCTCTAATAATCCGAAAACAAATGCTAATGAAGGGACTGCTTTAAGTGCTTTGTTTATTTTAGGGAAATATTTCCAAAGGAAGCCTTCCTATGTGGGGCCATGAAAGGCCTTTTTATAAAAGGATATTAATTATAGGCTGAAAGTTAAAAGTATCATGAGCAACAGTGCTGCTGGATAAAGGAGATGGTATATTTACCAATATACCATCTAACAGATCTACTCATTTAGGCTAGTCCTGATCCTGGATTTCCAGCTGAGAACTGGAATTATTTAGCAATTATTTAGCTGAGCATAAATATTTAGAGACAGTTTTTGCTAACAAATCTTGCCTCTAGGAGCCAGACCTCTAACAATATTCTTGGCGCTAGTTTTCCACACATAAATCAAGCATCTAACTTCACACCTTCTCTATTTCATTTTTAGTATTTTGTGTGTGTACCATTGCTCTCTTTTATTCTGGGCCTCTTTTTTGCACAACTCTGTGGAACGGAAACCTGGTTGACTGTACGTGGCCTGTACTGAGTCTGAAAAACCGCTCACAAGAAACGGGTTGGGTTCTTTTTGAGTATTCCAATTTGGACTTATAATGTTTATGAGTGTTGGGCATGTTCTGGGTCTGAGGTCTTCCTTCTATAAAGTACGCTTGCTGGCAAACATTCTCTATTTTCCTTGTTTCATGTGTGTCCCTGATTTATGACATGCAAGGCTGCGCCTCAACCTGCAAGGGACCCCTGTTTTAGATGACCAACCAAATCGCCAATATGAAATCAAGGGTCCAGAGCCATTGTACCCTTTGGTGGTGTGGGGTAGACTTTCCCATACCTTGTGGTTTTTAAGCGCTGTGATTCCTGTTCATTTTTATCCTTTGAAAACGCACTGCCTCTTGGGAGAGTTCACTGATTTCCCAACCCTGCCGAAATTTCCCCGGGAGCGGCCCTGACGGCAGCCCTCCAGCTGAGTTCTCTCTCTGTGGTAAATAAATCATGTGAACAACAGTCCCCAATTTCACATTAATTGTTTGGGAATCTCCACAACATCAAACATTTCGTTAAAATTCTGGAAAAAATAAGTGTAGCTCTTTTGTTGTCATCGTCATTGTTTTGCTTCAGAGTGATTTGTTCTAAATACAGCTTAACAGGCAGATGACTGGTTTGTGACTAGAGCATCTTTTCTGAGATGAAAAAGCAATACAAACGCTCTCCGAAAGGATGCCAACCCGGCACAAAGCAACACGGGGACCATGGAATGGGTGCACCTGGGGAAATCCTTATCACAAATTGGATTGACAGGGAGGACTCTGTTCCTTCCCCAGCACACGTGCCTCTGAAAAGCTGAAAGGGAATCGCAATGCTTTAGGAATGAGGACTGGGAATTGTCTATATATGAGAGTTTCAAATTGCTCAGGCATTAAGAGAATAAGTACATGAAGCACAGATATTGCAGGAATGAAGGGGGAGAAGATATGGCAGAAGACTCATAATCACTGAGAAATGGAAGCAGAATCTGGAGCCATTCACTGAGACTGGGTTTGGGGAGATGGCTTGTTCCTCCTAGAGGACAACTCACACTCACTCCTCCCTCTCACAGGCGACTTCTGCACTCGGAACAGAAAGGAAGACGGGGATTCCTTCAGAACTCAGTGGAGCGTGAGAGCGGAAAATCCATTTAGACCCTTGCTGGTCAAGATCTTTCACACTTTTGAAAAAAAATCACCAGAGTGGAAACATAAGTTAAAGCAAGTTATATTTGTCTGTAAGAACACTGTAAGGATTGAAAATTAAGGGCTTTGATTTTTCACACAGTGACCCCTTGGCAATTCTAGAAATTCAAGATACCAATGCCTCTATTACCTCAATGGCTTAAGTAGCATGAAGACAAAACAATGTACTTCATTTCACAAAACCCATCGAGAAATGCAGTTAGATTTCTTAAGGGTTCTCTTATGTTAACTTTCTATTTTAAGGGTTGACCTTGCAGGTAAAACTATAGTGAATTATATCCATGTTTTTATTTTTACAAGAAGGATCTGAAAATCCCTGTTTTAATTTGTTCGTATTCAATCTATCATGCCCCTCTCTAATAATGATTTTATTATTATTCTGAAGAACCCACTCTTCTAACCTATGGGAATATGCTTAAGTTACTGATTTTCAAAGTTATATGAACCCCTAGACAGATTTCATATAAAGACTTCCAGAGATCAGAACTCTAAGTCCCACTGAAGGCTGACTAACAACCACAAAAGCAATTGTATGGCCAAGCTGAGGGGCAGAAACAGCAGCCTGGACTTCTTCTACAGTACTTTCTTCTCTCCAAGCTCTCAGAAAAGAAGCAGAATTGGGATATTTGCATGGATTGGTGTCAACAAAGCTGGAACTTTGGGGTACCAGGAATGAAGTCAGTCCTATCAACTCTTTTCAATAGAAAACAACAGCTTGATCATAAAATAAACACTGAGATCATGGAGATACCCCCCTGAAGTATCAGCTCCTGTGTTAGTTCTCTGTCTCTCTAGGTTGTAGAGCATATTAAATGTTTTTAAGAAGAAGCAAAGTGTCCCTTTCACAGAGCTGTGATAGGTACACTGATCAGCACATCGGAGTGGGAGGCCAGAGAGCTGGGTCAGGAGGTTAAATGCTGCCCATGACTGTGAAGAACCATGGGCGACCTCCTTACCCTTCATGTAGACCCAGATCATTGTATTCTAGAATGGCAACAACCATGACCCACTATTTTGTTGACTTGACTTCCCCTCTGCATGATGGTGTTAGCTATAGATCCCACAGAACTCTTCCCAAGGAGCTCTGTATAACTCATGGACGCTGTGACTTCTGGACTGCCATGCTACTGAGAAAAGAGGAAGCTGTTCTTACTGAGAGCAAGGGCTGTGCTCCTTATTAGCCCTGAGCTGGCTCTTGAGTAAGTGGCTGAAGTTATACAAGCCTGAGCTGCCTCCTGTGTAAAATGGAGACAGTCCTGCCATCTCCAAGGGTGATTGGGGATACTGAATGAAAGAGTATATATAGCATAATCTGAACAATGCCTGGCTGACAATAAACTTGCAATAATGCTTGCTATTGGTGTCATTATTCTTAAAATATGTTCAATAATAGTTTTGGAATAGTTACATGACCCAACAGGGAACAACTAGGCAAAGAACTCTGTCCTCAAAGATGCAAGTGCTTTTCCTTAAAAGGTTGACCCACGTTTCCCCTTGTGGCTCCATAAACATTTGGGTATCCCCTAAGGTGCTAATGTTCTACACGCAGCTGGCCCTGAAGTGAGATGGGCTTCTACCCTGGAATTCTTTGTCTTTTTACCGGAAGCTAAAAATGAAAGGCTCAGATATACTAGTGATCCCAGGAAGAGCAAAGCAAAAACAGTAATACTAATTAGTAGCTACCAGAGCTGTTCAGCATGGCAATAAGCTGTAAATTTATGGTTTTGTTAAGAGTCAGGATACATTTGAAATCTTTTATATAATATTAGATATGAAAATACACACCATCTGGACCTCTTGCTGGTAGCCTTGAAATGTCTACATCTCACAGGAATCAAACCCATTTTACCTGCTAGGGAATAAAACACCTGTTTCACATATTACTTCACACTGGGTGATGAACATTTCCACCATCTCCAGCCAGAAAGAAAAAAATGAAACTGTGGCTTCACATTGTTTAGTAGATTTTAAAAAGCTTGCAGGGTAGGAGCTGTTTTACTATCTGTTAGGAAGAAGGCTCTGCAAATTGCCCCTGTATTAGTGGTAGCTCCCTAATAATTTGGGGGAGTTCTCTGCAGCCCTACTTAGTATGGATAAAAATGCATTTCCTTCTCATTATAAATCTGTTTATGAAAACACTTAGTGAAATGAGCCAACTGCATCTTGGCTGCTAGTTGCATCTTGTAATAGATGGTCCCAAAGTGGATAGAAGGCTGTAATTCACTGGAGGAACTCTGCTGATGACATAAAATAGTTGAACAGTTTATGAATAGCCCTAGAATCTTGAGAGAGAATAAGGCTTTGCGTTCTTTCCTAGGACATCTGCTGTTATTCTATAGATATCCTCCTGCAAACTTAAAAAATAAAAGCATCCTTAGCATATCTTTCTTTTGCACTTTCCATAAATCCTTTTGTTCTTCAGCTCAAATCCAAGTGCCTGATAGGGATATAGGGGTTTTTTTGTTTGTTTTTTTTTTAAAGTAATCACAACACCACCATTTCATTTAAAATATCTCCAAAGATCTTGTCATTTTTAATGACACATGATGTTTTGCCACATGATGTTTTAAAGTTTATTTGTTTGAATCAGAATTCCAATATGATTTATACATTGCTATTTCCTTTCTACTTATTCCTTGCATGGTTATTCGTTGTATGGAAGTTCCTACAGTCTGAAATTTTCTGATTTCATCCCTGTGGTGTACATTAACATGTTCTTATGTCCTCTGTATATTTGTATATTAGTATATGGTATTTACCGTATACTCTGTATGTTAGAGGCTTAATCCAATTCAGGTTCGATTTCTTTGGTAAGACAATTTCACTGATGGTCAGAGGTCCACAAAAGGGAAAAAAACACCCTGCTCCTGTTACTTGGCAGTACAACATCTTTATTTGAAAATTCCAGGTAGAATATGGCAGAAATAGTATATTCACATAAAGAAAAGTCAATGCTACATTATAATAATCTTTTTACCATTCCCATTTCATTAATAGAGATAGGAGTAAAAGATACTGGTGTGTGAAGAGAGAAGAATCTCCAATGCTCCGTGTACAGCTCATCAGAATTTGGATAATATTACAATCATTCAAGGTGGGACAGGGCAACATCAGCACAATGCTAAAGAGGAAATAAGAAAAACCCTGAATAGGTTAAAATGACATGCAGAAGAAAAACCAAATGCAATGACATTATAGGTACTTGGAAGAACTCACCATGACATTCATGATAAAGTCCCAATAACACTACCAGAAAGAAACCCATTAAAAAAGGCAAGTAAAAAGAATTCAGAACAGACATTGACCTCCAAACCCAACTTTATTACACAGAATTGAAATTCCAGAGGAATATAAAGTGAGCAGACACAGAGAACCATTTCTTACATACAACTCTAGTGCTCAACATGACAAACGAATTCTTATTTACACAATCTATGACAGTATTAGATATTTAAGTGCCAGTACCACATTTTCCTGAGATGGTACCTTCAAGAAGGCACCAGGACAGTTTACTGAATTATTCACTGTGCATGGTGTAGTATCGGGTTAGACTGTGCCATGGATTTATGCACTAAGAACGAAGGACAAGAAGACACAGATATATACATCAGAAAGTACTTGCGTTTGCATGGGAAAGACATCTCGACATTAACCTTAAATTGTGCATGCTGGATTTCCAGATTGCAAATATGAATGCAATTCGACTACTCCTACCATATTCACAAGTAAAGGAAGCTTGTTTCACTTTTCACAATCACTGCAGTGAAAAAATCTTTGTTGGGTGTATCATACAAGTATATGGCAACAAAAAATAACACCCATAAGCATGCATCCATGTTGTTTGGATTTCCACTTGTACCTTCGGAAGATGTAAATGAAATTTTGAGTCCTCTGTAGAGAGTGCAGAAGAAAATGTAGACGATACAATGGATTGCGTTAGATCATGTCTGTGGAAGGCATGGAAGAGGCAGAAGACCAGGAGCTCCAAAGAATTCTCCCAGGAACATGGAGTGTTTATAGATCAGTACCGAAAGGCAATCACAGGATGAACAATGCCCTGGAAGGCTAGCACAGGAAATTTCAAGCTGATAGTAATGCATCATCCTTCAATTTGGAGATTTATTGACATGTTAAAACACTAATAGCAGAGCAATGAACAAGTTATCACCCTGGTTCTTAGTGGTCACTCTTAAATACAACCACCAACTTTACAGCAATACCAAAAAAATCAAATTCATATAAGCAGTATTGTTAGCAGATATAATAAATAAAAAGCCAATAATCAGATTAATATGTACTTGAGAGCATTTGCTCATTGATTTAAGGGTAATCCTGCTGAATTTCAAGATGAGGACTAACAACAATAAATGTGAAATCCAAAATTCATCATGAATTAAACAATAATGTAAATAAAATTTTAACAAAGTTAAATATTTTAATTATTTAACAAACTGTGGACCAAGTGTCTCAGTAGAGGTTTTGAATGAGAACCAGTATCAAGGATCCTTTGGCATGGTCCAAATATCTCAGTAGCTGTTTGGGACAGGACCAAACGTCCTATAAGGCACCGATGTTCCAATTAAGATACATGTACATTATACATTATATCATATGACAAATATAATGTAGATCTATATATTGCAAATATCAAGTCTCATTATTATATTGCATCCTCTGAGAGCATTTCCCAATAATTCTCCTGCACATTAATCTCAACCTCAGAGTGTTTCCTGGGTTACCTGAGTTAAGACACCACATTTTTAAATGTTTATATGTTATTTGCATTTACTTTTATGGGATGTTTCCAATTAAATATATGCTCACTTTTAATTGATTGGGCTGTTTGATTTTTTTATTGATTTGCGAGTGTTATTTATACATTTTGAAGGTCAAGTCTTTGTTAATTTTATTGCAAGTATCTTCTTTAACTTATCTTTTCATAATCTTTATGGTGACACTTATTTTTAGGGTAGTTTAATTTGTCAGTCCTTTCTTACACAGTTAATGCCTTTCTGTTTTGTTTTAAAAAGACTTCTATACCTTGAGGTCATAAATATATTCTTCATATTTACTTTAAAGTGTTATGTTTGGTCTTTTGCATAAATTTTTACCTCACAGAATTTATTTTTTGTCAGGCATGTTAGGTAAGGAATTTTGTTTATTGCTAAAAGGATTTCAGATCTGTGTGATTTATATATTTCAAATCTATACAATTTATATATCATATATATTGCTAAACTCTCTTATTTCCAGTAATTTGTCATTTTTGAAAAATTTTTATATTGAAATTGTATCATTTTTGAAAATTACACCTTTGTTTCTCTCTCTCTGGCCCTTATATCTTCTAGTCTTTTTCTTGTTTTATCCCACTGGCTAAGAATTAAAATTCAACCTTAAATAAAATGGGTAGTGGGCATTCTTGTCTTGTTCCTGACCTTAAAGAAACATTCTCCACTTTAAGAAAGATATTTGCTTTACCTTTTCTGTGATAGTCTTTATCAGACTAAAGTACATTTTAGTATATATTTTGCTAAGGAAATTTTTCAGAAACCTATTTTGCATATATCTAGAATATCATATATATTTTTCTTTAATCTCTTAATTGATATTTATAGGTTTTTAATAGTGTTACACTGCTCTTGTAGAAATGTGATAAATTCAACTTGATTATGATGTATTACCTTTTTGATATGCTTCTTGAATTATTTTGCATTATATTGTTTTAAAAGTTTTTAATCTATGTTCACACATAAAAATAACATCTCTTATACTTTCTTTGTCTGGCTTTGATATTGAAATTTTACTAGGCTCATAAATTGAGTTGGAAAATATCTGCTCTGTTTTTATATACTGGTAAGTCTATACTGGAATGATTGTTTGTGGAAAGCTTTGTAGACTCAAAAAACCCATCTGAAACTGGTGTTTTGGTTTGTTTGTAAAAATATTTTTTCACTCCCAATTAATTTCTTTAGAGGTTATTGGGTTATTCAGACCTTCTAATTCACCTTGAGAAAGTTTGGTAAGTTAAATTTTTCTAGGAATTGTCATGTTCTGTCTAAGCTTTACATTTATTGCTAAGATATAGTGGTTCCATGTTTATTTGAAATAATATGTTTTCTTTTATTGCAATATTCCATGAATGGTCAGAATTACAAATTTCTTAAATTGTACTTTTCAAATAGTCTCGCTTTACTAATTCTTTTGCCATTTGGAAGAGGTACGTTGACACATTCCGCTATAATCATGGATATGTCATATTCTCCCTGAATCTACCAAATACTGATTCATCTACTTTGAGATATTTTGGTGAGCCATATATTTTAGATGTTTACATACCCCTAGAAAATTGAAACTTTCGGTCAAAGAGTAAACTGCTTCCTGGGCATAACCCACATACATCGACTGTCGTGCCTTCAGCAGTTGGCAGAATTCTGAAATGTCCCTCAAGACCTTTTCTGCCCCTTTGCTGTACACACCCAGCATAACTCCTACAACTTGAAACTGATAGTTTTTACCCCATGATACTGTTATGGCACTGATGACCTTAAGAAAAGGAAGATGAGCTGAGTTGGCCTATCCTAACTGCACAAGCCTTCTAAAAGCAGAGAGTTTTCTCCTGCTGGGAGCAGCAGCCTGAGACATTTGAAGCATGAGAGAGACCTGATACAGAGGAAGTTCTCTACTGCTGAGATGGAAGGGACCAGAGGACAAGGACCTGAGTGTGACCACTAAGAGCTAAAAACAGTCCCTGCTTAACATCCAGCTAGACAACACAGACCTCACTCCTAGAGCAACAACAACAACAAATCGACTCTGCCAACAACCAGAAGGTGCTTGCAGCAAATCTCCCCCGAGTCAGGCCTCCAGGTGGGGATGCAACTTGCCAATACCTTAATGTCAACTTCACGAGACCCTAGTCATGCCGTGCCGGACTCCTGATACAAGGAAACTGTGAGAGAATAAACAAACTGGTGTTTTTAAAGCCCAACTAAAATATTTATGACACAGCAATACAAAAGTATACACACTCTCTCTCCTTAGCAATGTTCTTTGTCTTGGCATGTATTTTGCTTGTTAATATTATAGTTATACCAGTTTCCTTTTGTTAGTATGCTGGATATATATTTTCCATCTCTTTATTTTCATTCTTTCAATAGTCTTACATTTTTGGTGTTATTTTGTAAGCAGCATATACTCAATTTTTAATATCTCAACTAAAAATCTTTGTCTTTTAACTTGATAATTTTGTCCAAATACATTTATTGTAATTACAAATGTGTTTGAATTTGGATCAACCATGTCCTTTTCTGTGCATTTTTTTAAAAAAATGAGTTTTTTCCTTTCCACCCTTTCAAAAAATATTTAACACTTGTTTTTAGTGTTTTCTTTGTTTCTTATTGAGTATTTCCTCCTGTATTGGTTTGCAAGTTATATACTTTAATTCTATTCTTTTGGTGGTTACCCTTGAAATTTTACTATGCATATCTAAGAAAAATATTGCAATTATCATGAATTTGCATGTCCTTTTTATACATAGAACCTTAAAGTTTTTCCTGTATTCTTTAAATTCAGTTAACACGTAACCAAAGTCAGAAGTTTCCCGGTGACTTTGCCTCCTCACTTTACTTTTTTGTGAAAAGGGAGAGGGATGCCTTCCTATTCTTTCCACCTTTGCTCTGTCCACACTAATGTCATCTCATGTCAGAAGGGACGAATTCCAAAATTCCCGCTTGTTACTTGTCACTGGGCATTTAATTTATCCTCTTTCAGCTTTACTGTGCTCATCCATAAAATGGGGAGAGTAAAACCTAGCTTATTGGCGGTTTGTGACAATTAAACAATATATATAGCATTTAGATAAATGCCTAATGTGCAGTAAACTCATTATTTTTATTCAGTATTACTTTTTTTGTATCATAACTTCCTTTGCTTATAGAACCTCTCTCTTCTTGACAATGCAAGGGGGGACCCCACAGAAACATGAATTTATTTATAAAAAACTATTTATTCTCACATGTTTAAACTATGGTCACCTTCAAAGTATTCTGTATTTGATGCAGTACACCTACTGAGACATTTTTTCCACTGCTCAAAACAGTTTTTTGATTTCAAATGAAAAATCATTGATTTTGATGGTTTTAGTGCTCCTGCCATTTTTAGCTTTACCCCTGCCACATCGGGAAAATGTTTCCCTTTGAGGACTTTTTTCACCCAAGGATCCAAAAATAAGTCACCCTGAGTGAAATCAGATCAACAGGAAGGGTGGGGCACAGGGGTCATGCCGTTTTTTGGTCAAAAACTGCTGAACACTCAGCACAGTGTGGTCAGGTGCACTTCTAAATTCCCATCATAAAGTGGGCAAATGCTTTGAAAGAGTCTTCAAAAAAAAATTCACTAAAGCCAAATGCAACTTCTCACAACAACACCAGCTGGTATACTGACACAGCTGGGTTCCTTAAACACTCACCTAGTGGGGACTCATGTACTACAAGGTGTCCTTTCTCCAAAAGATAATTCCAGGTTTTTTGGGGTCCCCCCTTATGTGTGTATATTCCTATATGTCTGTGTTCATACCCGATTCCATTATATCTCACTAAATGATGCCCTCAAATTAGATAGTTCATTAAAGTCCTTTATGTATAGGATTTAGAGTGTAAAGGTTAACTCTATCAAATGGAAAGTGGTCTTGGGGAGCACCATATTGTACGTTCTCATAATAGTTTTGAATATAACATGCCATGTACTGAGTGAGCTGCTGTTAAAATATGATAACCTAAGGACGGTCTTTCCCCATTAACAGCCAAGGACAGGGCAACTTTAGTAAGTGTCTGTTAATTGGATACAATACAATTTTTAATCTATGCTTTTGGACTTAAGTAAAAGCCAGTAGAGAGCATTGCTCCAAAATTGGCTTTCAAAAAAAAAGGTTCATATGATTTTAGTAGCTTTCTAAATTTACCATGATTGCTTATAACTTTTAATTTAGTGGACTTGAAATGCTTGGCTTCCAACTAGCATGTTGTAAGAAGGTTATTTCTGGACTTTCTCCGCATGTATGTATAAAATTAGCATTCTTCTTTGGCAACTGAATCTCTTCATTTCAAAGCTAACCCAGCTCATCAGACTGTTGTAAGTGAAGACTAATTAAATGTCCTTCTGCTTTCCGTTTAAACCCTTTACTGGCACAGGCTCCTAGGGGTCAAATTTGAGTGTTGTGAGTCAAATAAATGATCAACAGTGTTACAATAACCTCGGAGCCTATAAAGTTCTTTTCAAAAAACAACAGAATTACTGCTTTATGATCACATCAAACCCACAATGCAATTATAATTGTTGATCCTCAAAGATCCAACCTCAGTGCAAAAAGAAAGGATGCTGCAGACCCTCACATTTTTCTTTTCTGAAGTTGAACAGCTGCAATGGAGGCAGCCAAAATGTCTGCTTTCCACGAGAACGAGAATCATCCCCACCATTGCCAATGTAGCTAGAACCCACGCGGGTGGAGGGGCCAGTGCTGTTAAAAGGCATGCAAGACATCGCTAAACAACAGCGTGAAGAGACGCGTCCTTGGCCTCCACTGCCGGGGGCAGGCAGGAGAGTTCTTTGAAGACTCAGAGACACACAGAAAACCATGTTGTTTTCATTTTTCAAGGAACTGGGAACATTACAGGCAGGAAAATGTTGAATGTGGGAATAGACAGGCAATAAAACAAGGTTTCATTGTATTTCTCCTTTCAAAAAAGTTCCACCAAAAATGAGAAAATTGAATCATTCTGCAGCAAGGCCTCCTGGAAAAAAACCTACGGCATGCTGGAGGAGAGGGGTGTGCAGAAGCGGAGCTTGTTTTCTTTTTTTGAATCTATTTAGTGTTGGTGCCTTCGCTCCGAGGCACTTTGAATTATTAATTGTATTTAATTATTCCTCCCAAAAGCCTGGTGAGGCAATACCATTTTACGGATAAGGAAATGAAGGTAAGGCTGATTTAAGAAATAATACTCATAATACTTCTATCATGAGTCAAGTATTAATGCGCCAGACTATGAATTAGTGAATGAGAAAGCATTATCTCACTAAACACAAGCAACAATTACAGGGATAGGTCACACGGTCC
>CM052544.1:22638677-22711675 GCA_028533065.1 Trachops cirrhosus
TTTGGGTTTTGTCTCGGGGTGCTCCTTGACTGTTAGTTTTTTAAAATCCAGTAAAACATCTTGTTTAGTGACTTACTCATGAATTTGCCTGTCGACCACCTCCCCGGGAGCTTTTGAGCACTTCCACATAACATAGCTGTTGAATTCTACGTTCCTTAAATAGAATGCTTCAATTTATTGTTGAATACCTTGACAGTTGCCTATTTATCTAAGATTGCTAATCTGACTAAATCTAATCTAGCCGAACCAAAAAAAATGCTGTTTGGCACCACAGAATTCAAGGGAACCCCTTTCCTTTCTAACTACAAAGCTTGTTGCTTAAGTGTACAAATATTTGTGGGTTTGGCGAAGGTGAGTGCTCATTTTTTTTGTTTTAGTGTAAGGCCGGAAATGTTAGGAGAGTGCTGGGAAACAGGGCCTAAGGACACGTGATATGTTAAATTCTTGGGAGAAGCAGAGGCTCTGCAAGTAGAAGCTTGCAGAAAATCTCAAAGGAAACATTTTTGGTGGTTATCAGGGTAACAGAAAAGGCAGCAAGAAAAACAGGCAAGAACCCGTTTCTCCATTAGATATGCCTCCATTTGCTTGCTCACTGCATTTGATTTTTTACTTTAGAAATTCGTTTAGGGAGGGAATGATTTAAGAAGCCATAATGCTTTAGCCTGGAAATTAGAATATCCAACAATGAAAAACAATCAAATAATGAAAAATTGCAAATATGCCTTTCTTTATGCATCTCTAAAATAGGTGTAGTGTCCTGTTAGGGAGATGAATTAGCTAATGCCTGGGAAGCACTTAAAAACCCCCAGGTGGGAGCTTAATTGCTCTGTTGGGTTTATTTGTCTGAGTCAAATGTTCCATGGGCTAAGGCTGTACTTCCCAAACTTTAACAGGCATAGAAAGCCCACGGATTCTTGTTAAAATGAGGGTTCTGATTCAGCAGGTTTAGGGTGTGGCTGAGGCGTCTGCAAGCTCTCAGGGAATTCAATGTTACTGGACCACACTGAACAACCGGGGTCTCAAGCCCCTGTTTCTCCAAGTTGGCTGCCCACTGGAATCAGGTAGAGAGCTTTGTAAAAACTCTGCAAAGATTCTGGCCCAGACATTGACATTTTTAAAGCCTGCGCCTCCCCTCACCCCACCCACCACACTACCACCGTGGGTCTACTGTGCAGCCAGTTAAGAGAACCACACTGATCCAAGAGGCCAGTAGTCAGGCCCACTCCTGAAGGCTGTTGTGGGGATTAAATGAGATAATGTAGCAAAGTACTTAGCCCACATAGTGGTCCTTCAAGAACCCTTGACACTTATAAGCAACTTTGGCTGTAACTACACATACCACACAAGCCACAGACACCACCGGCCCATAATATCAGCTGTGGCAGATGTCACAGCTGCAGGGCAGGTGAAACATTGGCCCGTATTAGAGACACAGCAGATACCGCTATGGGAGAGAACAAGAGAGGAAGACATGGAGCAGCTGTAAAGTCCTGTGTCATAGCCCCTGAGAGTTCTTGGAACTTGAGAAGGATCCCTAAAACAGTGGTTAACACTACGGAAAATAGTACGGCAGTTTATCAAAAAATTAAAAATAAAATTAGCATAGCATCCAGCAATTCTACTTTTGGGTATACACTCAAAAGAATTGAAAACAGGATCTTGAAGACATACCTGTATACCCACCTTCACAGCAGCCTTTTCACAGTAGCCAAAAGGTGGAAGCAACCCATATGTCCATCAATGGCTGAGTGGATTAATACAATAGGGTATATTCACACCATGGAATATTACTCAGCTTAAGAAAAGAAGGAAATTCTGACACACGCTACAATATGGATGAGCCAGGAGGACATTATGTTAAGTGAAATAAGTCAATATCAAAAAGACAAATACTCTATGTTCTACTTAAATGAAGTACTCAGGATAGTTAAATTCAGACAGACAGAAAGTGGAATGGCATTGGCCAGGGGCTGGGGAGGCGGAATGGGGAAATGTCACTTGGTTAGTGTAAAGCTTCCATTTGGCACGATGAAACAGTTCTGGAGATGGGGTGCACAACGATGCGGATGCACTTCACATGCTGAACTGCACACTTAGAAATGGTTAAGATGATAAATTTTGTTATGTGCATTTTACCACAATTTCAAAAAATCAGCAATAGAAAAACATTAAGGGGGCTCAAGGGTCCTCAGAATGAGTGGAAGAGGAATCAAAGAAATGCTGGCTGTTACTGTGAACTGTCTTTTTCCTCACGTTTCTGGTGGAGGATGCTATAAGAAAGCATCTAGTATAACACTTGACTGTTGAAATGCTAACTGTATACATAGAATAATAATTGAGAATTTACTACATGCCAAACATTGTACTGATCACTTTATATTCATTATTGCCATTTATGCTCAATTTAACTCTCCACCTTAGGTTTAAGTACAATTCCATTTTTTAATGAGGAAACTGAGGCAGAGAGGCAAAGGTTTTCTGAGACAGTAAGAACTGAGATGCAAACCAAAACTATGTTCTTAACCACCACACTATCATATACATAAAACATACTTTTAGTAAATATGTATTTGTTTTTTTTAATCCCAAAGACTCATATTATATATTGGTTAGAAAATGAGATCAGCTTAAAATCTGTCAAGGAGAAATACTAACAGCTAAATAATTCAGGTATTTTAGAAGATTGAGTACTTTTATTCAAAAGAAAAGAAAGTGTTTGGATTGAAATAAGAATGCATTTAGAAGCACCCTGACCTCATAAAAGTCTGTATGTTGATGTATTATGTTACTAGAGATATTCTGGATTTAAAAAATAAAGCCAGGCAGTGGCTTTTCTTGGGGGGACTAAATGACTTCTTGAGTTTTGACTTTATATAGAGATATACTAATTTACAGCTTCATATAAACTCAAGGTTATTTTTTAATGCTTCATTTAGAAATAGGAAAGATGACATTGAATACCTTATGAAATGATATGGGGATAAACAAATATATACAAATACACATACACACACACACACACACAAAGGAGGGAACCATTGAAATTCTGGAGGAAAAATAAAAGAGAAAGAGGAAACAAAGTCCCTGTCTTTGAGAACTCTTTGAGGACACACAACATGAATTCATGTAATTTTTCAAGAGCAAGACTTCATGAGATAATGGAGTACCTCTGTATTCACATCTTACTATGAGACAGAGATTGTTGCTGGTTTTTTGCATATTTCATTTTATCTGACCCTCACAGTCATTATACAAGCTAAGTATTATGGTCCCCAATACACAGATGAGAAAACTGAAGTCCAGAAAGGGTGAGTGACTTTCTCAATGACACACAGCTACGCACTGGCAGAGCCAGGATTTAGATCCAGGTCTTTCTGGTTCACAAACCTGTCAGACACACACCAGAGAGGGTGAGGCAAGGTTTCAACAGGTAATATTAAGTGAAAGCTTACAAAGAATGATGTCAGGGACATTGGGACGACATTTCTATGTACTTCCCTCACTTCCCACCACATTTTCCCTCCCACTTGCATGGGATTCTATATTATTAGTGATTGTTGGGCTATTGCATTGTGTCACACACTACCCTCTTAAAAATGAGATACTTATTCATGACAGGTATCAAAAGTGTGTATATACCAATTCCATAATGAACTAGATTGTCAGGCCATTTAAGCTCCTAAAAGCCCCTGAGATCTGAACATCAAGGAAATGGAAATGCAGATGGTCAAGAGGGATAACTCTGAAGCCCACTGGGAAGAAGCCTCAGTGGGAAACTCGGAATCATGGGGCACTGGGTGTCTGAGGAAATGGACAGGCTGTGGAGCATACAGATCAGGAGCTCCCTTCACCATTTACAAAGCAAGCCTTGAGATGACCCTCAAAGGGAACATTCAGAAATAAAAACAGGGCTTTTCTGACATAAACCCCGATGGACAACACCAAGCGGACAGCAAAGGGGCCTGTTTGATTGGGGAAGGGGATCCATGTGAGAGAAGTGAGGCTGGGACCTGTTGGATGATAAGAGATTCATGGCCTGGGTAAGGAATCAATGGGAAGTACAACTGGAGGTGGGAGTGAGCCCCTGCATGTTTTAGACTAGAAGAGGGATGGGTCCAGGACAGCAATGGGAATGATTGAAAAGGGAGAAACAGTGACCAGAGGGGAGAGGGGAGGGAATTTCAGGGGAAAAGGGGAAGAGTTTACAGGTACAAGTAAAAAGGACACATGGACAAAAACTAGGGGGGATGGTGGAAATGGGAGGGAGGTGGGGAGCACTGGGGGGTGGGCTGGGATGGGAGTAAAAGACAGAAAACTGTACTTGAACAACAATTAAAATAAAATACAATAAAATAAATTTAATTTAATTTAAAAAAAGAAACAGAACAAAATGTTCTGTCATGAACTCAGATGCTGATGAACTTCACTGGGGCAGTGGTCACTGAAATGGAGCAAAGACACGAAACTGGGACAATATGTTAAAAAGTGAATAGACAGGATTTGGGGATAAAGTTTACCACTGGGACTTATGAAACTCCTTAAACAAATGGGCAAGTTGAAACTTTAGGAGATGAATTCATTATTGCCATTATTGCATGAAATGTTAAAGGGGCTTACTCAAGAAAAAGAAGATCAAAACTATGAACATTAAAATGACAACAAACTCAAACTATGAACAACTGAATCTAAACAAATGAAAACAAATTAAGCCAACAACCAGAACGGGAACAGATTCATAAATATGGAGATCAGCTGGGAGGGGGAAGAGGGAGGATGGGGGGAAAGGTACAGGGATTAAGAAGCATAATTGGTAGGTGCAAAATAGACAGGGGGAGGTTAAGTAGGAAATGGAGAAGCCACAGAACTTATGTGCATGACCCAGGGACATGAACTAAGGGAGAGACTGCTGGAGGGAAGAGGGTTATCAGGTAGAAGGGGACAAAGAGGGAAAAAGGGGGACAACTATAATAGCATAGTCAATAAAATGTGCTTTAAAAAAGTTTGGGAGAGAAGAAATTGAGTACAATTCAAGCATATAGTTAATATGGACTCATATTAGTAATAATTCTTAAATACTATAGAAATTTTAGATTATAACCAGCTACTATGCATAGAGCACTTTACAAAGTCCCACACACCGAGTGGTTGGAATAGGAATCCAAATCTATGACTTCTGGTTCCATCTAGATTCCATATTGACTGCTCCAACCTGCTTTCTGGGCCTCTCTCCCAGTGAAGGGAGGGTATAAAATGGCCAAATTAATCTGAAAGAATTGTTTCAGCCATGGGCAGGAAGTGAGTATTTGTCTACGAAAATGTCAGCAGCACTTATCAGGACCTCCTTAAGTAACTATAGGTTGGCAGCTACTTTTTCCTGTAAGTTGAATTTTCTCGGAATTGTTACCACCATAAGATAAAGTAGGCATCTTTGTTGTCTGCTCTGCCCTTTACTATTTTGGTACTCTGTCTTTAAAATGATACAGAACACTGGTCAATCCCCAGAGTGAATAATAAACTTCTCTGAGGACAAAAGGTCTTGGCTAATGTGACTGGCAAATAACTGAGCTAGTACTGGAGTGATCAAATACCCCTGTTCAGGTCAAATATGTGCAGATATACTATTAATTTTCTTTTTTAAAAAACAGCATTGTTGAGGTATAATTTACATACCAAACAACTCACCAGCCATAAATGTATAATTAATTTATTTTTAGTAAATTTATAGCTTTGCAACCATCACCACATTCTAGTTTTTTCACATTTCCATTATCCCAAAAAGGTTCTTCATGCCCATTCCAATTAATCCTTGTACTTACCTTAGCCCTAGGTAACTACTGACCTGATTTCTGTCTGTAACAACCTGCCTTTTCTATACACTTCATATAAATGTCTAGATTTATATGAGATTCCTAGTGTAGATTCCTACAAGTGGAATTGCAATGAGGTATGGGAAGATGGTTTAATTTTTAAAGAGTCTGCCAGACTGCTCCTATGATAGCTGTACCATTGTACACATCCGCCAGCAATGTGTGAGGATTCCAGCTGCTCCACATACACTCTTCCCAACATTTGGTAATGCACGTCTTTTTGAGTAGGGTCTTTTTTATGGGTGTGTAGAGGTATCTCATTGTGATTTTAATTTTCATTTCTCTAGTGACTAATAGTATCGAATATATTTTTATATGCTTATTGGCCATTCACATTTCTTTGAAATTTTTAAAATTTAAGTATAGTTTGCATACAGTATTATATTAGCTATGTTAGTTTTAGGTACATAACATAGTGATTCGGCATTTTTATTACCTTGCAGAGTGATCACCCCACTACTTCTAGTAATCATCCATTGCCATGCAAATTTATCACAATATTATTGACTATTCCCCTTCATATTTTTCACCCATCCTGTATTCTCTGGAAACCATCCCTTTGGTCACTGTTTCTATGATTCCATTTCTTTGGTGAAATGTCTAGCAAATCTTTTACCCATTTTAGAATTGAGTTGTTTATCTTATTATTATTAAGTTGTGATACTTCTTTATAGATTCAGAACAAAGCCCTTTATTAGATACATGATTTGCAAATATTTTTTCCTAGTCTGTAGCCTGTCTTTTCATTGTTTTAATGGACTCTTCTGAAGCACAAACATTTTCAAGTTTAATAAAGTGCAACTTATCAATTCTTTCTTTTAAGGGTCATACTTTTGATATAGTAGCTAAAAACTCTTTGCCCAACCCAAAATCACGAAGATTTTCTTCTAGAAGTTTTATTTTTTTACTCTTATACTTAGGTCTGCAATCCATTATTTTGTGGCATAAGGGTTTAAATCAATTTTTTCAATGCATGTATCTTTTTCCTTTTCAACACCTACATTAGGAATTTGGAGCTAAACTTTATATATTGGGGTTACAGGGTCTAATGTCTTTTCAATGTATCCCAGAAGTCAAGCATAAAAGGATCTCTATAGTTTAAGTCTTAGAGGGTGAACATGCATTCGGTGGGGAAAGTGGTTTCTTTGGGCGCCTTTGATACAAGCGCAGAGGAGGACAGCACAGAGCTGGGGCATGCTGCAAGCATGTCCCTTTCCAGGTCAGCCAATCAGAATGTGCTAGATGCAACAGCAAGTAGGACTGGCCATCTGGTTTCAGCCTAAAAATGAAAAGCGACTATTTAAATCTACTGTCTATATGCATTAAGCATTGCCTAGTATATCTGCTTGGTCAATAAATAAAAATCAACTATAAATTCCATTTCTTCTCACAAGACTATGTGCATTTAATTATAGGTTTAGTTTGGGCACTGGTCGGGGGGTGTAGGAGGACAAGGTGATAAACTAGGATAAACTATACTTAAGGAGGAAAGAAGGGCCCTGGCTAGTGTGGCTCAGTGGATTGAGTGCCGGCTTATAAACCAAAGGATCACCAGTTTGATTCCCAGTCAGGGCACATGCCTGGGTTGTGTGCCAAGTCCCCAGTGAGGGGCAATATGTGGAGAGGCAACCACACACTAATGCTTCTTTCTCTTTCTCCTTCCCTTCTCCTCTTCCTAAAAATAAATAAATAAAATCTTAAAAAAAATTTTTTTTAAAGAGGGAAAAAAGGGTAAGGATCAAGTCAAGGAACATATATTAAGGACCCATCGACAAAGACAGTGGGGTGGGAGGTTTGAATGTGGGAGGTGGGGGTGGGTAGGGCAGGGGAGAGTAATGGGGGGAAATGGGGACAACTGTAATTGAACAACAATAAAAAAAGAAGCACATTCATCTTGATTTATAAAAGAAACAGAGGATTTTGCATTAGGCCCAGAGAAAGACAATTTCAAGAACACAGGAATCTTTGAAAATACTTCTCCTTCCCCAGACACAAGCCACTTTAAACCATGCTGTAGCCATTAGATTCTCAGCCTTCCTCAAACTAAAGTGTTTATATCCTTCCCAATTATAACAGGAGCTTTCAAAAACCACCACCACAGGGCTACTAAATAACACTGTAATGAAAGATAAACAGTGATGATGATGAGAATGATGAAGGAAAGGTAACTGCTTATAGGACAGCTCTGTGCAAATGGCTATCGCTATGATGCCTGAGCGGGAAGGGGAGGATGTGCCCAACCAGGGCGAATGGAAATGCAGCCGATGCTCCTGTTCTGAGACAGCAGAGCCAGCTCAGCGCAGGACTAGGAGCAGATACCATCAAGTAATGTTCTATGCTTAATTTTAATTACAAAATAATCATTCATATACAATCTTTCAAAAAACTTATTGCCAATGAAAGTAAAAAGTGTTCCTTGTACCACCCCCATCATCTCCACAGCCACCCCCTCCCTCTTTTCAGAAATAACTGATGGTTTGTTGTCACACATTCCAGAACTTTTTCACTGCATTTCCATGCATACACAAGCTGCCATGAAGTATGAGTTCAGAGTTTCCTACACAGATTGTGTTAGATAACCCATGACTCATTCTGCACCTTGCTTTTCCACTCGCTAATATTTATATTATAATATTTATATTTGCATTTATATTACATCATTATATACAATAATATTTCTTAGATGTCTTTCTACACCAGCATATACAGACCACCCATCCTAGTGATGTAGACGTGGCACCCTGAAGTGGCCCAGAGTCTGTCCTTCCAGTGCCGCTGGACCACATAGACTCAAATCTCATCTCCATCCCAACTGGGTAACCTTGAAAAAGTTACTTAACCTCTCTGTGCCACAGTTTCTGCATTTCTAAAATAGGGATAAGGATAGTACCTGTGTGATATTAAAAAGTTAATACATGAAAAGCACTTAGAACAGGATGTAGTAGATTGTAAGTAGACAGGAAACGGTATCATTGTTATTCATTTAAATAGCTATGTGGTATGTCTCCACGATAGTTTATTTTCCTACTGGTGTACATTCAGGCTGTGAGCAATTTTTACTATTGTTAATAGTGAATAAATACTTCAGTGAGTGCCCCTAAATATGCTCCCTTACGTATTCGTGTGTTTCTGTATGGTAAATACCAAAAAGTGGAATTCCACAGACGTAGGAATTACACATTCAGATGTAGCAGTAATGCCAAGCTAGCCTCCAATTTGTATTTCTGTCCATGAATGAGAGTACCTATTTCTCCATATTCTTGACATCAGTTAATGTTTCAAAATTTTATTCCTCTAGAGAATAAGAAATGACCTTGTTTCAATCGGAATGTCTCAAATTACTAATGGGAACAAAATTATTTTCATATGTTTATTAGTCATTAGAGTTCCTCTTAGGTTAATTCCCTCCTCATAATTTTTGGCCATTTCTATTTTGAGTTCTTCAATTTACAGAGCTTCTTTATATATTCTGTAAGTTAATACTTGGTCTGTGATATGCTGCGAATATGTTCCCCTAGTCTAGCTATTAATTCATCCAAGTATTCCAGGAAACCTTAATCTATCTTCCACTAGTCCTGTGCTCAGTGGGGCCTCAGGAGAATCCAGCCACACGCAGCCACACAGCTGTGCTCTGACCACAGCGCCAACACCGGCTGAAAGCCGACTTGGATGCGCCAGGGACCGCGGACACCGTTCGGTAAATAACTTGTGCACCAGACAACCTTTAGCTTCTGTTGATTCTGAATTTTGCTAATCTGATCATTTTTAAGCCCTGAACAGTGGCTACCCCTGAAATATGGTTCCATGTGAGGAGGTGGTGACCTGCAAGGCCTTGGAAAGAAGCACAATGAGCTCTGGCACAACAGACATGAGAGATGGGACATGAGAACAATCTGCCATGAGAGCCTTCTGGGACCTTGCTACCCAGAGCAGCAGAAATGCAGAACCTTGCCCCCTTCCCCAACTTACTGAGTCAGAATCTGCATTTCAGGAAGATTCCTAGGTGATTCATGGGAAGATTACAGTTTGAGAAGTGCTGCTCTAAGCTTGTTTAAATAGGCCAGACTGTTTGGTGGACCTAGAGTTTCATGTACCATCTGTTATGAGTTGAATTGTGGCCCCTCAAAAGTCATATGTCGAAGACCTAATCCCCAGTATACAAAAATGTGATCTTATTTGGAAATAGTAGCATTGTTTCTAATGTGATTAGTTAAGATGAGGTCTTAGTGGAGTAGGGAGTAGCCCTTAAACCAATGTGACTGGAGTCCTCCATATAAAAGGGACATTTGGCCACACAGACACTCACATAGGAGAATTCCATGTGAACATGATGGCAGAAATCGGGGTGATGAAGCAGAAGCCAAGGTGTGCCAGCTCTGCCAGCAAACCACCAGAAGCTAGGGGAGAGGAGGGAACAGATTCTGCCTCCCAGCCCTCGGAAGGAACCAACCCTGCTGACACCTTGATCTCAGACTTGCAACCTCAGAATTGTGAGAAGATCAAACTCGGTTTTCTAAGCCACCCAGTTTGTGGTATTATTAGGGTAGTCCTAGCAAAGTAATACACCAGCCTGCAGGTTCCCCATGATGGAGGGTGTGGGCATGCAGCGCCCTAGAAAAGACACACTCAAGTTTATCTCCTGGACAATAAAAAAACTTAGGGGGAATAAATAGGACACAAGATGCTACCTCCCTCCCAGGCAGTCACGGTGCCTCTCTCAGCACTTTCTGCATGTTCTTCACTTTTCACAGGGTCAAGTGCTCCTCCAAAGGCTTTCAGCAGTTGGCACTCTTACCATGCTGACACCGTGGAGCACATTTAGCTCTGCCTGCCTTTAAATAGAAGTGGGAAGCAGTTGGGTCTGGAGAAAGGGTGGCTGGTGAAACACACCCGCTATCCTCGCTTCTGCTTCTACTCAAGTGTTTTAACTAATGGGCTATTTAGAGGCAGCTTGCCCTAGTGACATTTTTTTAAAAAAAAATGTAGTTGAAAGAGTATCCATTTCTTTATTTATCACTCATTAGTTGACTCAGAGCAGTTAAGTTCCTGGTTGACCCGCAGCCTGTTTGCACAGAGTCTGCGGCCTTGACTGAAATCACAGAGCAGGCGCATCACCTTCCAGATCACAGTCACTTCCTACTCGGGCTCTCCTGAAATAGAGAGTACCTGGGAAACAAGGTATTTTTGCCACTGGCTGCCCTTCTCTTAGGTCTACCTCTGTGCATTAAAATGTACACTTTTACTTGTCCTAAATACATTTTTTTAGAATGAGGCCTGGTTTTTTACAGAAAGGATTTTTTTCCTAATAAAAATAGCTAATGTTCATCGAGTAGGTATCAAGGGCTCAGCTCAGAGCTCACACTTGACACGTGGCTCATCATACTTTACCTTCATTACCTCCATTTGAAATAGGCGATGTGATTGTCTCCATGATGCAGCCAAGGAAACTGAGGTACAGAGACTTTGACTCAATTACCCACACACAGCTACTAAGGTGGGAAGAGTAATGTTGCCCGTCATCTCCACTGGAAAAACACCAGATAACAGCTCTATAAGGAGTGGCTCACTGGTGACATATGTTACTCCTAAAGGGTCTGTAACTGGCCCCCCATGACAATGGGAGTTGGGGGGAGGGGGGAAATGAGGAAGGATAGAAGGAATGGGATGATGAGAATTTACTTTGGAGATACCTAATGCAAAGGCTAATTTTATCTGAATTTGGATCATCCCAAATCAATTCTATGGATTATGTTCTCTAAGCCTAAATGGGCCTCCAGGAAGGTAGGTTATATGGGCTAGTGCAGGGTTCTCAAACTTGACCTTGCATCACAATCACCTTGAGAACTTTTAACATACAAATGACTGGACTTCCCACCTAAAGTTTCTGATTCTGTAGATCTTGGGTGGGGCCTGAGAATTTGCCTTTGTTAGAAATTCTCAGGTGATGCTAATGCTACTTCTGGGGACCACACTGTGAGAATCACTAAGCTAATAATTAAGACCACAGTTTCTAAAGTCACAAAGTGTTAAGTTCCCACCTGCGGTTGACCAGTGGTGACCTTAAGCATGATCTTAATCTCCTCTGTACTTTTATTTTCTTTAACATAAAGTAGGCTAATGATTATAACTTGTAGTTCCTGTAAGGCATGAACATGGTAATGCATATTTTTAAAAATTAGCACAGAACCTGGTACTTATTAGGCATTCAACAAATGTAGTTGCTACCACCACCAACAGCACCACCACCACCTTCTTCCTCAGACTTTTTATTCCTACACAAATGGTTTATTCTTATATCTCTCTTTTTATCACTAACATGCCGGACCTCTTTGTGTTTCTGTGTGAAAAATGGATCTTCATGTGATGTCCTATATCATGGGTTTGTTGTGAGGATTAAATGACACATAATTCAGCATCATGCCTTATATAGTCAGTTCATTATTATTTCTTGCTATCAAACATTATTTCTGCTATCAAACATGTATTATAGTAATCACTTTATAGACATTATTTCATGCAATCCACAGAGTAACCCTACAAAGTAGAAACTGTTCCGGTAGTTTTTATAAAGGACAAAACTAAAGCACCAGAGGTTATATGCCTAGCTCAAGACCACTCAGTGACTGAGTTGAGATTCAGTGCAGATCTGTCTGACCCGATAAACACCTCCCCTTTATATGTTGCCACACTCCTGCCCAACGTTACAACTCAATTCAGAACAGATTCGGGTCTCCTGGATTGGGGATTATGAAAACTAAGAGAAAGCAAAAGTCTTCAATAAAGAGATGTAAGTTAAAAAAATAGTTTCACTTATTCATCCATGAAATAAATCAAGGCTGGTTGCATGAAAATCCCCTTCACTTTTTAGACAATCAAGATATTTCCAGCTTGTAAAAATTCATTGAGAAAGAAAACAGAAAAGCCATGAGTGAGGCTCAGTCACATATTCCGCATCACCAGCTGAACAGCATTCATCTTACTCCTCATTCTACATCTTGTTCCCTTGCTGGGTCATCGTCTATCCACACAGCCAGACGTGGGGGTGTTGAAATAATAGTTATAATAACTTCAAACCGGCATATGCAATATCACAATGTTAGACTCAGATTTCCCTGAAGGAAGAGGTGTGTAAAAATAACCTAGGCACCAGCTTCAAATCCACCTGAGTTAACTATAAGATGAAAATTGTTTTTCTCTTTGCGATGACTGAGGTAGTCCCCAAAGATGCTTATTATGTTAAACTGGTACCAAGTGTCAAGGAGTGTTCATAGGTAGCTCTCAAGGTTATAAAGGAGGGAACCGCAGGCTTGACCTAGGAGTGGAATGCCTTCCAACTGATGAATGTAGTTAATGTTTGCAGGAGGCAGAAGCCTCCAGCAGAAGATCACATTTCTATTTAGCTGGAGGCAGAAAATCATCATAAACAGGTGCTCTTGAATGTTCAGCATGCTGTCTGACTTCTCAACCAAATACCTCCTCAACCACCTCGGCATTCTGTCAGGAATGTCAGGAGAAGGCCATTTTAATCCACTTCCCTGTTACCTCTGGCTCCTTTTAAAATAGAAAAATAAAATCTTTTAGGATAAGAGAACATGGGGACAGAATGTGGATGTAGCCAGAAGTTATCCCATCGCTCTGGCCTGTGACCAGTTTGCCTGGGAGGATTTATTTTAAGCTATTCTTATCTGAATTCGTCTGGCTGTGCCAGCATGGGAGCTAATTCCCTGACAATAAGCCTGCTGGGGTGTGTTTGGGTCTCTGTCTTGATGTGTAGAGAGAGTGCAAAATGGAGAGCAGCATCACACTCCGCTCCGCCCCGGAAGGAGAGGCCCAGGCTTGCACAATGGGGAGGCAGACAACATTTGGCAATGTGAATAGTGAGCAAGCAAGCACTTCAGGGAAAATGTAGGCAGGCACATTCTCTCCCTGCAGGGAGACCCAGAAGTGCAGGGTCTCTTGAGATGAATAAGATTGCCAGGATTCAAAATACCATCCTGTCAAGATTATGGAGAGGAGACACCCAAAAGTTTCTGTGCGAATGGAGAGGTGAGCAGAAACACTGAGCTCAGAGGTGAAGTCATTTAAAGGGCCCTGACTCAGGGTATTCCACACCCTTGCCACATCCAGCAGAGGGGATCCTGACTCGCGGTCTTCTGCTGATCCTCAATCTCAGTTGTGGACATTGATGGAACCTCTGGTTTTGGCTTCTTAACCTGCTCAGTTCCAAACTCCCCAATCTCTGCCTCACTTTACCTCGGTCACAAACCTTAAACATTGTCATTCAAAACTGTTCCATCATCGAAACTTCTCTCAGTGAAATTCTCCCTAGATCCTGCTACCAGAGATCCACAAACACATATCTTTGTCTCGCAGCCTCTTCCCGCCTCAACCATGGTTCTGACACCACTTCCCTCCCCATCTGCCTGGACCTCTGGCTCCCTTGGTAGTTCCAAAATGCTCTTCTTGGAAATACTGGGGAATGTCAAATCCTAGGAGGTCAAGACATTGATGTTGGACTGATGGGGTCTCCCACACAAGCACGCTGTTTGACCTCAGGCAGGCCATTAGCCTATACCAACACATTTCGTATTACTCTCTAGTTGACTCTGTCAAACTCCCCACAGTGCTTTGATCCAAACCTTTGACTCCCTCTGAGATTCCCACTCCAGCCCCTGGCTCTTCATTAGAGGGAAATAACCTGACTGCTGAGTTTGTCCAGAAGTCTGAGAGCATTTAATATAAGAATCCTCATTTTCTCTCCTCTCCACCTCAAAAATCACTGTTTCCCTAAGCACCTATTTTGGAGGAAGAGATTTCCCTTTTCTAACAAGTCTCAATCTTATCCTATGACTGAATCCTACCTGTTACAACTTCAGCTGTTATTAATCTCATCTCCCATGTCTTTCTATTAGGTCAAGTTCTTGCCAGTTCTTACACATGCTCAGATCTTCCTTAAAAAAGTAAAATCTTCCCTTGACGCTATAACCATCTTAAATTTGCAACCAAATTCATTGAAAAGTATCTCAACACATACTACTTGTGCTCTCTCTTTTTTCTTTTTTGCATCTGAATTAGACTTCTCACCCAAGAAAAACTATTTGCTCAAGTATGACCAATGAAAATGGGAAACCCACTGGCTGCTGATCCCTAGGTTTCTGTGATCCGGCATCATCTTGGTTCTTTCATCTTTTTAACTGGCTCTTCTTATATCTCCTAAACTCCCAATGTAGCTTTACTCAAGGTTCTATTCTCAGTGCCATTCCCTTCTCTCTCTATGCTCTCTGTCAACAATCTTATATAGTTTTCTGGTTCCAAATATCATCACCCTGCAGAGAACTCCTTAGACAAGCTCTAACCTCTCTTCCAAGTTCTACCTTGCAAATCCAACTTTCATCTGGATCTGAGATGAATAATACTAGTCATACTAGTAGCTATAATTTATTCAGCACCTATTATATTCTAGACTCAATGCTAGACTATTTATTGAAATTATCTTTTTTCATTTCCTCTATGACTCTATAAGTAAATATCATGTACTCTTTACAGATAAGAATAGTAAGGTTCAGGGAGGTTGAATAACTTACTCAAGATGGTTGAGTAAGTTATGGCACAATACTGGTACTGGAACCCTGATCCTGTAAAAAACATTGGGCTAAGCGTTAGAGGGTCAGAAATTTAATCTCGGCTTTGACATTAATTGGGTCTGTGTCTCGAATGCATCATTCAGCCTTAGGGGGTCATTGGTCTTCTATCTACAAAATGAGGATAAAAGATACTGCCAGTGTTACCCAACTCTAAATTTCCAAATTTTTATAATTCTAAGATTGTGACATATCCCTTTGACATCTCAAATCCAGCAAGATTAAAAATAGTTAAAAACTTGACCCACACGTTCAAACCTATTATACTGCATTTGGGCTTAATTATTTCAGAATTACCGACAAGTGCCTCTACAAATGTTTCTTCCCTTGCTTAGTGTAGTATTTGCTGCCCCAAGACTATGATTGCAATAGAAAAAAGAAAGAAAATCCAGTCATCATTTTGTAAAGGAATTTGGAACATTTTTAAATGAGGTATTTTAAAGTGGTTTATCAGTGTCTTATAAAATGTCATTTAAAAAAAATGTAATGGTTTAAAAAAATTTCACCTTCAAGCCAGTCTGTAAGATGACCATAAAAAATACATAAAATCATGCAGAACATATCACTTCATTACCAATGAGGACATACTAAATCAAATGTTGGTGATTTTTAATAACTTCTATCTTTTCTCTTTACAAAAGTAATGCAAACAGCATAAAGAAACATAGAAACTACAGATAAAAATATATATCATCCATAAGCCTGTATCTGAGGCACATCTACTATTAAAATTGTGTGTACTTTTACAGCCTTTTGTTTATATACATGCTTTTTAAAAAGTGAGAGCTTTTAAAAAAGTGAGAACCTATAAATACTATTTGTAATTAGATTTTTAATTTTAAAATGTATTTTAAACATCTATTGTGCCATGTATTTTTTCTTCATCTTCTCTCGTAGAGAGGACATACCATAATGTATTTAACAAACCTCCTAACATTGGCTACTTACATTATTTCCAAATTTTTACTCTTGTAAACAACGTTCATTAAATAGCCACGTAAGTAAGTCTTCATACTAGCCCCTCAACATTTTAAACAACTTCCTAAATATGGAACTGGAAGGTCAAAAGGCAAGCAAGTTTTAAAAATCCTTGATGTCACTGTTACCAGGCTGTTTCTGAAAAGCTTGCACCCGTGCATGGTCCACCGATAGGATAGGAGGTGTCCTCCCTTCCGTCACTCTCGCCAGTGCTTCACATTACGGTTCCATGTACCCAAAATTGGCAGTTGTTTTAACTTGTATCAAATAAACTTTATGCCAAATACTGTGTCCAAATTTATACCATAACTTTTTTTAGTGTATTCTTGATGCAAGAAGAAACAGTTTAGGAAAAGAGAAATGCAACCCAAGATTCAGCAGGACTGTTATGGATATGGAGTAAAATTTATTTCTTGAAGCACTTGATATAAAAATAATGTGCCAGGGCTTATGCAAAATTGAAGGAATAAATGAAAACAAACAAACAAAATTCCTGATGAAATGAACAAAAAATACCAAAACCCAGATAAGAATATGTTGATCACTGAGAAATTATTACTATTGGAGAAAAATATTTCCTTGTGATTCTGTGCAAAATAGAAAGACAGTCACTTTACAGATGATAATAGTCAAATGAGAGAAGCCTTCCACACAGAAGGCAAGAACTGGTCCACATATTCTGCTAGAATAAAGCATTTTCTAAACTGTTATATGGCTTAGGCAAAGAAAGTCTCTGTGTCTCAAAAAAATAATTGGATTCATCACTGAAAAAATATCCAGCAGCTCAGTTAATAGAATGAGCATTTAACCCTAAAGAAGCAAAAGGTTTATACCTTGAGAATCTCAGCCCTCACTAAAATGGAGACAGCACAGTGCAATTTAGAAGGTTCCTAAGGTGAGTTTGAAGGCTAATGCTGTGTGGCCTCTATTAGGTAACGTAGATGTTTAGAGCCTCAGTCCCCCGTTCCCCACCCCCAGTGAAACAGAGATGATACTATTATCCTGCTCACATCACAGAGTTGTTATAAGGCTCAAGTAGGATGATGAACAAAAAAGAGATCTTTATAAAAACTTGGGATTGAAGACTATAAAGTTAAATGTGGCAGGATACTGAAGTCCACAAATCTCACATGACTAACTTAACAAAGTATCCATTAGATTTCCCAAGTCCAGAATAGTAGTCACCTGCTTAACTTAAAAAGTTATCCATAAGATTTCCTAAATCTAGAATATTAGTCACATTCTTAAATTCCAAAGTCTAGAAGGGCTACAGGGTCCATTTTTGCAAAATATTTTAATAACTACCTAGATCAAATATGCTTAAGTGTTTCTGCTGTCTGGGAAGCCTGACAATCATAATTTCCCTCAGCAAAGCCCCACTGCACCTGGAAAAGGTGTTATCTCAGCCCCACCTGACTTCTTCCCTAGAGCAAGCTGTGTCCTACTTTCCGCCAGGTGCTTGGCCTGAAACTTCAGAGTCCCCTGATGTTGGTCGCTTCCATCTTCATTCTATCAAATTAACTAGGAAAAAACTCTTTCATAAAGATATATGTGAAGTTCTTAACATGTTTAATCAAAACTATCAAGTTAGCTATATAATCCCCCAACCTCAAAGTTAAAATAAGACTACAACTTAAGTAGTTGAGTAGGTGTCTTGATGTGCTATATTTTTATTATGAATGATAATTTCTTATAGGACTTGTTTACTATTTTGAAAAATAGAAAATTAATGTCCGATATGAGTTTTCTCCTTTCACATTCAAATTAAATAATTGATATTGGACTTACACATTGTTAATTGAAATTGACCAGCTCTTTGTCATTAGTTGTCAGCTTTTTCTGTCAGTTACCAGGTTTTCTGACCACGTTGAGAATTTGCACAAATACATATCAGCACATCAGAAGGGCTATTTTCTGGAATTTGGTAATTGATACCTCTTTGTTGAATAGCTATGCTATCAAAATACTGACTCTGGTCAGAAGAGGTTGTTTCATGTAAGACAAGAAAGATGGCCAATTTATTCATTTTGCAAACAAAATTATCCAGTGTTTCCCATATGCCAAGTACTATTATAGGCACTGGAATATGATATTGAACAAAATAGACAAGATTTTTGCTTTCATGGCTCTTGCATTCTAGTGAAGATTTATTATAAACAAGTAAATCAATGCCTGTATTAACACTACAGATGATGAGGGCTGTAATGATTAAATATTATGTGGCAACTTGGCTAGCTGATGGTGCCCAGTTGTTTGGTCAAGCACAAGTCTAGATGTTGCTATGGAGGTATTTTATAGACATGATTAACATTTACAATCAGTTGATTTTAAGTAAAGAAGAATAACTTCCATAATATGGCTGGGCATCATTCAATCTACTGAAGGGTTTATGAGTAAAAACTGAGGTTACTTTGGAGAAAAAGAAATTCTGCCTCAAGATCATGACAGAAATCCTGCCTGAATTTCCAGTCTGTGGACCAGCCTGTGGACCTGACATACAGATTTCACACTCTCCAACACCCCACAATTGCGTGAGCAAATTCCTTAAAATAAACCTCTGCCTTTATATGCAGATGAATCCTGTGGGTTCTGCATTTCTGGAGAAACCTTACTGATGCAAGTGCTATGGGGAACATGGAGCAGGTAAAATGGGGAGATGATGTGGGAATGGGAGGGGGTGCAGTCTGGAGAGGCTATCAAGGAAAGGCTACACAACAAAATAATATTTCAACAGAAGCCTGAGTCAAGGGCAGGAGGGAGCCAGGCAAAGATACAGAGATAGAACTTTCCAGGTGAAAGGAACAGCAAGGCAATCATGCTAATCCCAGCATGTGTGGAGATGAACGAGAACATGAGGTAGCTTAGAACATAGTAAATGAGGAGAGGAGTAATAGGCAATGAGGTGAGGGAAATGGACAGTGGAACATCACGTGGGGTTTTGTAGATCGCAGGGGTGATTAGGAACCACTGGAGAGCTTTGATCAGGGAAACAGTGTAATCTGAGAGCGTTAAGAAATAAGTCCCACTCCAGCTGCTGAGTGGAGAACTAACTAACAGTGAGCAATGGTAGAGCTGGGAGTCCCAGTGGACCTTCCAGGCCAGCTGGGATGGTGGCTTGGTTGAGGGTGGAAGGAGTGGAAATGTTGAGAAATGTTCAAATTTAAAATATATTACGAAGGTGGAGCTCATATCACCGTGTGCTTCCCTATCTCTTTAATGGGATTATTGGTAAAAAAAGAATCAAGGGTGATACCCGGGTTTTTAGCTTAACCATCTCAGCAAAAACTCATGCCACTGAAGACATGGGGAAGCCTAAGACCGAGTGAATTTTGAAGTACTAAGGAAATCAGGAATTTTGTACATGGCCCGTTTGAAAGATCTCTTAGACACTCAGGTGGGGGGAATGTCCTGTGAGCAACTGGCTACCTTGGAGAGCTGCCCAACTCAAAATATTTTTGTGAGTTTAAATCACAACTGAATTTTTCTTTTTAGACACAGTTATCCATCGGTGATCAGCAAGGTGATATACTGCCTGTCAGTGGCTTCAATAGTTTTAGCCTAGTAGCATGTTTATTTAAAGATGGCTTCTCTCCTATTAGCTATACAAATATTGAAATAGGTAGTCTAGGAAGAGTGATCAATTATAATTTCTCTTACTTTCTCCCAAGGCTAATGTTTTAGGGGTTTTCACATATCCTTTTGGTATGGTAAAAGCTCTTGATAAGTGCAATGATTAGAATTATTAGGGGAAAAAGAGGTAAGATCTATTAATTACTTAATCAATGATAAATAAGGTAATGTATATACGTGCCTCTAAGCAGGTGATTCTGAAATTTCCATACAAAGATATTGGACCCCGATTGTAGGGCACTGTGATCATAATCGATTCCAAAGAAGATCTATTGCTAAGGTGCTATCCAAATGTTAGTTTCAGGCAAACGCTGGAACCAGCTTCACTTGAGCAGTAAGTTCCTTTACAAGTATTGACCACAAGAAAATTCCCAGTAAAGCAAGCTGCCTACCTAAATGATAGAGCATCAGGATGGAGAAAAAGTTGAGCTTTAGCCTAAAAATATCCCCACAAGTGCCCCCTTCCATGTTCTTAGGAAGCAGATCCTATGTCAAGGCTTTCTGCTTCTTTCATGCCTGCTCTGGACAAAGGACCATAATCTGAGCTTGTCACATGAAACCCAGCCAATTCCATCACACTTTGCAGGAGTCCAGATCCACTCTCACTGCCGACGCCTTTGGAGCCACAGAGTGATAGTCAGCCCGGCTGTTATGAATGCCCAACACATGGCAGACCTGAAAATAAATGTTATGAAAAAGGCCACAGGGCCATAATAGAGTTGTTATTAGAGCCGGGCTGAGTGCTGCAAAATGACTGAACATCCACTATCCAGAGAGGAACAGAAATTTCAGAGACTGTTTGGGGGTAGACGACTGATGGAGCTGGCTGGTTCCAACTTCCATTTCTGCAGCAGACACGCAGCAGCTGAAAAAGCGGAGTGTCTATTCAAATGCCTTCAAAAAAATCCAAACTATGAGTGAGTCTAGTTTCCAATCAGCGAAGGGTGAAGAGGAAATGATTTGAATGTGTTTCTGTGTCCTCTTTTTCCTGAAAGGAATTGAGAGCTTATCCTCAGAAATCTGAGTTCTTGGTAAGGCGAGGCTCTTGCCTCAGCTGCTCTGACAAAGAGAGAGGAAGGAACAGCGTGTGCCCAAATTCTAGGGCTCAGATCCTGCAAAGACAACAACAATAACAACAAAAAACTATTCCTCCATTCAGCTCCCTCTCTTTATAAGTGTTCATTTTAAAAGGAATGTGTGGGTTGAAGTTTTTCTTTAAGATTGACTATACTCTGTCAAATGGTGCAAAATATTTTTAGCCAAAACATCTAGGATACTCTTCATAATAGCTTTTGAATTCAGTGCAATTTTTCATTGGAGTATAGATGGATTCTTTTGCTGCGCCTATTGGTAATTCAAAATAAACTAAAGCCATGTTCATGATCACCACGCAGTTTACTGAATGCCGGTCCAAATGTCTGACTGGCACCAAAGTTTTGAAAAGTTCATTTCTGACCATTCCTCCGGTGTCATTCTTGACCAGTGTCATTCTTGATTCTGCCCCCTTGACATCACGCGGGCTCCTTCAGGAAGCAGTGTTAAGAAGAGTGAGAACGTGTCAGCAGGCAGTGTTGTGGGTGAATGCACTCCTCAGAGGGCATTAAACTTTCATGGGCGTGTTTATGTATTATACATGTCCAAGGCAGCGAGTCTGTATTAGAAATAATCTGCAGAAGCAATAAATTAATGCTGCATTGTTAATATTTGTTTACATGTCCAACAAATGGCTTGCAGGCCTGCGGCCAAACCCCTCCTCATCCCGAGCTACCAAACACCACCGTGCCCTGGTGCCCAACCCTCTCCAGGCTGATGCTGTGATGTGCCCTTTTCGGCTCCGAGAGTCTCGATTTGCATAAAGATTCTCAGCCTTCTAAATTATCTTTGTTTCTGTGTGGAATTGTAAAGGTTGAGTGGTGAGGGCTTAAAGGATCCTCTTAAATAATTAACTGGAGTAAACAAAGTAACATCTTGAAGAGTGAGTTATTTCCCCTCCCCTTGGGGGAAGAATAGCAAAGTCCTTAAGATAATAAATTAGATAGGAAGGGGCAGGCACTCTTAAAGGAGAGAGTAGGGGAAGGGGGTTGAAGAAGCAATACAGGTGTTTGGTGAGCTGCTTCTGGTGCCTGAAATAATGTCTTGTGGCCTTCTTTATTAAGCCAGCAACAATGGCTACGAGGTGAAGACTCAAAGTAGAAAAGTACAAGCCTGCAAAAAGGAAAAGGGACTCATGGACATGGACAACAGTGTGGTGGTTGCTGGGGCAGTGGGGTATAAGGGGACTAAATGGTAATGGAAAAATATACCATAAAGTTTAAAAAATAAGTAAATAAATAAAAATACAAGCCAGGCTTGCTGTAGATGATACTTAGGAGACACTGTAATGACACAGGGGTGTGTGAGCATGTGTGTGTGTTTACGCTTGTACACACAGGAGAAAATGAAGTGACCTTTCTCAAAAGTGTTTAAGGAGAGAACCAAGAATCTGAGGCATCAGGGATTGGCTGAGGTATCAAGCTGCTGTGCCACCAGCTGATGCAGAAACAACACATGATTTCCATGAAAGACAAAATTTAACCATAAAACGTGAAAACAGGAACATTTTCTCATGCCATTGATAATTTAGTTAAAGTAACTTATCTGGAGTTGAACTGTATTTTCCAAGGAATGGAAAGGAAATGTGGACTTCCAAAGCATGCCCCTCTTTCCACGCAGAAATACAACTGAGTGAAGCAGCCCCAGAAGAAAGTCCGGAGTTTCCTTCATTCCTTTTTGGTGTGCCTATCAGGCAGGACTCTTGGGAATTGTGACTTTGCAAGACAACCTAGCATGCATTTGAGCATTCAACATGCAGACAGCATGTCCAGGTTTTCTGTGTTTCCAGAAGCTCCTTAGCATGGCTAAATTCCTTTGCAGGGTGGCTTCAAACTCACTGACCAGCAATTGCCCTTATCTTCTTTTTCTCTGAAAGTCAGACCTTAGCTGAATATACATATATTATGTACTTCATTTCCCCACGGAAACACATCTTCTGACTCCAAACAGTGCATTCTTTACAATTCTATTTAAAACTTCTCTCTTCAATAAACCTCATCCAGGCTCTTTTCATTTATCTATCTCTTCAGCATCTACTCACTCACCAAGCATTTCTGAGCACTTACTATATACAAGGCAAAAAAAAATAGCATTGGGGACCACAGAGATGAAGTTGCATTCTCTGCTCTCAAGGGACATACAGATGGACACTGGACAGGGTATTGTGGCAACTGCAATGAACAGCGTAGTACACTTAGGGAGATACCAGCGGGGACCCTAACATGGAAGGTTCCTGGAAGTCATGGTGTCTGAGATGAGTCTTAGAAGATGGGGACAAATCAGCCAGGCTGGGCAGCCAAAGCAGGGCTGTTGGTGCTAAGCCTGGAAACAGGGGGGTTTGGGGGGAGGAGCTTCACGTATCACTGTTGCTTCTTTTGCCTAAGTGTTCATCAGCATCTGTCTGTAGACCACAGGCATCTGAAGAGAAATTAAATGAGATCATGTGCCTACCACAAAGTAGGAGGAGATGGCTCCCAGAATTCTTATCATCACTATTTAAATCTGGCTTTCTATCTTCCTGAAGCATCAGGACAGTACACTTTTAAGTGAATATTGGAATCTTGCTACATGCCACTTTACTCCACACGTGTCCCTCTGCTAGCAGGCAGGGCAGGACATGGCCAAAAACTTGAACGAGGACTCAAGGAAGAAGTCAGAGTCCCCAAACACCCATTAGGAGCCCTGTGAAGGTCATTAGGGTGTTAATAGTAAACTTCCTGGGGGATGAGGTGAGGGGAGAAAGCAGTGGGCTGTAGAAAAGCAGGGGGCTGGCTTCACTACTCCCCTGACCCCCACCAACAGAGCGTCTCTGTAAATCAGACGGGAGGGAAGTGCGTGCTGGCCAGGAGGAGGAGGGAAGTTACAGATATTCTCTGGTAACTAGTTTGGAGCTCAGTAGGGCTTTGCAATCTCATGATGGATGATGGATGGCGACCTATTAATTTGGGAAGTCTGAACAAAATCTTTTACTTCTTTTCTAGGCAGGGGAAACCTGTGTTTAGGGTTTTATTTTCTGTTTTAAATGTGAAGCAAAAAGATACTTGATATGATTTTTAAACTAATATCTTCTTAAAGTCTTTATTTCCTTTTAAGCCACTGGATCATCACCAAAATCACATTAAAATGGGTGGAAGATACATATATATAATTTTTAATATAAATTTCTGCTTCTCCATCAGCTTCCACACTGCCTGCACTTTTATATCAGATCTCAGAAGCCCACTGAAAATCAGCAAGAGAAGTGTGAAAAGACAGAAATAGTATCCAATCCTTGCATGATGTCTCATTTAGGAGAGTGGGGGAGCTGAAGGAAAGAAATAGTAGTACTACTTTTTTTTTCTGTGTGGCCCTGTTACATAGTCAACTTATTTTCCACCTTCCACTTAGACCTCCCAGCAGTTTCTGAAAGCTGGAAAAACAGAGACAGGCAGCAGCCAGTCGCATGACACCCAAGCCACACTTCCTACAGCTGCTGCATCCCAGGCTTGCTGGTTTCAGCCAAATTCCCCTGCTTTCCAACACAATAAACCGAAGGCACTGATCATGCCTCCGTAGAGCCCCACAGTCCTCACTCTGGCTTTGTGACCAGGGTCAGGCACCCAGAGAAGCTCTAGGCAGACATCATGAATTCCAGGGTGGGTTGGGATTATAGGGAAAGAGGGGGAAACTGGCAAAGTGGAGACGCCATGAAGAAGCGGGAACCCAAGAGAGGGCTCGCCTTGCTGAAAGGTATTGGCTGGAGCCGGCTTGCAGAGGCACCGGAGCCAATTGTACACGACTCTGCCCAAATCCCCTTTCAGTGTACTCACCTTGGTAGCTTGAAATCAGTGTTTTACACCACAGCATTTACCTGCCTGCTGCTGCCTAGGAGCATCCAAATTCCATTTTTATTACTGGTGTATGAGACAAACAAAACCCATCTGCTCTAGTACCTGGCCCTGAGGTTGAGGCCTCTGCTCTAGGGTGAGACTGTCATCAGCACTGTGCCAGACTTGAATCCTTGTTAGTTCCCTATTTTTTTTGTATTTTCTCTATTTCTTTGCTCCTCTCCCCTCATTCTCTGACTTTTAAAGGAAAAGTTCAATAAGGTGACCCTACACAATTGTTACAGAGGAAATAAGGTAGAGGAAAGATTACAACCTGCCAACAGGTGTTTGAATGACTCCAGGCTCACAGTTACCTTCTCTCGGTTGAAACTCTTCAGCCCACCTCTATTGTTAACACCTGTGAAATTGTTCACTAAAACAATCCCACAAGCCCAGTTCTGTCTCTCCAATGTGTAGTCTGTTACAGTTCTTGTCAATGAGACAGCACATAATTCATTTAGAGGGCCATGTGAAGTGTTTGTGAATTACAAATTAAGATTTAGTTCAAACATTCCTGATGGGGTCTTGGTGCGCCTACCAGGTTTATGGATCTGTTTCATGGGAATGCACTTTACAAAGTTGCATTTGTGAGTTGTTTATTCAGTGAATATGCATATTCATTATATTTTTGTCACTGCTGAAGACATGAATGGAAGGGAGGAAAATAACTGCTGGAAAAAGCAATTTCAGATTTTTGCAAGTTGAGGTAGTGTGTTTAAAAAAATGGAGTATCATTCCAGCACGAGGTACTTTGTTGAATAAAAATAAAATAATCCTAAATATCACTCTTTTATATTTTCATGAAATAATATTTACTCAACACTGGAAAAGTTTGATAAAAAAAAAAAACCAGTGGACAGTCCAAGAACAAGTTCTTAAACTGGTGTC
Organism: Trachops cirrhosus; assembly: GCA_028533065.1. Classification (NCBI taxonomy): domain Eukaryota; kingdom Metazoa; phylum Chordata; class Mammalia; order Chiroptera; family Phyllostomidae; genus Trachops; species Trachops cirrhosus. Next base: position 22,664,640 of record CM052544.1, read on the forward strand.
CACAGACCCCAAGAGGGTCATTAAAAGAATTCAGGATGTCTGATAACTTGAATGTGAAAACAATTACATTACTGCCACTTCCCTCTAACTGAAATTGAGCATATGTTCCAATTATGAATATAGGCAACAACCTGTAGTACTATTATCAGTACCTGTTTCTTAATCACCAAAAGAAATCACAGATATTTTCCTATCAAATTACAGTTGCTGATATCTGAAAACATTGTTTATACCCATCACTTCTTCAAAATTATAGTAATTATTAGATCTACTGCTAGATTTTGTTTTTCAGAAGCATATATATTATTACATCACACATTTGACTTTTATAGATTTTGATAACTATAATTTCATATAATTGGTTTTCTTTGTAATCTTGTTTCATTTTATTTTATCCACTTAAAAAAATATTATCGTGAGAAAGTATCTATAGTCTTTACCCGATTGCCAAAGGAGTTAAATATATGGCACCAAAAAACTTAAGAACGCTTATTCTAAAATGGTCCCAAATTTCATTTATTCATTCATTCAACAACAACGAACAACATTTAAAAGTACCTTCAATATGCCCTGCAATGTTCTAAGCACTGGGTATAAGAACGAACAAGACAAAATTCCTATTCTCAAAAACCTTACATTTTAGAGATGCAACTTAATTTATTTTTCCAAGAGAGTAATCTCTTAAACATTCAGTCTCAAAAGCAACGACAAAAATTAACAAGTACCATAGATTCTTCCCATTCAAAGTTTAGTGCATAAAGCAATAATTTTGGTCTCACCTGGGAACTTGTTAGAAATGCAGAATTTCAAGCCCCATCCTAGAATCTACATTTTAATAACATCCCAGGTAATTATAAAGTTCAAGTGCTCACTTAGCTTTTAGACCCCAGACTACCATGCCTGCTACTTCTTTCTTCCCATTTGGCCTGAACCTCTGAAACTGTGATGTAATCCACAGGGCATCAGGAGGCCCCTGATGAAGTCAGGTCTAGATCAAACACATCATTCCAAGGCTCTTGAAAGAGAGGGTGTGGCTCTTGAAAATTCTATTTCTGGCAGCCCAGAAAAGTAAGAATCCAAGCTGGAATAAAAGTCACGATTAAAAACCTTCTCACATTTTTTCATACTGAGTTTGGCCATTCTTCTGCACAAAATAAAACGAGCTCATCGTGTTTAGTGTCACCTCAATGGAGTGAAATCAGCTACACCGTTCTTTCACTCAAAACACTATTCATAGATTTCTATTCTCAACCATGTTATTTATACTCTGCCTAAAAGTAGGTTTCACGTTATTTAGAATCATGCAGTACAAACAGAGTACTACTTTAATTCTGATCTGAGGAGTGAAACACATTTGAATTTCCTAATATAATGTTTGGGGAGAACCCCAAAGTGTGAAGATTGAGAGGAGAACAACAATATTTAAGGAAAGATATTAAACCCCAGTGATTACTTAAGAGCTTAAAATTGATTGAGTTCTATGTATGGTGGAAGCTTCTGAAATTATTTGCAAACTGCAGTCATGTGGTTTGATAACTAAATCTTATTAATGGTTTGGGAGCAGTGTTCTTGGCTTACTGTAATCTCTGATCCTATCTTTATTTAAAATTCTAGTTTTTTCACCATAAATTTTGGCATTAATCTTTATTTTTAAATATTTCATTAAAATATTATTTATCTTGATTACTCAGTTTTGGGGCTTCCCTTAGATTTTGCACCCGAGATCCTAGTCCCAACCCTGCTAGACATGTAAGGTCAGAGGTGAGGACATAATTACAATTAGAATAAATCACAGAAATAACAAAAAGTGCTCATTTTCCCCAAGCCATTGTCTTACTCTTTCACTATTATTAATGGCCTTACAATAATTTTTAGAATAATCATAATCCTTATGTCACATTGCACTCATCCCCCCTTCGTAAGTGTAATTAGGATCTGTTGTTTTCAGCACATTTTACAGTCAAGAAACTCTTCCATTTAATTAATAGGTAAACTGAGGCTTGGATCATTAACTCACAGACTCATGGCTTCTCTGAACTGCTCTGGAATAAAGTGTTACGATAACCCTACTGTAATGTAAGAAGCAAAGTTTTATGTTTGAACATTGTGTGAAATGCTATTGTCATCAAAGTTAATCACCAAGAAAGCTAGGGCTAATAAATGGCTTAGATGAATTGGAAAATTTGATCTCTACTTGGATTTAAATTAATGAAATTATACGGTATCAAAAACAGCACCTCGCTAGGGCAGTTTAATGTTAACAACTTTCATAATAGTCTCAAAGGGCATTGTTAGGAGGAACGTGAATTGCCTAATGGAAAATTGCATTGTACCAGTATTTTTGCAAACAAATGTAACATCACATAAAAAGGGATAGGAAAAATAAAGGTAAGCCCTATCATCCCATAAAGCACATAAAAGCCCAAACATCTCCAACGACACATAGCTGAATGAAAGTAGTCTGGTGCCATACCAAATCATTCCTTGAAATACAGGAAATAAGCAAATAAGACACTGTGACCAAACCCTCCTCCGCTTGTTGTATTCAGCTTTGTTTGGTTTTAAGAAGCAGAGCGCAATTCAAGCTGGTTTAAGTTAAGGGAGGCTCATTTTAAAGATGAATAGGAAGACAGGATACATGGAAATTGTGGTTAGTTCTAACTGAGAAGCGCTGCAAGTGTAAAATACACATTGCATTTCAAAAAGTCAGTACAAAAAGAATGTAAAGTATTTCCTTTTGATATTGATGACAGGTTGATATAATATTTTGGGTATACTGGCTTAAACAAAATACATTACTCAAATGAATTTCACCTATTTCTTCTGACTTTTCTTAACATGGAGACGGGAAAATGTAGTATCACATGTGCGGCTGACATTATATTTCTACTGGGCAGCACAGCTCTAGACACACTGGTGTGGGGTATAGATTAGGGGAGGGGATTCTCATTGTACAAAACAGGAAGGCAGCAGGAGCTGGAGCAGTTTCCTTTCAAAGACAGCACGGACCTGACACAATACAATCTGCTGCGGAACCCGAGGGGTGAGAGAAACCCACAAGGAAAGAAACAGGCTAAATCCCAAAGTCTACCCTGCAAGGGATCTCCTCCTCCCTCCGCCCGCCCCTTCCTCCCTTCCTCCCTCCTTTTTCACTTGTCCTCCCTCTCTCTCTTCCCCTATCTGCTTCCTTTCCTGTCTTTTTCTCTCTTTAGAAAACAGAAGAAATCTTGGTCACCCTGAATGGGTCAAACAGAAAGCAAATGATGATTAACCACCTAGTGTACAATACTTTCTACAAAATCTACAAGTGAAACAAGCCAAACCTTTCAATTAAACATTTATTAAGATAAAAACTGAAGAGGAATTCCTAATCGGCTCCCGGTGAAGGCAATGTCTAGTCTGCTCTGGAGAGCCTGTTGCCCAGGCCTCACTGAATTGTTCTCGCCGATCAGCTCCACAGCATCAGAGGTGGTTCTTAAAGGTTTGTGGAGACCATCCTTTCCGTGTATGTCAGACAGATTGCATTTGTAACATTTAATGCCCACAATAACAATAATAAAACATGCTGGCGTGTGCTCTCTGTGTAAACACTTTCTTCTGAAGATAGAGCCAGTGAAATGTTTTAGGAACTTTGACATTTATGGCTGTATTTATAATCTTTTTTGGATCATTTCCTCACAGAGTCACATGTTTGTATATTTTAAATTCTCTGGAGAAATAAAAATGTTTAAACATAATATACTGATGTGATATGCATTTTATGAGTCCTTGCTCACTATCTAGGCATGAGAAAAGAGAACTGTACGGTGAATCTTGAGAAGGATTTCCATGTAAATATCGAATTTTCTAGGTATGTGCCATGATACCAGGGTGCTTAGAAAGAGAAAGGGGAGGTATATTTCAGCTTGGACAGAAACATATTTTTTTTTGCTTGAAACTAGACTACCCTAAAAGTTGGAAACTAGACATCTATCCAGTTAAGAAGAGGCACTATAGGGAGTTCTTTGGGCAGATAGGTGCATTTTTTCTAAGAAGGTGAAGAAGACTGGGGAATTTTATTGCCACTCAATACTCACACATAATATAAATTTACCTACTGCTTATTTTTTGAAATTTTCTGGACTATAACACAGCAAACCAAAATATATACATTATGGCCATAGAAAATGTTGATATGATTATTCAAACACCCTATTTTTAACTATAGCAATTAACTTTTACTGATTTGGTAAATACCAAGGATCCTACATATGTTGTTTATTAAACAGTTACAAGTGTAAACAGTAAGTGACCACGATGATATTCAAACCAGGGGATGTCTCATAAATAAAGCTGTTTCTGCTCCAATAAGAGTGATTTGTTACATAGGAAACTGTAATGAAGATACTCTTTTACCAACTATACTCCTAGAAGTAAGCACTAAAAATAGTTACCTATTATATTTTCAATGCCTTTTCTATACTTTTATACATATGTACTTATTCAGTTTTAAACATTCTCAGACCATTCTATTTAAATTGTTTATACACTTGCTTTTTTCACACTCATTTACTCAAGAGATTTTTAATTGAGAACCTTCTACATGCGGACCATTGTTTAGGTCACAGGTGGCAAATGCAAGGCCCTCGGGCTGAAGCCGGCCCTCCACCTTGTTTTATCTGGTCCCCCAGGGGCAGTGCTGAGATCCTTGCCCCTAGTTAAGGAGTAGTTACACTTATAGGAACCTGAAATTACATTCTGCCCTTTGAAGGCATCCACGAGGCTGATGTGGCCCTCAGTGAAAATGAATTTGACACCCGTGGACTTTAGGTGATGAAGGTCCAGGATGAGCAAAACAAAGGTCTGAAGCGCATGGAGCTCACGTTCATGTACCAAGGACTTGCTCTGTATGTTCATATAGACATGTCTATAAAATTCCTTCCTCTGCTCTCATGGTATCCCTTTATTTTCTGTCCACATAGTACTAGAGGTGATTCATAATGTCTGAAGCAAATGATATAGCCAATATATGGCTATGGAGAACAATGTATAAGTGTAGGCATATATATTTTTTCTTAATAGGAAGCCCAAGAAGTACAACTGGGGGAAATTGCAGGTTTAATTCTGATACTGCCAAACTGTCTTCACCAATGTTCACGCCCACCAGCAGCACAGGAGAATGCTGTCCCTGATTGTCCCTGAGCTGGAATCCATGTTCTGAAAGCAAAACTCTCTTATTTTAATTCACATCACTCCCAATTACTAATGAGGTTAAACACCTTTGGGCGCTAGTTATTATTTTTTTTTCAGTGAATTGTTTACTCTTATCCTTTACCCATTTTAAAAACTGGTTGTCTTTTAACTATTTAAAGGCACTTCTACTTAATTCTAACTATGAATTCTTTATCTATTAAATATGGTGCAAAACAGTTTGAGTCTAAAACTACTTTTAAGCTTCATATTGCCTTTTATCATACAGAATATTTTGACTTTTATGTGGGCAAATCTGTCCATCTGTTACTTCATATCTTTTGCATTTTATAGCTTGCTTATGAAGGCCTCTATGCCAAAGTTATAAAAACAGTATCTTTGTCCTCTATATTTAAATTTAAACAACAAAAAAACCCTCATAGTTTTTTAATGCATATGAACTTTTCTCTTAGTGAACGACAGGATGTGGTAGGCATCTAGATTTCCTTTTCTTTTTGGTCCATTGATTGATTCTCAGTTCCTGACTCAATCACACTCTTTTCATTACTAAAGATTATAGTTTATTTTCATGTTGGACATGGCTAGTTGTCCCTTGTTCTTCTTTTTCAAAAATACCTAGGCTTTTGTTGTTTTCTTCCCAAGTTTAGAACTAGCTTATTTAGTTACTTTCAAAAGCTTCTTATAGAATTTTTATTATGATGTCATTGAATGTATAGATAAATTATAGAGAAGTGATATCTTTACAATTCAGGAACATGGGTTCCTCTTCGTTTACTGAAGTTGTCATATAGATCTTGGCATATTTCCATTTCATTTCTAATAATTTAGTTGTTTTGTTACAATTGTGAATGGAAAATTATTAAAACTTTATTTCATTATTGTTAGGACATGGAAAAGCCATAGATTTCTGTATGTTGATCTTGGAATCAATCACTTTAGTTATAAGTTATCACTCAGTCTTCTTTGGGTTTCTGAGTGTAAACTGGTATCATCTGCAAATAATGACTGTTTGTCTCTTTTCTTTCCTGAAATTCATAGTTCCTAATTTTTTTCTTTATTGATTCATTAACATACTTCCAGTAAATTTGGACAAGTCAGGATGATAGTAAGCACACTTTTCTTGCTCAAATGCTTTCTTGGGGAAATCTACAAAGATGCTACAGATGTAAAGGATTTATAGATGTAAAGGATTTTTCTCCTTTAGTCTGTAGCAAAATAAAAGATTATTTACTGTTCATTCAGCCAACACATTTACTGAGCACATATTATATTATATGCCAAGAACTATGATAAATGCGAGGGATAGAAATGAGAACACAGCAAACCTGCTTTCTGCCCTGAAGCAGATCAATCCTTGCATTCTCAGGGCAAACCCTATTGGCTCTAGATGTGTTACTCTTTAACGTGCTACTGAACGTGACTTGATATTGCTTTGCATAGGATTTTTGCACCTATGTTCATGAGTAAACCCTGATTATGTTGCTCTGGACCCCATACAAAACTAACAGCTTTACAAGTTTTCAGTAAACAAATTGCAGCAAAGTATAGTTCTCTCCATTTATTTAAGTCTTCTTTTAAATTCATAATATTGTACTTTTCTTCCTGTGGGTCTTAAACATTTCTTATTAAATATATTCCTAGATAAGTTATTCATTTCATTATGAGTGGGGTGTCTAAATTAGATCTTCTAATTAATTATTGCTTGTATATACAAAAATGGATTGATTTTTATATATTTGGCTTATGATTGATCACTTAGATGAAACCTCTCATTAAGGCTATTAGTTAATTAACTGCTTTTTTCTTGTTTTTGAGACTTCTGCATAGACAATAATAATATCAGTAAATAATATTTTCCTCTTCCTCTTAAGTAACTAAAATTTTCTCTGCTTGATCTTATTTCAGGGGTTAGAAATTGCAAAGCAATGTTAAGTACTATTCATAATAAAGAATATCCTTGTATTTTTTCAAAAGTGAATGTCCCTAGAGTTATATTTTAGGTATTACATATTGAGAAAAATAACCTGTACCAACTTGAGAAAGAAGATTTTGTTTGTATTCCAGTCTCAGTTATCAGGTCTTTTTCTAAGAAGAGATGTTGCATTTTTTCAAAATAATTTCTGGCATACTTTGGGATAATCACTTTGTTTTTCTACTATGACATATTGGTCTTAAAATTATATTAATGAATTCATAATATTGAATTTCTTTGCATTATTGAAACAAAACCTGTTTTCAATATCCCATAAACAGCTGGATAAATTTAGTACTATATTTTAGATTTTGGCATCAAAATCTAAATATTTCTTTGAGATCACTTTGTTATTACTTTTTCTCTTTTGTGTGCATTAATTTTATACATTTTTGGTGTTAAGAGTTCAGCCAATATTTCAATTGGGATACTTTTCCCACACACTTTAATGTCCTTGAAGACTTATGAAGTCAGAAAATTATTTTCCTTTAAAATTTGAAATAATTTTTCTTTAAATACTCTGAACAGGTAAATGTTTATGTTGTTTTTTCAATTTCTTATTAAGAGTGTATTCTGCTTCTTTAGCCATTAATATTCATATTCGATATGAATGAGAATGATTCATTATATCAAGATTTTCAAATGGTTTTGAATCTAAGATGACACCTCCTCTCTTATCTCTAATTTTTTCTTGTCTCTTATTTTGTCCTTGATTAGAATAAACACAGGTTTGTATATTTCATCCTTTTTGTTCTATTTAGTGTTTGTTTTTTTCCTAAAGAGCCATTCTAAGATTTATTTATGCATTATATTCCTTTTTGTTTACTAAATTTTAATTTCTGCTTTCACCAGCAATAATTTCTTCTCCTTTTTTCCTGAGGTTTTCTTTGTTTCTCAAGTTAATGGCTTAATTCATTTGTTTTTTTTAATCATTTAAAAATTGTACAGATATGTTTCATAAATTTGTCCAATTATAGCTTTGACTAAATACCATAGGTTTCAATATGAATGTGTTCATAATTATAATTTTCTAAGCATTTTGTAATTGCATTTTTAATCTCCTATTTTACCCAGGTTATTTGAAAGAATATTGTTTTGTTACCATTGAGAGCTTGAGAAAAATTTTTAAAAATTATTGTTGTTTAACTATTAATTTTGTTGCATTTTGATCTATGAATGTGGTCTGCATGTGCTTTTTAGAAAATTCTGAAAGTTCTATATGTTTTCTTTGTGATCCAACATATATAAAATTTTAACTGTTCCCCAAATATTTAAAAAGAGAATATATTTTGTATTTGAGGTCATTAAATTTCCATGTATATTTTCAGACTGACTCAGTTGGCTATTATCAGATCCTCTATGCCCTTGTTTATTGCCTACTTTAACTCGCAACAGAAAATAGCTTTATGTTCTTACTATGCATCCATTTCAGTCAATTCCTCTTTCTAGTTCAAGTAGTTTTTGCTTTATGCTTATATATACACGCTGTTATTTAGCACATGAAAGTTGAATACATTTTCATTTGGGATCATTTTATCAACAATGAAAAAAAGATTATCTATGAGATATTTAATTTTTTTTCTAGAAAACCTACTTCATCTTATATGATTGTCATTCTTCCTATTTAGTAGAGAGGGTCATTCTAGTATATTTTAACACAAATTTATACTTCTAACTTTCCTGTGTTATTGTTTCTCAGGCATCTTTGGTAGACACCTACTGCTGACTGTGTCCTAATCCTTGCCATTTAATATAGTAATGTCATCATGTTTGTAATACATTACATGTTTGTGCTTATTCAAATCGATTCATGTTTTATTGTGGTCCATTTCCTTACTATTTCCTCCATTATTTAACTTTGACTCTATTGTACAAGTTTTCTTTTCCTTTCTTCTAACATAAAAGCATACATCCTACTTTTAATTTTGCTAGATGTCGCCTTTAAAAATAAACAACTCTATTTCTCTATCATGTTAAGGGTGAAGAATCAGTGTCTACCACACTTTACTCTTAGGCACAATGAAGCCATTAGCCTGTGCCTCCTTCCTTCACATCCGTCCCCTACCTGGGAATTTAGACCCAACTTCTTACTTGATAAATATTATTATTTAGAAGCTTTATCTTCTCTTTCAAAAATTACTCACAAAGTTTGTAATCTCTGTTGTAGCTACAGTATATGTTTGCAACAAGTTAGACTTGATATTATATTAAAATATTCCAGTGTTTACTGCCAGTCCTTTTAATCAAGTACAACTTTCTTATACATGAGGTTTTCAAACATGGGCTCATTTTATGGTTTTCTGTAAAACTGAGAATTTTTTTCCATTATGAGAACCTGACATTTAGTTTTTGATAACTTTTATCACAGAATTCTTTTCTTTTTTTATTGACTTCAAATATGAATTATGACATAATTAGCATTCTTAGAACTCAGTCCTTTCCCCCAAACTGGGCCTCTGAAGATGTTGCTGTGTAAACTTCTGGTGCTGATTTTTCTTTTCTTACAGCTAATCTCTTCATTATTTATTTTCTATCTTCTAGGATTCTTTTTTTTATTTTCTGAAAAATTAAAATTGCAACTTCCATAGGAACTTGTCTCTTCATATTAATTTTTAACACTCATGAAGCCCATTTGATCTGAATATTTACTTATTTCTTACATTCAGGAAATTATTTTCTATAAATTCTAGAATCATTGCTATTTTTCTATTTGTTTGGCATCTTCTTTGGGGAACTAGTTTTCTTCATGTTGGATTTCCACCCCGTTCTCTGAATCTATCATCTCCATCTTAACATTGTTACCACACTTTCACTTTCTTTTAATCCTGGAAGAATGCCTCAAATTTGTCCTCTATTTTATGAATTTCATTATAAGCATTGCCAATTAAGCACTTTATTGCTTCTAATGTATTTTCAATTTTGATATTTCACGTTCAGTTTTATACCATTTTCCTTATTTCATCTTGTTCTCTATATTCTGATTTCTCAACCAGTTTCCTTCTCATCTCAATATGTTTTCTCCTCTCATTTTTCATCTCCTGCTTCATGGGGTCCTTGAATGTTATTTAGATTACAAAGCATATGCTGTTTAAAATTTATTCCCATTTCCCATAGTAAATCTTTTTCAAAAACATGCTCTTCCTCTGCCTCTTGAGTGCTATATGTTCATTTCTTAAAGTTACAAAATTTTTCATGTGCCTCATAATGAGGTTTTATTTTGCCTGTTTATTCATCCTTGAATAATGACTATTTTATCTGGCCTGTTATTTCTCTGCAGAACAGAGTTTATAGATGTCTCTAGAATCCCATCGTACTTGGTTTTTGTTCAAATCCTCACTTAGATTGTGTGTTACGTGACACGCACCCACACAGGTATTAAACGCCCCAATGAGAGGTTTACTCTGATGTCATGGGAGCTGAGGTCATAGCTTCCTGTGTGTATAGCAAAGCCACTTCACCAAGGGACCAGAGCCTGAATGTCCTGGCCTCATTGTCTTTACTCCTACAGGAGGCCTTGGCGGGGGGAAAAGCCTCTATTCAATAAATAACTGAACTGCTTGCCATATAATGCAGGCACAAGTGCCTGGCCTCATGTAGCAACTTCCCTCAGGTTCCACAGGCTCTGCAAAGGGGAAACTCCCTGCAAGTCCCACAACCTGTCCTGTCCTCCCACCGTGGACCCTCCGTTTCAGGGGATTATTAAAATGCTCTCAGGATCTTCTTCACTCTTTTCCTCTCAAGGCTCTATCACTCTCTCAATAAATGAGTCCCAGTGTATTTCATGAATAGGGTTTATTTGCAAAAACTTCCTTGACATTTCTGCATGTGAAGGGTGTTCTTCCCTAGCTCCCAGCACAAATGCAAGATGTCCCTACCCTTGTGTTCCCTTTGACACACTCGCTGGCATTCGGAAGGCTCCTGTGCTTCACGTGGCATCTTTACCTAGAAGTAAGGAAGGAACACCTTCCTAAGTGGACTGGGTCTCAGAGGCTGTGGCCGGCTCTCCGCTGGGGCTTAGATTTGGGGTTTCGATGCAGATCTATTACCCACAAGGCCAGCAATAACGCGGGACTCCCACAGGGCTCTCAGAAGGGTTTTACTGCGAATCCTGGCCAGTCTCCTGGGTTACCACTAAATGCCAACAAATTTTCCAGTTTCCCAGTTGGCCTAGTCTATATATACGTCTGAATTTCTATCTTGGTTTTCACTGTTTTTTTTTTAGCCCAATTATGAGTAGCCATGAGGTGCCAGCCACTTTACATGTATTATTTCATTTAAGCTTCGCAAAATGGTTCACATAGATGCTATTATAATCCTCAATGTACAAATGAAGGAACTGAAGCCTAGAAAAGGATTTGAATAATTCAAAGTCACTCAGCTAAGCAAGTGTCAGAATCAGCACTAACTGGCCTGTCACCCTCTAAAAGTCCATGTGTATAACCAGTATTTCAAAAGTCTCCCCTAGCTAAAGCATTTTCCCCAAAAAACTAGATAGATTTCCCACCTTAATCGTGAGTGTTGGCAGCCATTTAGATTCCCTGCCATTGTGTAGTATTTCCTCCCCACAGACCCACAGTCTATTAGATGAATCCCTATATCTAACTCATTTTTCCCCCTTAGCCCAGAATAAAGGTCGTCTTTCTTCCAGAGCAGCTGGAAGTGTGCTCAACATTCCATTCCCTTTCCTCTCCCTTTATTCTCACTCTCTACTTGTTCTATCAACTCAGCATGTAAACATGTTCAAGTCTCTCCCATCTCTTCTCAACATCACATTGACCTCAAACTGTTACTCTTTTTCTTTCCCATCACAGTTGAACTTTCCCTTCCACTGTTACGGGAAACTAGTCTGCACCAGCTTTTCCTATTCCTTTTTCTCCCTTTACCTACCCAGTTTTTACATATAACAACCCCACCAACACACCCAAGCCAAGATGACCTGTGGCCTCCCGATTGTGAGCTTACACAAGCACACTTGGGTTTTCCATTGTCACTCTCTGTTACATGTGGCAACCCTGACTGCTTCCTTCATAAACTTTTCTTCTACCTTGTTTCCATGAGTCCGCTCTATTCTGTCCTCCTTCTGCCTCCTTGAGCTTTATTTTTTTTCCAGCTACTTTCCATTTGTCTGTTTTTCCCTCTATCCAAATGGCCAGGCAAAATGTTCCAGCATGCCATTCTCAGGTCTTCTTTTTTCTTTGCTTAAATCATAAAACAATTTTATTCATGTTCAAAGCCTCACATAACACTTTAATTCTGACTGCTTCCAAATATATGCCCAGAGCCCAACCCTATCTCTATGCTCTAAAACCACACTTTCGGCAAAGACAAAACAGCTGTATTTTATTTGTCCTCCATCCTCTTGGATTGCTGATTGGAGGTACTAGTAACGACATCCACATAATCTTCCTCCTCTCCACCCAGCCCTGCATCTAACCAGCCACCAAGTTCTGTATTGTCTACTATTTTGTCATTTTCTTAATTTTATTTTTCAATTACAGTTGACACCCCATCATATTTTATATTAGTTTCAGGTGTACAGCATAGTGGTTAGACAACCATATAATTTACATAGTGATTCCCCCTGATATTTTGAGTACTCACCTGTCACCATAGTTATTACAATATTATTATTTTGTCATTTTCTGAGTTCATAACATTTTTCCAACTCTGCTTAATTCAGACCCCCATCCTCCTTGCTTAAATTAATTTCATGACATCCTATTGGGGTTTCCAACTTGTTCATAACTCTAAAAGAGTGATTACATAATCACAACATCCCCCTCTTTGGATTCTATCATCTTTGGCATAATATTCATATTCCTTAAAATTCCTATTGAACTTCCTGAAATGTGCAGGATGTCTTCCCGTTGTCTCTCACCCGGCCTTTGCACGTGCCGTGCTTTGTTCCTGGCACTGAACCTCCTTCCCTTGCAACCCAGTCTTTTGGGGAAATTCCCAATCATTCATCAAGACACAACCCAAACATCACATTCATTTTGAATTTTGACCTTGCTTCCCAGAAACACTTTATATACCATTTCTCTATACTCCCACAGAACCTGGTGCACACATTCCTACCAGCACCCCGCATATGGCGTAATAGCAGGCTTGTTCACTGCTCGATTTCCCATTTGAGACTGTAAGCTCTTTAAAGACCAGAATGACAGTTTTGAATGACTCACCTGACTCTCTAGGGTCTGTCATTGTTGAAGGGCCAGGTATCTCAGCTTTCTTACCTTGTCCTGCGGATCTTGAGCCACATCCTAACTTCTTCCTCTGCCAGGTGTGCTGGGGTTAACCCATGATGTTCCACACCTGTGTCCAACTAATCATAGCCAACTATTGGAGAAAGAGAAGAGAAAACCCATCATTAGGTAGAACTCATAAAAAAATGACTCCTTCTTTATCGAAATTGTAGACACACATATTAAGCATAAGACAGAAAATAAGGGGATATTGGAAATCAAAGTACTCTAATCAGGGCACTCTCCGGGACATAAATCATTCACTTTCCAATTTGCCCCATCCATCAGTAAGAGTGTGGGCCACATACAATCCATAAAGGGGTGCTCTCCACAAAAGTTAAAAAAATAAGTTTATCTCATTCCAAAGAGATATTGACATTTGATTGAACCTGGACACTTCCATGAGGAACTTGCTGTGGGATTAAGTTTTCATAAAATTCCAATTCGGCAATGCAGAGCTATCTCCATTTTCAAGGTCTTTGTCCTTGTTGTGTATTTACCTTCTTGTTTATATTCACTCTATTTGTATGAACCTCCTTGGTTATCATTGATCCTTCTGGGTTCTGGATTCAATATTTAATCTTTTCTATGACAAGCATTTGTTCACATTTTAACATCTCTGAAACTAAAATGTGCCATACAGTTACTAATATCTGATAGTCATTGGTTGGCTAGGACCATTCCAGACTCCGTTGCCTTTGGTTGTTATTCCTGGTGGTCTGACTAACTAACCGCAACTCCTCAAGCCAAAGGTGAATATTTGTGGCAGCCTCACCATACTGATCACAGGTCTGGGTTGTCTTCCCTCTGTACCTTCCCAGCATAATCTGAACTTTTTTTTTCACCTGTTGTCAGGAACCTTCTTTGCCAGGGGCTACTGTGGCTACCAGTCCAGAGGAGGTATGAGCTGAGGAAAATGAGAGGAACTGTGTTGTTCACCACTGTCTCCATGTAAAGATAGATGGGAGAGGAAGGACAGCAAACCTTCAAGTTCCTCCACTTTGCACCACAGAGATCAGGAGCAAACCCTTCTATTTTAATAATGCATTACAAGCATTAGTCTCCCCACATTCTGGTGTTACCAGATGTCTTGTGGAGAAATAGAGTGTTACCTCATCGTGGCCTCCCAAACAAAGCACCTGGCAGCTTCCATTCTACTGTACCAGCTTCTGTCTATCACCATTAGCTCTACCATAGGTATATCTGTTGGGATTCATTCAGGAAAACAAACAGACACCACACAGCATATTCAAATGGGGGGATTCATTACAAGCAATTGGTTACACAGGTGTTGAAGACTGAAAGAGCAAAATGATGGCCTAAAATAACTATAGAAAGCAGTTACTACTCCTAGAGCTGAGGAATGGAAAGGGGAGATTTGTGCTTCCTAGAACCTAGGAGTCCAGAAACAGGGCCAGTGTTGCTAGTGCTCAGGGCTGGGGCAGGGGCACATGGCTGGTGATCAGGTCTCTGAGGAAGGTGAGCACAGCTGGTGTTCTTTCACAAAGGAGTAGAGTCACAGGGCTGGTGATTGATGGTATGTGTAGGGGGTGCCGCAAGGGTGGTCACAAGTGTTTTAAAACCTTGAGTCTAGAGCACTAGTAGTTCTCTGCTGCTGATCAGGTGAGCTGGAAACAGGAAGGACGTCCTTTCTCCCAACCTCCCACTTTCCAGTCAACCCCAGCACCCCACAAACTTAATAGAAATCTACCCAGCAAGGGAATCTGGGAAATGTAGTTTACAGACTCCCAGTAGAATATAAAGAAAAGGTGAGACTGATGATCAGAGAAAATATGGAAATAAATGGCACCGTGGGACACAGAGCTCTCTGTGGATGGTTAGTTTCTGGAACCAGCAACTTCCTTCCTTCCAGATGTCATGCTTACACCAGCACACAGCCCTCAAGGAGGGTCACTGTAAGGAACGCACATTTCTTACTTCTTACCGCTGCCTCTCCTGATCATCCTTCATAGTGACACAAGCTACACTCTACAGGAGGGTTCAGAATTAAACCATAAGGGAAAGAATTTAAATTCGGATGCATAATGTGTTTACTTTTAATCTAACGTAAGGATCCTCATCCTTGGCACCATGACATTTGGGGCTCTCTATAAAATCCTTTGTTGTAAGGGACTGTCCCAACTATTAAAGTGTGCTCAGTCACCCCCCGGCCTCCATCCACTGCATGCCAGCAGCACCGTGCCCCAAGCCATGACAAAGAAAAACATCTCCAAATGTTGCCAATTGGTCCCTAAGGGGCAAAATCACCCCTGGTTGAGAACTACTATCTAGGGATAAAAGACAGAGCTTACACTCTTCATGGAGTTTCCCTGAGGGCAGTCCCCAGTTCCTAGATTTGCTTCCTCTGAGAGAAAGAGCAAGCATGGGCCTTTCTAACACCTTCCTATTATAACTATTAACCCTCTTTCTGGAACGAGTCATATCTTTTGCATGGGTTCAGGTATAATGACTGCCAAGGAGGGCTTCCTCAGGCCATTCTGGGGTGCAATGTGGCATTCAATTCCTGGCCCCCTTCAGGGTCTCTTCATCAATGTGTGGTGGTGATGTCTCTTCATCTTTCATAATATTCATGTGGATAAACCCCCTCACCCAACCATATGCCATTCAAGATAAAGCTAATTCTCAGGAACAGTTCAGTTTGAACCCATATTAGAGAAGAGGAAAAATTCCCATGTATGCTACATAATCTGCCCCATGCCCCCACAGGAATAAAATGCTTTTCTCTGTGATGTGGTGCATCACAGGTTTCCCTATTCATTCTCTGACCTCCAGGTTGTAGCTACAGGCTTGTGGGTATAGAAGGACCTCTTCAAGCAACAAAGCTACTTAGCTCTCTTTAGGTACGTACAGGCACTTCGAAATGACATCTTTTTTCTACAATGTAAGAAATTCATACTTTTAGGTAGGGTAGCCACTACAACCCTAAGAAGAAAATGATAACAATAAAGATGTATTTGCATTTTATCCAGAACTGGGAACTGGAATGGGAGGATGGAAGGCTGTTCTTTCAGTTACACTGTGATTAGATTAAGCAGATTAAGTGGATTAATTATCTCTCTTCTAGGGTAGTGTTCCAGATGTTTAAATAGTTCAAAATAGTTTAAACTTTCCTTTTTGCCTTGTTATTGAATTTATTGGGGTGACACTGGTTAACAAAATTATACAGGTTTCAGGTCTACAATTCTGCAACACATCATCTGTGCACTGTATTGTGTGTTCACCACCCCAAGTCAAGTCTCCCTCCATCACCATTTATCCTCTCTTTATCCTCCTCCACTTCCCCACTACCCTACCCCAGGCAATCACCCCACTGTTGTCTGTGTCCCTGAGGGTTTTTTCTTTTTCTTTTTGTTCTTTTTTTTCTTTTTAGAAAAAAGAAGCAGTGCTATCATTATTTCCAGATGTTTATATGGACATTGGAGAGCATCAGCCTGTCATGATACTCATGTATAACCAGGGAGAGCAAAGGCTTATTTATAAGCATCTTTGGCTTGGTTCATCATCATCACAATTTGGGTGAGATGGCACATATAAGGGAAAGAATTCTTGGTCAAATAAGCCCTATGTTTCACTTATAACTTGGATACTCTGCCATATTTTAACCAGTGTGTGCTTATTTCAGTGAGCATGTTATGATGCTTCTTTAGGCTTAGAGAAAGAATGAATTGGTATTATTCTTCACAGCATGTTGCAGTAGGAAAGGATGCTATATTGGGGATTAGAAGACTTGAGTTCTAGACAATCCTTTGCCATTAGTCCAATGCGTCTCATCGAATCTCTCTGGCCTCAGTTTTCTCATTCATAATAAGAAGGAAATGGATGAGATGATCTCTGAGTTTATTTTTCACTTCCATAATTCTGTGAACCAAAGATCACCTTCCGCAATACATGGATAAGATTAAAAATGCTTCCTCTAAGGCAGGCACAACATTAGTCACTGTCATTATTCAAAGAGAAGGCGACTTATTGTGGTGACACCATATAAATCTTTGTCAATGGCTGTGGTACCAGACTTACCCAAATCTACTTCCATTTCAGACAACACATTAACATGAATAGCCAGATAGTAAACAGAACCTGGACAATTTAGGCTCATTCATTCATGAAGAGATTTATACAATGCAATATTTTCCTTCACATAAGCTGTTTTTGTTATGGTGGTAAAAATAAGAGATGATGAGATGAAGCAGTAATCTAACACTTTAGTGGAATACACTTCCTTCCAAATCAGTGAGAAATCTTTATTACAAAGTATTCTCTTCTGGTATGAATAAAAGCTGATCAATATGTAAACATTGAGGTTTCTTTCCATAAATTGTGGATTTTGCAGAAATAATTGGTATATGCCTAAGTAGTATTTGTTACTCTAGCTCATAATTACTCCATTTATTTCCCCATTCTCTCTTCATCAGTTTGATCATTTTTTTCTCTTGTGAGGCTCCAAAATACAGAAAGAGTTACAAGTTTGTGAAAACAGCTTTACATGAGGGAATGATTATATTTTAATCACCAACAAAGAACGAAACAAGGACTTGAGTGGTAGATGAGCTACCACATATCACTATTCAATATGCATTTGCCAATCAATTATTTCCTGAAATTTAGATAGCTCTCATTTAAATTTCTGTCATATCCTTGACTCAGGGAACTCTCCATCTTTATTCTTATTCCAAATATAACACAAAGTTAATTATAATCAAACAATTCTATACCCAATGATCAGTTCTTAGAGCCTCAGAGAAGTCAAAGTTGTTGTCCCTCTTTGTAAATTAGAACCACTTTTAGCTAAAGTCCAAAGACAATCAAGGTCACATTCCAAATCAAAGTGGGAGACATTCATGTAGGATGTGTAAAGGACATATTTGATAACCAATTTGGCAATTCTTAGTTGATCACCCACCTCTACCCTATAAAAAAGGTTGGAGAAGATAAGGGAAAAAAACACAGATCAAGTGAAAAATATTATGGGGAGAGTTATTGGTGTTCTAAGAATCCCATCCCACCCAATAAGGGGAGGCCATGGGGGACAGGGATGGATTTTAGGGAAAACACTTGGAGAGCTCAATATGTGTCCTTTGAGCCTGGATGCCAGGAGAGCTTTGCGTCTTCCTCTCTCCTGAAAAATCTAATACCTGAAAAGCTGGCAGGCAACAGGAGAAAGATAAGTGTACTGGAATTGGCCTGCACAGCTAAATTTTTTTTGCCTTTAATTTGAGGGTTTTCTAGGAACCAGAAACAGGCTCCATTGCAGATGGAGAGCGGAAATAGGGGTCATCTTAGATACTGGCCAAGAGGATTCTGAAAATGAGGCAAAAAGGATTTTAGAAGAAAGAAGTTGAAAATACACTGTGGGGTGCCAAGAAGCCCAAGAGGCAGTTAGGGGTCAGCTGGGAGGATGCATTTACTCATTTTAAAGGAAGTGTAGGTGGGAGATCCCTAGTGTCTTTGTATGGTTACCCCAACACACAGAGCCTGGCATAAGGGGTTGCATACAAGTAGCTTAGCTAGGAAAGTGAATGAAAAGGAGAGTGGGGAACAAGCAAGAAAGAACAAGGAAGGAGGAAAGCCTATCCAGGTGTGTGATATTGAGCTGGACTGTGGGCAGCTGGGACTCAAGTCCACCATGACATCCTGGGGGAGGGTGTACCTCTGAATTGTCCACATGAGGGACAGAAAAAAAGAACATTTATCCATAGGGCATAAATGCCCTCACACTTGCATGTAAGTTTCAAGTGGGTTCCCAGAAGTGTCTTAGAGAGCAGCATCAGAAAATCTTTGGCACAGAAAGCAAGACAAGCCTGGTGCACCAAAGGTGAGAGGGCACCAGGTGGCACCTGCACTTTGCGGTTGCCACAACAGTGATGGAGCAGGAAGGGCATGAGGCAAGGCACAGAGGGTCTACTACATGGGGCATCTCCAAAGAATCTGAAGCAAACATCAATCAAAGAAGAGAGTCAACTTTAAACTGGACAAACCCAA
Source organism: Trachops cirrhosus (assembly GCA_028533065.1). Taxonomy (NCBI): domain Eukaryota; kingdom Metazoa; phylum Chordata; class Mammalia; order Chiroptera; family Phyllostomidae; genus Trachops; species Trachops cirrhosus. The sequence goes on from CM052544.1 coordinate 22,684,047, forward strand.
AGAGTGTGGAAACTAGACTGTCATAATAGCATTTGTCAGTTAGAAACTGCCTGCTGTTTTCCTCTTATCCCTTCCTTCTTCCTACCATCCTGACTTTTGAAATTTTTATCATCATTACACTGGCCTAAAGATACTAATTTCAAACCTGAGTCTATACTCTGTGACTTGGAGAGGCCAAAGGACATTTGATTATAAGATGACTGGAAAAGTCTTGAGGCTTGCCCTAGAATTTTTTTTTTTAAGTAAGGGCAAGGCAAGAGCTGGCCCTACAGAATACATTTAAAGGAACAGTAGATTTTTTTTTAAAAAAGTAGCTTTATGATTACACCCAACACAACATGCTTGTTCAACATACCAATAAAGTTTTGGCTTTGGTCCTGCCATCGCTTTTAAGTACATGCCTCTGTGGACTGCCCACTTTATGTGGAGGGTAACTACGAGGTGGGGGAAGAATCCTTCCTGTATTCTGTTCAGTTGTTTCAGCATAATTAGCACCTGGGACTTTCACACATGTGGTCCCATATGGATACCACCTTTCCACTGGGTAAAAGCTGTTCCCATACAGCCTCATCTTGCTCGAGGAAGCACAATCCCAGAAGCTGCTATTCAGTAGGGAAAAATATTAGGGGTGAAAAGGCTGGGAAGTTTGCCACAATTCTCTAAGGTTTGTGCCAACTATACCTACGATCCCACTGACTGCACTGACCACCAAGTTCTGAGCCTCCATGGTCTTCCATCACCATGCAGCCTCTCCTCCCTGTGCGGCTACAGACAAGTCCTAACCTGGTGTGACCCTCTCTCCCAGACCCTCCCACTGGTGCCTTCTGAAACAGCAGGTAGGAGCTCAGCTAATGCCAAACATGACCTTTTCCTGACCATTCTTGAATCTTCCTCTTCCTTTATCCTTCCTATCCAATCCTTCAGCAAGTTGTGACAATTCTGCCCCCCAAAATATATAACTTGTATATATGCATACCTCTCTAATTTCTCCTTCATTTCTAAGACTCTCCACTTTTACATTTGTCTCTAGATGCTCATTTAGGATAATCACATTCAGAAGGATATAGAATATCCTTCTATATTCTCTGAGCTCCCCACTACTGCCTCCATATTATTTGTTCCCCTGCTTCTTACAAAAATAATAAAGTTCCTTTGAGGCTCTTACCATTGGTCTATCCTACCCTCTTCTCCCAGGGTCTCTCTTATTGCTCAGTCACTTCCTCTAATTTATGGGACTCACCTAAGCCCCTCACTTAGTATTCCTCAACAGGCCCCCAATGCTTATCATCTGTTACTAGTCAGTATGTAAGTGAGTCTGGATTCTCAGTTACTGGACTTCTCACCACAGCTCCTTCCTGACCAGCACGGTCATAGTCACATCGTACATCTTCCCATCACTAAAAATTTCTCCAACTCTGATAGTGAAATATTCTGTTCTTAGGCTTGTATTTTTTTCCTGCTTACTTAGTCTAAGTTTCTGATCTCTGCAATTCTTCAATCACACAAAGCCCTTCAGTATATTAACCCACCCATCACTTATCTCTTCTTCCAGAATCTATGGTTCCACATGAAAATTAATCCTCACTCTCCTCCCAAATGGTGCTAGAGAACACCACCACGTTGCCTGATTTCACTGGAAGTTAGTGCTTTCAAAAGCCACATGGGCATTTGCAACGACATTGTTGTTTCCTTTATTAGGCTCACTTCACCATTACCATGGTTCTCCTAGAACTAACATAGCCAAGCTATAACTGTGTTTGTCAGAATGCCCTTCCCTGAACAGTGGCAGGTTATACTTGACCAGAAAGAAAATGTGTGCATGATTTGGAAGGCAGAAGGAAGCAGCAGCCATCAGTTCTAAAGGTCAGTGTAGAGATTCATAGTCACTGCCCCCACACGATGCCTCATCCTGTTGGCTCACTTGCACCTGCGGCTCATCAAGCACCTGCACCATGCCTGGTCCAGCTCTCACTGATCTCCTCCTTCCGCTTTTATGAGTCTGCAGCCAGGTGCTTATATGGCTCTGTGGTGCAGGGCAGTGTCTATGCCTCAGGAGAACGTCCTCATCACAGAGGTTGCAGGTGGTGAGAGCCAAGGTTTCAGTCTCTTGATGGGTTCCACATGAGTCCTGGTTTGTGTCCGTGCATTCCAGTTTACCTTTGCTGTCTCCCACTTCATGTCCAGTTTGCTAACTTTCCTTCTCAAGTACTGCCCCTATTCACCTAAAAGGACTTCAGGCCTAATACCCAGTACAAAATCTACAGTCTCACTGGAACTTCCTCACTAGCTCCCACAATTGTGTAAGGTCTAATCACTATTTTTAAAAAGCCCCTTATTTTATACCACCTATAGTAATGCTGCTTCTTTAATTGAACCCTAACCAATAAAAGCATTCTCTGCTTAACACTCCCTACATTCCCCTGCCATTAGTTGATGAGCATTCTTCACATTTTATTGCAAAAACATAACCTATCACAGAGGAAAACACCTTCATCTTCTATCACTATATCCACAATCATAGCAGAGGAGTTACCTCTATTCCCCTCAAATGCTGATCCTTCCAGAGTCCATCCCATGTCATCTCCTTCTCTCTTCTTCCTGTGTCACCAATTTTGTTTTAATTGGGTCACTCCAATCAGCTCTAGCACCTCTTATCTTTGCTGATTCTTTTCTAGACCCACTTCCCCCTCCATACCTCTATTTCCCTGACTCCTTGAAAAACTCAAAAAGCCTTTATAAATCTTCTGTCTACTTCTCTTTGTTCTAGACAGTCTTGAATCTACTCCAAAGTGGCTTCATTTCCCCTCAATTCCCGCTGAAATTGATCTGGAGAGATCACCAGCAATCTCTATGTTACCAAGTCCAATGAAAATTTTTTGTTCCTGCTTACTTAAATACCAAGTGGGGCAAAAGTAGGTTTACAATTTGTTCATATGGAAAATAATACAATGATAAGTAAGCATACAAGAATAAACTCTGTGTTCTGCGTACTCACACCTGTGAGCCGACTTTTGTCATGCCCTGTATGGAGTTGTATTCTGCTGAGTTGGCCACTCCTTCTATTTTGGAAAATTCTCCTTCTGTGGCCTCACATTTTCTTGGTTTTCCTTTCACCTCATGGTCTGCTCCTTCACGTTATCACTGGCTTCTCTGCCTCTATTCCACCATTAACCATTGGAGTCCTAGAGCCCAGGACTGGGGTCTCTCCTGCAGTTATGCTTCCTCCCTAGGTATTCTCAACCACTCTCGTGTCATTGTTACACTGTCAACTCCCCGCCTTTCTCACCTTACCACACTTTGCCTCTACATTGAAGATTCATGTATCCTCAGTGTCTATGATATTTCCCTTGGACGCCTCACCAGGAACTCTTGATCTGCCCCCATAAATCAGATCTTCTTCCTCAAGTCTTCCCTACACCAGTACTGACATTAACTGCCCATCCAATTACTAAAGCCAGAAACCTGAAAGCCATTATTAAATGTAATGAACTACTTTAAAATATATTGCAGATCATATAAGTCCCCTGTTAATATTCTTCTGTTGTTTCTCGCTGATCTTACAATAAAATCTAAACTCTCATGATGGCCAACAAAGCCGCACATGACCTGGTCTCCGCTTATACCCCTAGCTTCATCTGGGGCTCTTCTCAACCTTAGCACAGCCCTTCTGTTAGGTCCACGGCCACCATTCCAGCTTCGGTCTCACCTGCTCAGAGAGGAGGGCCCTGGTCACCCATTCTTAGGAAGTCCCGACTTTTCTTTATTCCACCACCCCGGTCATTTCCTTCCTAGAATTACAAAATAACCTGAACCTATTTCATTTCATTTTATTTTAAATTCATGTGTTAACCTGCTTAGTCTCACTCATTAGAATGTGAGCTCTGTGAAGACAGGGATGGTGCTGTACTGTGCACCTTGTGTTGGGCACCTGGTTAAAACACAATAAATACTGAATTAAACAGTGACTGACAGCAGACGTCTTTTTGAAGGGGCAACTTTTTTGAGAATTTAAAATGTCTCTTGAATTTTCATGATGGAGCTATAGTGAAAATTATAGCCTAAACATAGAATCTTTTCTTAGGAGAGCATTTCAGAGGGCTAATTCTTTGTGTAACATGCTCATACACCTTTAACATGGTAAATAAGTTTCATCTTTTACCACAAATGACCAATAGTTGAGCATCATATATATATTTAGAGACTTTCCCCCTGTACATGTATTTTTTTTCCTTAAGAGTCACAAGGCTTCAATATCATGACCCATTTACCACGTGGGTTGGGCAGCCATGGAGAAGTAGGTTTGCTCTTTTGAATAGATCTTTACAAGGTTTTATTTATGTGTTGGTTTTAAATTCGGTAATTCACCTAATCTGTAATTTATTAGACAGGGCAAAGGGCTAAACCATAGCTCACCAGTTTTGATCCTTGTTCATTAACTAAACAATTGTTATGTGCAGGTAGGTTTATATATAATACATCCCAACAACCCAGCCACAAAATACACCTTCCAACTTTAAGATAATTAAATTCTCTTAAACTTTCTGTAGCTGTCTATAAATCATCACTTACTTCCATGCTGATGGTGAGGAAGGCATGGAGGAAGTAGGCTACCCCCTTGGAAATGATCACTGTAGTGAACCATTCTGAAAGCTGTCATTCTGTGGGATTTTTTACGCAGCAAACATACATTTCAATATAAGATTATTGGGCTTAATCTGTGACAAATCCAATATCTTTAGACTACGTTATCTTGATATGGGTCATTGTAAACCTCCAAATTATCCCTAACGGGGGCCAAGCAAAGCATGGAATTAAAACAAAAAGTTGCCCATCTAACCACAAACATCTGTCTTCGGGTATCATAGATTCAAACTGTGAGTGACTCACGGTACCCAAAAATGCTTCCCAGACACAGGTCCTGCTGGTGACTCACTCCCTTCGACAGAGAGCACAAGCAACCTATCCTGTGGAACAGGGCCTACTTAGGGCAGAACATGAAGACTGAAGCCTGTCTACACATCAAAAATTATAAAGAATGTTGGAAAAAAGACAGTTTCAATAACCGCCCTGCACCCAAAAGGTCCTGTCTCCCTTTCATGAGATGCAGTCTGGTCTTTATGGAAGCCACCTCCAGCAGCTAATGGGCATTGCGGTGTGTGTGAACTGTGACCTAAAAGCGGGGAGACGCAAAAGCCAAATCAAGTGACATAAAGAAATCCCCATTCTGGTCCTAGGGTTGTCTGGCGAGCTATTGCTGTACTGTACGTACACAAACAGCTCTTCTTGGGTGGCAGTTTAATGCTGCTACACCTTCACTTGCAATTACACTGAATGGAGCTGCGACAAATCTTCGTAATGCCAATCTCATCTTTCCACCTCATTGACAGCTCAGGAAATGCATCTGAAATTCATAGTAGCCTCATAGCCTATGGCAAGAGAAATCCATGCTGCTAAAATTTTATTTTAGAATTCAAGCTGGTTTTTCTCAGTTTAGGATGCTCCGTTTTTTAATCTTTTGCTGCCTACCACACTGTATCAAAATAACCAGCCAATATTGTTCAACTGTCAGGGGCCTCAGCTGCCTCCGAAATTTTTCAGTACAAATAAATACTGGCACATATTAAAAATAATTCCAGGAGATGGAAGCTCACATTAATAGAATTAAAAACAGAAAAAAATATGTATAAACTTTGATTTAACTGCCCCCCTCTTTCCTTTACTGATTTAAAAAAAAAAAGCTTGACTAAATATTCAGACTGATTTAATGTTTAGGCTGATAGGGATGCTAGGCTGGGTCCCAAATTTGTGCAATGTTCAAAGGGAGAGAGATTTTAAAATCCCAGAAAAAGATATTTCCAAATTAATGGCATTGCCCGAATGCCTTGGCTCCCTGCACCCCACCAGGAAGGTTTATTATTTTCTGGTAAAATGTTGCTCGGATGGGGAGTGGTAGTCAGCGATGCGTCAGAGCTGCTCTTTGAACACATTAAAAAGCTGAATGCACAACAAAGAACAGATGTTCCAGCATGCCTTATTTATGCACCCATCAGCAATCTTCCAGTGACCACAAAACACAGCCTTTCCCCCCTCCTCTTCTCCATAATATTATTTTCTGATAAACTCGCCCTCTTTATTAATTTATTTATTTTTGACCCCAACTGAACTCCTGGGTAATTGTCTGTGTGTGTGCATGTGTGTGTGTTATTTGAAAGTCTGCCTCCATCAGAGCTGAATTCTATTGAACTGTGGAACAGGTGTGGATTCTGCAATTAGATCACATTTCAGAGAGAGAGACACTGAGGGTAATAATGGCGGTAAATTCTTCACAGTCGAATGCAGCGCCATAGCGACCAGCAACAATGAAGGAGAAGAGGTATTAGTATTAGGGGTGATTATTTTTCGTTTATGGGATCATCTGATTGAAAATGGCCATAAGGCACAGTGACCGTGTGTTTGGGGCTCACCAGCTGTAAGGCAAACTTGTTTTACTGGCACTTAGCTGAAATGCCTCACTCACCCACCCACTCTGCTTACAATTGGAAGTAGCGATTAGGAAGTGAGATATAATGCAGATTAAATGTTACGATGGACCAAGATCCTGTTGGGTTATTAAAACCCATTTGCTTTCACTGGTTTTAAAGGCATAGCACCTTTATTTAAAGCTCTAGCTCTAGATCTCTGAGCTTTAAAAGGTCGAAGGTAGAGGAGTGAGGGGAAGGGTTAGGTGGAGAAAAATAATTTAGACTCTAAAGAGAAGCAAGAATATTTCCTATTCCTACACAAGAAAGCTGCATTTTTTTCAGTGAGTGAATCTAATCTGTGACCTCAATTTGAGCTTCAGAAAAACATGATACATTAATACAGAAAATGCTCACCACCACAAACTGATTTAATAGACTGAAAATAAATAGTGCAAGCAATTCTCACAACAATATTCGGTCAATTTTGGAACTTCCGATTCTAAGTGGTATTTCCTTAATTTATTTTCCGTATTTTCCATGAAGTGGGAAATATTTGGTACCAAACTCGGTGGTGTAAAATCAGCCCTTGGGAGAGTTCCAGCTGTTCCCTGAGGCATCTCAGACTGGTGCTGCGGGCTGGCTGGCAGCAGCTGCTGTCCCTGGAAGAATAAAGGAAGCTAGACAACAGAGGGGAGGGGTTTGCACAAAATGAAGCCACGGGTATCCTATGGGCACATCAGGAATCTGGGCTCAGAAGAAAAACATGGGGGTGGCTTGATGAGATACAGATCCTCCCGCCCCACAGGCCTGGGAGCTCAGTATGAGAACCTCTGCTCTTTGTCCAGTGCTCTTGAACCCTGGATGGCCGAGGTCAGGAATCAGCATCATGCGACCCCGGATCACACAGCCAACATATTGCCAAGGGCAGAATTCTTTTTCTGGCACCAAGATGAGTTCTTTAGCTAAAACATCTGAGGGAAGGGAAAAGGTTCTATTGTCCATAATGGCTACCTCATACTGAGAAATCTGTTAGCAAGGGCAGGAATTTTCTGATTTGTATAGGTGGCCTAACTAAGATTCCTGGCAGAAAACCACACTTTCTGGCTAAGAATCAATACAGCAAGTACATGAATACCAATAAAAAATATGTGTTTTTTCTGCTACTACCCAACTCATTGTTTCTCCAGCCACCAAATGGTATCCAACATTTATTATTTCTCTCTCGGTTCCGCAAAATAGTTCCCATATTATTAACCACCTGAATTTAGCCACAAGGCCTTGATGTTGGGTAAATCACTGCCCCTCTGTGATCTTGATTTCTGTGAAATGAAGGACGAAAGTGGAGATGTAGTTTACAAATGTTAGCAGTAGAACCCATTTTATAAACAAAATATTAGCTAAGAATTGGAGCCGCTATCATTCAAAAGAGGGAGTGGGGCTTCCACTCAACTCTCTCTTCTTTATGGGACTTGAGCTGCTTTTACCAAATTTCAAGACTGCTCCAAACTGGGTACAAAATGTCTGAACTGAATGTTAGTGAACAGCCTCTCCAAACGAAAGTGAGACTGAATATCTGTGTCTCCCCCCAAGTGTCCCTGGGTGGAGAGTGAGTGGTTAGTGATGAGGGGTAACTATGCCAGCAATCTCACACATCAGCACCTAAAATAATGCTGCAGTTTCTACAAGCACCAGTTAACAGTCTCAGCTGCAAGGAGAGATTTGTCTCCACGAGGTCAGCCACCCAGTTTGACGGCCCTTTCTCAGCCTATTGTTTGAAAAGACCTACTGTTCTAGTTGTCCCAAAGACCTTTCTAACTGGCAGTGGAGCAAAAGTTTTCAGTGAGGTCCGACCTTCTCATTTGTCTTGGCTATCACATCTCATCAGTCATTTTAATGACATAATGATGGCCTAAAGATGGTATTTTTTGTATAGTGTTAATTTTATGTTTTCTCATCCAAGCTCCAGATGACTTTTCCAGTTCCATTCGGGTCTTGTCCAATAACCATATTGAGCATTTACCTTTAAATATGTGGATATACTTTGTCATACATTTTTTTGTTCATTTGCAAACAGCCTTTTTTGAAAACCAGAATGAAACATAGACAAATCTTTTCCCATATTGGCTTTGTAACAGTTATCTTCCTTAGCTGCAGCAATGGGAGAGAAATGGAGGTATTACTTATCGTTATTGATATGGTGACGACTCCTTTGCAGATGTTACGATGTCAATGTTTTGTGGCAAATTTGCATTGTGGCTTTAACATGCACTGACACACCTTGCCGTTTAGTCACTTGAGGGAGCACTGACGAGAGGCATGGCAGCCCTGTGTTGGCAGATTGTAGGAGATACTGCCTGCAAGCTCTGAAAATGAAGAAGTCAGACTATAGAATTCTGATTGAAAGCTTGACATCATGGGACCAAGTGATCCAAACAAGATTTAAATCACAGCCTCTGAAACAGAAGAATTCATTAGCTCTCTGGTATTCAGTGTAGCAACAAATCAGTGATGGCATTAGCTGGGAATCATACATCCTCTGTCCAGTAAAGGAAATTGGATTTATAAAAGAGTTAGTGGTTTGTTTGAAAAGCAAAGAAACATCTTTAGAATTTTATTTTTCTCCTGAATTTTACTAAGCCTATCCATCCTTCCAAAAGAGCGATGACTTAATGATAAAGTAACATTCAAATTATGCTTCCAATGCCAACTCAACACATAAAAAGTAAATGACTGATTATAGGCAAACATCTTTCAAATGGATCTAAACTGGAATTTCTGAATGTTGCTCTTGCCACTATACTTTACCCCCTTCAAGACTGGGAGAGAGACTCAGCTTCAATCTGTTTTGCATTATGATAAATACAATAAATCCAACACAAATACAAAGTATCAGTTAAATATAAGATATTAATAGTGTATAATTAAGCTTTGACTCCAAAATCTTAGGTTTGAATAAGCTATTTCATTCATACACAGAGATGAAATCAACAAAACTAGTGGCTAAGGCATTTGGTCAAAGGGTAGTTCCCACCCCCACCCCCACCCCCACCTTTGGCTTGCAGCCTGTTTGATACATTATATTGGTAACCCTTATAGCAGAATGCTGACCACACGAGTCATGTATGCTAACAGCCATCACTCCAAACTTATTTCCAATCACTGGCAACACAGTTGTTAAGGAGCTATTTTTCTCTTAAAATATATGTAGAGGAAAAATGGGGAATTTCTATATTAATGACATGATAATGACATTTGGAAAATAAAATGGTGATGACATATCCTCTGTGGGAATATTATGCCCTCAGGCTAACAAAAACAGCTTACCTGTTTAACTTATTACAGTATTTTATAAACATTTGTAATGAGTAACTCAGTTCATCCTGAAATAACACAGTGCTACGTTTTCTTTTATGCCCATGAAGAGAGAAGATGCTAATTGCTCACCTACAGCCTACCTAAGAAACTGATGAAAATTCATCGACAATAAAATAAAAATAATATCATTTCCAGTACCTGCATGATACTCATTCTGGTGAATCATCCCCAAAGACTTTTAAAAATAAAATAGAGTTTTGATTCTGTGTTTGCCAGTAATTTGCTACAGAGTTGGGCAACCATTTGGTTTCTCAGTTCCCTTCCATCAAAGAGTCAAGACCAATTATTTGAGCAGAGTGTAAAAGTGGATAGGTGTGAGTTAAAGAACTTTGGAATTGCAGAGATAAAAGATTTTCTCGCATGGAATGCCATTATTATTAATATTATTTCCATCACCATTATTTATGCTCCCAGCACACGTATTGTGAAAATGTGTTATTCGCGTAACTGCTATGCCCTCACCATGTCATTTGCAAAATCACCATGTTCTTCTCACAGAAATGTCACTGAAATGTCATTTTTACAATAGCTGCATTATGAATCTGCTATAACTTGAATTGCTTTACAATGAAAATGCAATTTCTTAGCAATTAAAATTATTCCACCCACCCCAGTCAAATAATAGAAAGTCGCCTCCCTGTCCAATGTTGCTTACAGTGCACTGCAGAATACTGCAAATGAAACAGTATGTCTTCTCACATGCCCGGGAAGGTCTTTGCCTTGGCCCTACTAGTGTTTGCATTATACCACATGTGATTATCTGCTAAACCTGATCTGAACAAGTGTAACATATTGCTAAAGCTCTTACAGGATTGGAAGACTGCACTCAATCATATTCTTTTAACTTTACCCAGGACCCTAACCACATCTAAGTTCGCAAGTATAACAACACTAGATCAAGATATGTAAGATACTAATGTCAGATTTTTTCCTTATGGGAAGAAATTCTTCTTATAAATGTGACACATTATCATTAAGTCTACTTAAATCCCCTTCTGGTATTCACTCAAAGTTTCTTCTAACTGCCTTTCAGAAACTGTGACTTGATATGCATTAGTAGCATCATTAATAAGAAAGGTAGCAATGTACAAAGCATAATAAAAGGTAGGCTCTTCTTAGAGTGAAATTATTAATGGATATAGGGTAATATTTGGAGATATTTTTAAAGGCTTATTTGCTAATTTGCTTGTTTTCAAATGAAATCTTACATGGAAACCTAAGATGTACAGGGCTAAAACATAAAGCATGGAGATTTTTGAAAATGAAAGTCTGTGCTCAGCTCTCTAGAAATAAGAAAAAAATGTATTTAAAGATATGCTTCACCAGATTGAAAAATAAAGAGCATGGAGGCCATGGGATAAATACAAATGTAAGTAGACCAGAAACGTACATGGGCAGCCTGGCCTTTTGTCTTTGCCCTTTGACACTCACTTGAGCAAAGCCGTAGGTGTGGCTGGTATTTGTTTACCTCCAGTCTAAAGCAAGTGGTGTGGTGTTTAGGCCAAGAGCAGGACCAGGCTTCAAACAGCTGAAAAATTAGGAGAAATGGGGAAGCTGCTACACGTGAGATATAAGCCCTAGGTGAACCCCCCTGGAAGCACACCCAGCCCACTCCCCAAAACCATAGAAACTGTGCTTTATATCAAGGCCTGAATCTTCACAGAAGCAAAGAGGGATTTTCAAGAACAAATAAGAACAATCAAAAATTCACAAGCTCTTCAGAAAATGTAACACCATAGAAGAGATGAATGAACAGAAGAACTAACTCATGAGGAAATAAAGCTAATAAAAGAAGCAAAAAAGGCTTTAAATGAAACATGTTGACTATCCCTAGAGATATTCCAAAAGATGGTACAAACATGAAAAATAAACACCTCTAAATATTAAAAGCACAATATCAAAATTAAAGCATCAATATATAAACTGAATAGCAGAATCAATACAGATGAAGAGCGTGTTAGCCAGCAGTAAGATTGGAGCTAAAGTAAAAATTAATACTTCAGAGTAAAAGGGCTCACTGAATGCCCAACAGGATAAATAACAATAGATTTTAGAAATTCCTTAAAAAGAATAACTTTAGAATACAAAAATAGAGCTTCTAGAAAGGATTTGGAAAGATAAAAATGGAAACAAAAACTCTACTGAAGTTTGCGTTCTCATGGGCTAAAAGAGATGGCAGAAGAGGATATGAGAGATATTTGTTTTGTACTTAAGTCCTATATAAAGAAAAACTAGCCTTCAGTAATTTTACCATCTATAGGCCACCTCAGGAAAAAATATTCTAGCAAAATGAAAAATAAATTACACAAAAAGTAAGCTATCAGACATAAGAAATGAAGAGCGAAGACACCAAACACATTCCTACTTAAATCAAAACATGTTTTGACATACATGGGAAGAATTATTAACAATTTGGAACTAAAGTTGCAAATGACCTCAACATGGGAGGGATTCTAATAAAAAAAATCCGACTCCATTTTTGGCACTTGACTGCTGACAGTCCACTTCCCCTTTTCCTTCTGCTTCACATATGGGCAAGCTGATAAGAAAGCTCCGATTATCCTGCCTTTGGTGCCAGCAGGAAATTCAAACCACACAAATTCTGCCAGTGTGCAAGACCCCTGACTCAAGCTCCAGCCCTAACCACAATAAAAGCTGAGCCAGTCTCCTTTCCCTGCTTTCTCAAGCCATGTTTGGACCAGCTTGAAAGTCCGCCCAGCTCTCCCCAGAAAGGTTTATTATGTAAGTAATCAACCTTTCCATATCATCTAGATGTGTGGGGGATGGCATCAGTCTTGACATCCAAACCAAATCTTGGATAGGAAATCTATACCACCTCTACAAGGTGACCATAATTAGTGTAGAGAGAGAGACATAGGAATAAATAAAGTGAAGGAAAATGTATAAATACTGCTTAACACTAGATATTAATTTTATAAATAAACACATTTAAATTGTAAATATTAAAAGTCCTAGAAAACAGAATATAAAAATTCAAAATAATAAGAGAAAAATATAATTAAGAAAATTTGCTCAAAAGGAAAGAAACTGAAAAAGCAAAAAAAAGTTATTAAAAATTAGGAAGAATTTTTATGAAAAAGTCCATAATGCAATAATTGTGAATGAACCAAAATTTCTATTAACAAACAGTGACTCTTAGGTTGGTAAGGAACAGAAAGCACAAATAAGTATTTTAAAATTGATTTTAGAGAGAGGGAAGAAACGGGGAAGGAGGGAGGGATACAAAGAGACAAAGAGGGAGGCAGGGAGAGAGAGAGATGGAAACATTGATTTCTTGTTCCACCTGTTTATGCACTAATTGGTTGATTCTTGTATGTGCCCAGTCCAGGGACTGAAGCCGGAATAATGGTGCATCAAGATGACACTCTAACCAACGGAGCTACTTGGCTAGCACTACAAATAATAATTAGTGGTAGTAAAAATAATCATAACCACTGTAGATATTAAGTTTTAATAAACTATAAAGAAAATCTTATAAAAATAAATGTAAAATTTAATGAACTGAATAGCTTTCACACACACACACACAAAACATATCAAAACTGATCTAAATCTTCTTTCTGAAGACAATTCTCTACCTAAGTCTCAAGTTTATTAGGCATATTTCTGCTTTTCAAGTTATTGCAGAGGTGAGATAGAAAATGAGAGTCTGGAGATTCTAGGAGTTAAAGGGTTGAGAGTTACAGCTATTGTTCACCTCCAGATGGTAAATTGTTTTCAAATTCGCTCATAGTCACAGGACTAATTTTGTGGCCATTAAAATACAGACTAGAAGAAAACATCAAATAAAAAATCCTGGCTGTCACACCTTTTTTAAATCCTCTGATTGGATTAAGATGGCTCCTTGTAAACCCTCTTTAATTGAACAGAATGGTTCAGGGACCTAACAGTAAATAAAGCAAGAATCCTGATTAGCTCAGAGGACCCATATTTACGTTTAGAACAAGGTCTCACCAAGAAAATAGTGTACTTCATTTTGCACAAAGAGAATCATTTTTTAAGTATTTAAGATAATTTTGTTTCCAAAAGTACCAACTGCCTGGATTTAAAAAACAAACAAAACTGTAACTGTTCCATACACCTGGAATCACACATTTTATTGCAGGAATTAGACTGAGGAAGTCCATCTATAGATGTGACCGAGGAAAATTATGAAACTGGAAGATCCAAAGAGGACAGTTAAGAGCCAAGGAGAACAATGGACTGTGGAACTGCTCCCAGGGACCATGACTAGAGTCTCATCAAGAAATACATCCAACCCCCAGAGTAGAAGCTGCACCACATGTTCCCAGATAAATTTCAGAATTGCTATGGACTAGTAACTACGCATTCTTCCCCTTTCCAAGTTCCATTAACTCTGCTTCACCATTATAGATGGTGTGCGGGGGTGTGGGGGGGATATTATACATAAGATTCCTTTTTTTTTTTTACTTAGGTTCCAGAAGAGAAGTTGAATCTAGTCATAATGTATTCAACAGATCGTAATGCCACAAGTGAATGAGATTTTTTAATGTCTTGGTGAGCAGGTGAATGTATTTTCCCTGTAGTAGAAAGAACATTTTTAGTGACCAAAAGGATGACTATGGTAGGCTGTTGCTTATTAACAATTACATGCTCACATTTTGTTGCTGTCAAGGACCTCTAAGGGACAGAGTGTGGTATCTCAGCTCATTGATTCTGAGCTTATCCATGTGACTCACTTTGGCCAATAAATAATGAAAAAAGGTGATGTTTGCCCCATTTGGTTTGGTTCACATCTCTTATGTTCCTACCCTCAGTCATGAAAAGAGCATGTGCCAAATACGAGCTGCTTTTTCAGCCTGGGTCCTAGAATGAAGAAACCAAAGAAGCAAAGCCCAGCTGAGCCCAGCCAAGACAATAAGAATTACAGTATATCATATAACACGAGCAAAAAATAAATGATATTGCAAGCCATAGAGTAAATGGACATACTATCACAGTATTGAATAAAATACTCTCCAACTTATGTTATTAGACTAATACAAACTTTTTATCAACACCAAGAAAGAAAAAGAAGAAAACAAGAAAATACATAGGCCATCTCACTCATAAACATGTATTATAATTTCTAAACAAAATATTGTCAAACTCAATCTAGCATTGCATGGAAAGGATACCTGATGGATAACCCATGAATGCAAGATTGACTCAACAGCAAATGTGTCAACAGAAAATGTGTTAATAAAATGTGTTAATAAAAGCATCTCAGGAAGGAGGATGGTCTTGAATCTAATAAAAGCTACCTATGATGAACCTACAGCAAACATCTATTTAAAAGTAAAATATGAAAAGAATTTCCTTTGATATCCAGAAAAGTGTGTTTATTGGATGATCTAATAAACTTCACACAAAGGTTTTTAAAATGAAAAAAATAAGAATTGGAAATGAAGAATCAACAATATCCTATTTCATAGATGGTATGACAAACAACCATTTGAGAAAAGTAAAATTTACTGTGTTCCTGTCTAAACCTTACCTTTTCTTATAGGTTTGTATGCTAAGCATGTATACATAAAAAAAAGTAAGTTCTTCAATAATACATTGGATTTTAGAAAAGATTAAGCAAGGTTGCCAAACATAATATTAATAAACAAAAGCCAATTGCATTTTATGTACCAGTAACAAAATGAAAATATAATTTAAAAGATATACAATATAAATATCAACAAAAACATAATATACATAGAAAGAAATCTAACACAATATGTGTGAAGTCATAGGCAGACATTTTTAAAATTTGAAAGCCATAAAGGAGATCAAATAAATAAAAGTCTTCCTATCTATGAACATGGTGAGTTATATTTTAAAAATGATAATGCTCACCAAATTAATCTCTAGATAAACTGCAGTTCCACATGGAATCCCAGGAGGATTTTTCTGGAACTTGGTAAGTAATACCCAAATTCATGAGGAATGAAAAATGGTCAAGAATAATCCAAACCAAAAAGCTAGGCTTACCAGATGTCAAGACTCTTTATGAAGTCCTAGCAATGAACACAAGATGGTGTTGAAATAGAAACAGAGAATTGAACAGAAGAATACAAAGCCCAGACAACAAAGTCTACTACATTAAAAGTAAGTATTTCTATTTATTAAGAATATAATAAAGAATATGAAAAGACAACTTACAAATGGAGTGAAATATGTGACACAAACTGACAATTCAATTCTGAAATATACAATGTCCTCATCTAAACATGCTTATACAGAAGAAGAATCAAGCCTTTCCCATAAACATGCAAAAAATGAAAAATATCCTTAACATCAGTTAGGAAAATATATTTAAAAATTCAGTGAGATACCATTTCACACCTACAGGTTAGTAATAAGAACATAATGATAATAATAAAGTCTTGCAGTACCAAATTTTATTTGGCACATGAAGTCATGTTATATCTTATCCACTACTGGTTGGATTCTAAAATAGTGCTGCTATTCCAGAAACCTACTTGGGAATTACCTCCAAAGCTGAAGATACTCTTTTCCTGTGAACCAATTATTGTAATCCTAGATAAGTATACCAGAGAAACTTACACATGTGCCACAGGTGAAATTAAAAACCATCTAACTGTCTGGCAACAGGAGAATGCATGAGTAAATTGTTGTATACTCACAGTGTGGTATAGTATACAACAGTGAAAATGAACTTCATCTATACGCACCCATATAAATGAGTCTCAAAATTCAACTTGAAAAACAAAAGCAAGTTAATAGAAGCATCTATTTTGCATGAGTCTATTTATATACATGTTGACAATGGACAAATTAAAAACCATGTTGCTTAGGAATGCATACAGACATAGTAATATTTTAAAGAAAAATGGGAGCATGAATAACGCAAGTCAGGATGGTGGCTGCTTTTGGAGGCAAGGAAAGGAAATGCATATACGGAGGGGCTCAAAGACACGGGGAGTGTTCTAACTCTTCTGCTGCATCCCTGCAAGTTGGCTCATTTTATTATTATCTATTACTATTTTTTAAATAGTACTTATATGTTTCATGTGCATGCTGTATGTATGCTGTATATCACAATTTTTTTAAAAGCAGAAAGTGACTAGCTTGTAGAGATGACAAATACATTCCAATTGAACAAGTGATAAAGCCAACGCTTATAATGTAATATGAATAGAAATTTGTGGTTTTGGAATAAAGAAATAAAAACTCAGTGATAACATTTTATATGGATTAAAAAAATGCTTACCAGTTCCCATGGAGAGCCCTGGGTATGCCATGGTTTCTCAAAGTAAAATAACTATTGTATTATTTAGGATTCTCTTGGTTATACATGATAGAAACCCAAAAGCTCACTTATCTTAAGCAAAAGAATGAAATCTGTTGGAAATTCACAGGACTCTGAGAAGGGTAGGGGTGAAGTCATCCTCAGAAATGAGGCTTCCTCTATAGAACCAAAGAGTTCATTTTCCTTATTTTGCAACAAGATTTTTTTTTTTACTTATTTTAGGTTTTTAAATTTCTAATGCTTTTAATCAAAAGAATCCTAAATAATACAATTAGCAATTTTACTTTGAGCAAAAGACTCCTTTGCTGTCTTTTGTCTCTGTTTAACTCTATGTGCCAACTTTCTTCTTTTCTATCGATGTCTTCCACAAGGCAATAAACACTGACGACTCCTCTAGGACTTCATGTTTCAGAGCCTCACCACAGAGAGGAATGGAAACACTTTCCTGGAAACTAAGTTTAAAAATCTCAGAGGGCTCAGTTGGCTCAGCCTAGGTCAGGTGCTTATCCCAGGGGTGACCAACTGCAAGTAGGGGGAAGGGGACTGGGGGGTACATAGAATTTGTAAGAAGATGATGCCACCAAGTCAAGTCCCATTGATTGAATGAAGGCAGGTTCCTTTCCAACCCTAGGTGCTCACCTTAAATACACCTTCTCAGGAATGCCTCTCCTAACTACACTATCTAAAGTAGGTGCCCTACTCTTTTCCTTTCTCACAGCACCCCCTATGTTTCCTTTATAGCGCTCTCCACAATATCTAACTATATTATATTTATTTATTAGTTCACCTGCTGTGGTAGGCAGAATAGTGGCCCCCAAAAGATGTACATTCCCTAATTCTCAGAATCAGTGACTAAATTACCTTCCATGATCAAAAAGAACTTCACAATGCAATTAAGGCCACTGGACCTTGAAATGTAGAGATTGTCCTCATGGGTCCAATCTAATCACATTAATTCGTAAAAGCAAAGAACCCTGCCTGGCTGTAGTAATAAGGAGATGTGGTAACAAAAGAAGGGTCAAAGAAATGTGACATGAGAAGGACTGGCTCTCACATGGCTGGCTTAAGAGGATGAAGGAAGAGGGCTGTAAGCCAAGGAATGCAGATGGCCTCTAGAAAAGCAGATAAATTTATTCCTAGATGCTCCGGGAAGAAACTCATCTCCAGAAAGAAACCTATAGCCCAGTGAGACCTGTGTTGGACCTCTGCCCTACGGAATGTTAAGATAATAAATTGGTACAGTGTTAACCACAAAATATGTGGTTATTTGTTACAATAGCAATAGGAAACCAATATCCCCAGTTACTGTCTTTTACTAGAATGCGGTCTTCAAGAGCGAGGGAATATGTCTATCTTTTCCACTGCCATCCGGCTTGTAGCACAGAACCTAGCACATGTTGAATGAATAAGTAGATGAATAAATGCATGAACTAAGAAATCTGTGACTCATATCCAAAAGTTCATCTTGCAGTTTTTATAAGAAGTGTTTATCTTCCCTCTTTGGGAGTTGCAAGTGTGGAAATCAAACAGAAAATGAAGCTGATGATCTCAAGTTTCTCTCTATGGGTCAGAAGGGAAAACATTGGCTGAGAGAATGTGAAAAATGAGCCCTTTTCTGCAAAGAAAGAATTAATGCCAAGCCAAGAGAACAATCAAAGATGCTAGCAAATCATAGATCTGGGACAGCACTTACTGTCTATCTGAGCCTTCAGATAGGATGTGGTTTCAGTCAGCTGACATTCCCTATTCAATTTCCAGAAGGATCACACTAACTTGGTAAAATGCTGGGTCACACATATCAACGCCAAAATGGTCTCTTATCTGGTGCAGTTAGGTTTTATGATTTACATCCATTCATAGAAACTAGTAACTTTTCCAGAAGAAAAATGATGGCATGTTCTAAGGAATGTGTCCTTTTTCAGGCAATTTGTTTTTGAAGAGAAAGTTCAAATTGCTCATCAGATAATTCGCTCTGTCTCTATAGGCTCAGCAACAGAATAGCTTTAATACTCAGAACCAACTAGTTAAAACTGGCAGCTTTCTTTACCTGGAAGAGTAAAGTAAGAGTTGTGCCAGAAATATGAGCAAACCACTGCAAGGGAAGGGTTAAAGTACTACACCTGAGATGAACTCAGACTCAGGGCCATTGAAATATGGTGATGTATACACAGCACAAGTTGTTAGAGGGATAAAAGAATGGTCCTTGACTACTTTCATACAAAACACAGCATGTGTAATGGCTTTGCATGGTGGTCCAGCCAACCAGTCAAGCTCTGAGTGGAGAAAACTTGCCTTGCCCCTCAGAGTCCAGGAGCACCCAATAGCAGTAAATCGCTCTTCCCATCTGCAGATGAATCTCCACATCTGAAGCAGAGGCCTTACTCTCACTTTCTTCTCATCCCCAACCACCCCGCCCCAGCTCCCACCCCACCAAATATTCTTAAATCCACGAATCGCTGTCTCTCTTCATGGTAACTGTGGAGGAAATGATTTGGGATGGAATTAAGTGGGCACAGGTGGTATTACGGTACATATTAGCTCCCAGCATAACATCTGCTTCAGATTCTTCAAAGTTTCTTATTTTTACAACAGTCTTCTTTGTCTATTTTCTCTTTTTTGTAGTTCTGTGGGGTTGTTTTTTTTTTCTTCTTATTTCAAGTCCTGGGAAGAAAGAGGACATGGGGGTGGCAGACAGAGGAATTTCCATATGCTTCCTGCGACGATGGCATGCGGTTGTGCCTGTTGGTGTATGAGGAGGCCACAGTGCTCGCACTTTCTAGATCAGCACTGTCCACCAGAGCTTTCTTCAATGAAGGAAAAGCTCGGTATCTGCCGCACTAGGTCGGCCACCAGCTTCACGTGTCTTAAGATGTGGCTAGTCTGACACTCTGAATTTTTTATTTTGTTCAAATGTAAGCAATTCAAATGTAGCCTTCTGTGGCTAGTAGCCACCATCATGGGTAGCACATTCTAAACATATGATGAGGATTAGAATTCCAGTTCACTTTTATCTATACTTTGCATTATCCTCAATTTATTTAAGATAAATTCCTGTAATGTGAAAGTTTGCATCTAAAAATATTCATGTTTTCCCAAGCATAACCACTCTCTTCTCTTTTTCTCTCTTGAGTTTATTCCACTTTGCTTCTTCTGTAACTCTTATTCCTCCCCCAGTCATATGCAATCACTTACACACTGTCCCCAGAACACTAGATATAGTGAAGAAGGAGGTGTCTGCCATACCTGTGTATATTGCTTAATATATATACACACACATATGTATGTATGTATGTATGTATGTATACACACACTCATATGCACATGAGAAAAAGGAGGAAAATGTGTGATGGCTAGTCTCACAACATTTTCTAATGCAAATACACAAGCAATGTGTACCTGCAGAGCCGTGAGTGCCACTCATTACAGAGTACTTTCACAATGACAATGCTCCGTCCAAAGTGAAATGTATGATGAAGTGTCACCATTAACAAGGAAAGGAGAAGCAAAACAGAATTGGAGGTTTTTGAAAGGTTTAGACCTTTAGTAACTTTAGAGGTTTGTGAAAATACTTTTTCCCCTCAAGGGATGTTTTTCTTCTCTTAAGCCATTATTGGTCGAGTGAATATTTAATAGGTAACTTGCCTTTATTCCTAAGTGGTAGGCTAGACTGTAACTAATAAAGCCTCTTGTTTAACAGTCTTGCTGTCTTTCTATCATTGAAAAAAGATGGGGACTTGCTATCCTGAATCCAACCAGATCTAAAACCTCCCATCAGAAGTTAATGTTTGGTCTCCAAGTTTAGTATCCATAGTCTCTTAAATGTCATCACTAACAAGAAAAGTTTCATTACAGCAAAATGTTTCTCAGAAGGGCATGAGAACAAGCATGCCATTCCAGCAGGGCCTTCCTCCTGACTGCTGTCTCCACCAGCAAGAATAGACACGAGGGAACATCCTACAAGGAGACAGGGTAGGGATTCACCACAATCCTTCCAAGGTGGGCCGTAGCCTCAATATCTTTTTAAATAGCATTCTGTTTTTTCATTTTTTGTGTTTTAGAAAGCAGATCTGAAATAAGGATGGGTGTGCTCATTTTTATCTGAGAGGCACAGACATACTGGTGTGCCAGTAGGCATGTGATACAGGGAAGACAAGCAATCGGAGTACGTTATTAAACCAGTGACTGCAGTGAGTGACATAAGGCGAACCCCAGGGAGTGGGATACCATGTAAAATACTGGCTCCGGGACAGGGGAATTAGGATATGTGCGCATTGGTTAAGGAATGCCTCAGAGGGTGTGTTAATGCCCAGACACATCGCTAGGGTGAAGCAGGTTTTTTTGACCCAAGAGCAGTCCTCTGACAAGGCTGCAGGTGCTGGCCGCTGGAAGCCAGACCGGCATGCACCACTAGGGTGAGAGGTCCTGGGAGCATACGGGCATAGACAGGATCTGCTACATAAATATACAAAATGAAATGTTTTTCAGAGTAAAGAATGTTAATTTTATAGAGCTCCTTTTAGTTTTTCCAAATATTGTACTTACTGGCTGGAAGAGGGAGTAGTCTAGATTTTGGTGAATTCTTCCATATTCAGTTTAGGATTTAATGAATTTCAATAATAATTTTCCCATAGTTCTAAGATAAAGGAAAACTAGTCTTGATTTTTATACAGAAGAAACTCTGTATTCTTGATTATTTTAGCGACATTATTTTCCCTAATATGTTTCCATTTTTCATCACATGGAGTAATCTGATTTTTTTAAAGGTATCTCAAATTTGAATGCACTAATGGATGTGTCCTATGTTGAAAAGGCACCGAACTCCATGCAACTCCAGCTGCGGATCTCCCAATTGTGAAGAAATATCAGGAAAAAGGCCATGAAGAGCATGAAGCTTTCACCTACATCAGGGTGTGTGTATGGTGGTTTAGTGTACTTAAACATGAAATGATGAACAGTAAAACCCCACGTGGCTTCAGTCGGGCATGTGAACAATTAGCGTAGAATCCATCTGTCATAGATCATACTCAACAGAGAAGTTTCTCTCTCCGAGAAAGTCAGGACCTCAGGCTTTATATAACATCCAAAGTAAAGAACATAAATCAGAACTCCCCAAACCCTACTCATAAGGATGATACAGGTTTGCTGGAGGGTAGCCCATTATGGTGGAGTATGGAAGGGGTGGGGATAGAGACTGGCCTGAATTCAAGGGAGTTACCATGAAGACCACTCACAGAAACACAGAGCAGAAGAAACAAGTGGAATGAGGAGTCAGGAAGAAGAACCAAGATATGGGACTATCAGACAAATCCAAGAATCCAATGGGGCACAGACATTGCTAGAATCATGATCAGGGGAGGAAGAAGCCAGAATGAACATCTTCTTCAGGAACAAAAAAAGTCAGTGAGGGAGAGAAGGGTAAAGAACTAAGAGGGATGCTGAGGAGTGTGGCACAAAGTGGCCCAGGGTCTCATCTGTGAATGCCAGCAACCATCAAAGACTCATGTGGCCTTAGTACATCCTTCCATCCAGCAGTAAAAAAAATTTTTTTATCCTCACCTGAGGACATTTGTTTCATTGCTTTTAGAGAGAGAGAAAGAGAAAGAGGAGGGAAGAGAGAGAAACATCAATGCAAGAGAGAAGCATCGATTGTTTGCCTACAGTAGATGCCTGAGACGAGGATCTTATGCACCTAGACCAGGGACCGGATCCGCAACCAGGTATATGCCTGAAGTGGGATTTGAACCTACAACTTTCAGTTACTGGATGATGCTCCAACCAACTGAGCCACACCAGCCAGGGCCAGAACACATAGGCACATGTGTAAATAGCATCCTAAATGACAAGGCTCATTCAACTTTGTATTTCTTTTAGCTGGCATATAAGACAATATGTTTGAGATTCTGCTCATCAGGTTAATATTTTTTAACTATTTATTGATAAAAACAGCACATATTTATTATAAAAACCTGGGAACATGCAAGAAAATTTAAAGAAGAAAATCAAAGTCTCCAACAATCCACCTTCTTTGAAATGTTTATATGTGTTTTATAGTCTTAACAAAATATGAGTAGAGTATAATATACTACAATATAATATAATGTTCTGTGGCTTTTTAACATAATTCTTCAGAGTAATATTCCAGTCCATTGAATTGTACATTGTCCACTTGTGAGAAATTCTTCTAAGAATATAATATTTTTAGAGGTAAAAATGTCACCACCACTACCACAACACTGTATACAAAACATACAAAAGAGCAAAATGGTGGTTTGTGTCACTTCCTAATGTGTCAGGGTTTCTGCATCGTTCCCACTGTTAGCACTTCGGTGTCCCAGCAGGAGAGAGATTGCACATTTAGATGAAGACAGTCTGAGGAAGGTTTGGGGAAGGTTTGGCAGTTAGGGAAACTGCCAGGACCCAGAAGGTAGGAACAACAGGACTGCTGTCTCCTCTGGACCCGAAGAGCAGAGGAGAGGAGCAGTTACCAAAACATGGAGAGACAGTCACGGGCAGATGGGCTGCCTGCGCAGGAACTGTGCCCTGGGTCCAGGGAGAGCGCCAACCTGAGACAGCCCTGCTGGGAGGGCGCTGGGAAGAAACAGTCACCAGTCCTGGGCCTCTCTTCCTTTGGCCTTCTGCCAGTGAGCCTCTACCCCTTGCGGAACCCACCTAGAAATCAGCTACCAAGGAAGTCTTCTGATGTTGTCCAAATAGGCCAGGTTTCTGTGGCGGAAAGCAAGGCAGAGAATGCAGGCTAGGAAGTGGAAGCTCTCAAGCACTAGTGCCTAGGAGGGGGTATTTCTGTTGACTATATATTCTGGGTAGCAGAACCTATCTGTCTTTCATTCATTCATTCATAATTAGTCACTTATCAACAAAGGTATTCAAACTTCATGTTAATATTAGCAAAAGTGGCAGGGGAGCTGATAGCCTAAATGTCTTGCAATAGGTAATTGTTAAATGTTGGTACATCAAAGGATAGAGTTCTATGCAGATAGTAATGATACATATTATTCAAATAATTATGTCAATTCTCTTTTTTCATTTTCATATGCTGGCAAAGCCACATTTGGAAGAGATTTATAACCTAAGGAATTGAACCACAGTTCTGAAGGTAGAAAAATTTTCATTCAGTCAAGTGTGGATAACTTTCTAAGTGTTGGTGCCAATTCCTTTCTATCTTATGTTTGAAAAAAAGACAATTCCCTGAAGTCTGGTTCAGAGTTCTGACTTAATTTTGATTTAATTCTTTTATTCTAAGCAGTCAATATCCAAATTTGATATCAGAGAAAAATATTTGAGTGCAGACATTAGAAACAAATAGTCCACAGAAAATGGGCTTAATCCAGAACAACTAAAAAAAAATCTCGCCCTGTTTCCTTTGACTCTCTGGCTATTTATTTTCTTCCACCTATTTAGTATTTAATCAAGTTTTCTTTACAGTCAATAGCTGACACAAGGTGTTCAATTATTAGTTGTCTTAATAGTCTTAATTCAATAGTAGAGTGTACGCAGCACATATAAAACAGTATCTCTGCAGCTGCACAAGTGAGAATAACTTTGACCCCACTTAACCAGGTCACTTTTCTGGGAGACTAAAATACATCTTCCTCTAGTCTAGGTCATGGTGACCTTGATAAGTCCCCAGGCCAAAATGGCTTCCAGCTGTTTTTTGTACCAACCTGGATGGACCAGCCATATAACTTTTCTAACTAGAAACATTTCCTGGAAAGGCCACAAAAATTAAACTCCTTATCCAAATTATGAGACTTTTCAATTGTTGGTATTTTGTGGTAAAAGATAAAGTCTTAATACTCCGTTCGATTAAATAACCCACATTGCACAAAGACAAAACATGAGTTAGTATGTTTGAATGGACATAAATGCCCTTCTTCTATGTTTTATTAGGGTCATATAAATGAGAAGAGATAACCTGTAATAAAAAAAAACATGTTATTCACTATTACTAACCATCTTAGAAAAAATGCCATTTGCTTTTTATGGCATTTGTTCAATACTCCTGTAAATGACAGAGGGTTTGACTCTCGCGAGAGGAGAGAGAAGTAAAATCTTCCTGGGGAAAGGTGCCTTGTTGTGGGCAGGTGCCTCTATTGCTTAGCCCAGTGAAATGCTGTTCCAGAGGGCCTTCTGCAAGCAGAAACTGACATCATGTATGCAAAGCCCAGGTAACAATGATGGTAAATCATCCCCTCCTTAGACGGTAAGGTGCTACGTGTGGGTCATTGAGAAAGTGAGTTTACAGAGTTATTTTTAAGAAACGGATTTTATTACAAGGCAAGGAATCATGATAAGTATTTAAACAACTAATTAATGTTTTTCAACATTATCCCCTAATCAATTCAAGCATCTCTCTTAGTTTGGGCCAAGCTTTTTTCTGTGGTCAGGAGAATAAAATAATGGCTCCTCAAAAGCACTCTCAGACTTCTGTTTATGTAGCATCAGAGCCACCTGAAAACTCGCCCCATTTTGCAACCCTTTGTATACCTTCTAAAGAGCCCAATACATTGTCAATAAGCTTTTCTCTTTTTGGGTAAAAATTTTTATGGCACATACTTTGCCCATAGAGGTGGGGGAGTGGGGGAACACATGTTTAGGACTGCGGCCATTTTAAACGAAAGGGACGCCAAATCACACACTGTCGTGCAGCTGATCCACTTTGCAATGTTGTCACACATGCCTAACAAAATATTGTACTGCCGACACCATCCTTGTATTCTGCACTGGTAATTAACCTTGTAGCGTTATTTTAAACAAGCCTCATGCATATGTCATAAAGCAAATGACAAATTAAATGTTCAGATATGATTACGAAAGCTATTTTCCTTTCGGATTTAATTCTGTTCCAGGCAAAGCTTCTGTTAAGTGGAATTTTATAGATCTGTAAAGCTGGAAAGAACTTTAAGACTCCACTTACCCTCCCTGTTTTTGTTTTTCTTTTCTTTGTTTTGCTGCCCAGGGCAGAAATGTGAGTCAATCAAGGTCACACAGCTGGTTTGTGCAGAATCAGTAATAGATGCTCCTGACCTCAAGGTTTATACTCATTGCTCTGGTCTTTCTCTTGGTGGATTAAGCATATGGCCCACTATGAGGAGAGGAAATATTTGGCCTTATAGATTAAAAACAAGCATATGTATTTGCCTCTGAAAAATGTCCAAGATTCATTCCTGTTCTATTTCTTCTTTGCCTTTTCATTTTTCCATGTCAGCCAAACTTTTTCTAGAAACATTCTCAATTTTTACAAACTCATTAAACCTCAAAATTCCTTTTACCCCAACTAACACACTTCAGCTTGGTCCACGCAGTTCAGTGACATCTCTGCACTGCTGTGGTCATTTATTCTCTATCCACGTGGCTGAGATGATAAAAAAAACCACTTTCTCTTTGGAAAAGGGTACATGCGGATATAGTCCAGACAGACAAAATATGGGATGTATAGTATTTTCAGTCAAGGAGCTGAATATCATGTTCACATATATGTGTAGGAGAATAGCTAAATAAAAGCAAACTGGAAAAATGGAGACATCATTTTCATTAAGTTTGCTACCTATTAAATTTCAGGACCTAGGACCATGCTTATCAGGGTTGACACATTTACCCACATCATCTTCTCTTGGACCCTATTATTTCTACTCCAGATTTAATGTATCTGTGGCAAAAATGACTTAATGCCACCCAAATATTCATCTAACTACTGCCTTTAGCTATCATTTTCATCTCTGCATTCTCAGATTCAGGGACCCGGCCCCACACTACAAATCACTAGTGATAAAATTAATTTATCTGTTCTTTGTTCCAAACTCTCTCAGCAACTCCTTCTGATCCTGAAATACCACTTGAAGTGGAAAAAATAAATAACTATAGTGAGCATGTATTTTTCATGTCATTATGTGTTTATGACATAAGGGAAACTGAGAGGTTGATAAGAAAAAAGCTGGAGTGATTTTCACAATGACACAGCATTTCTAAATCTCTTTCTTGAAACAGAGCTTCAGTGGTAGACTCTAGCACTTTGTGAAGATGTAGCAGGCAGCTGACAGCCAGCTGTAAGTGGATTTGAATGCCTAATAAATGGACCATAAAATAAATATTCACATTTTCTCCTGACCACAGCTGACCACATTTAAGCCATATGTCTATATCCCAGGGTTGGTGGAAAGATGCACAAATAAGTGGGCAAATGGAAAGGGACCCCCCAACAACAGTAGAGAGACATTCTATTGTTTTCTTCTTTGTCATTCCTGAAAAGGGATAGTAGCCCACTACTCCTTTGGCCTTCCTTTGCAAATTCTAAGTACATTTGGTTTTATACTAACAGACACATGCATATACATTCACACGTCCCCTCAAATGACAGCCTGTTAAGGAAGAAGCTCTTTTACCTATTTCCACATTTCCTATAATATTTCTATTTTATAATTAATATCTATGTGGCCAGAGGGAATGTGAGGGTGAGGGCCTTGCAGGCAGATGCTGGCATTCACTGCCCCTCC
>CM052544.1:22712175-22722175 GCA_028533065.1 Trachops cirrhosus
TTTCTGTATCTTTAATTCTGATAGCTCTAGATTTCTGTATGAATGGTGAAAAATATTTATCAAATGAGTTGAAAATTCAAGACTGTTAAGAATATTGACAAATCAAGTATACTAAAAATAAATGACACCAAACAAGAAAAACAATGAGAAAACTATGCCCTCATACTTAGGAAACTATAGTACATGTGGATAGACACAGAAAAAGAACACAGAAATACAGAGATACAAGCCAGGGGATTAAAATATTTATTGACTTACTAAATTAATATTTAAAACTTAATATATACATAAATTAATTAACATTAGAAGTTCTATACATACCTGGTTTGGGGTTGCATATGCTCAATACAGAAGACTTCACTGGATAATTTGATTTTAAAAACATGTCCCTATCGTGTTCTCTTTCCCCAACAGAGGTTTTTGTTGTTGTTGTTGTTTACTGATTTAGTTATAAAATTAACTCAAATCTCTCTTGATATTGTCTAAGTGTTTCTTTATGGTACTCAAACATTCTTCAATAACACAGGCCAATCAAACCACTATGCATAAGTCAACCAAAACTTTCCCTCTGGAAAAGGCTTACCTCACTTCCAGTCCCACCTGAAGGTTACTTTCAACTGGTATATTTCAATTTTCCCATCTTTCTACAAATGCTCTAATTTTCCCATCTTTCAACCCATTCTATAATTTTCATTAAAAAGGAAAACATAAATATTTTATGTTTCATTTCATATGTGTAGGAAAGATACTAAAAGTCAATTGATACTGCATTTTAGGTCATAGAAAAATACAATATGATATTTCTACAGATATTTTTTAAAATTAAGGATTTTTAAAAGATATCCTTATTCAAAAATATAATTATTAAAGTCATGTTATTTGTTTGTGCTGCTAGAAAACAGACAGGAAAAATGCAGTCACCTAAAACTTCCAAAGTAAACTCTACCTAAGTAGAGTCAGTGATTCCATCTTACCCTAAAGACTGGTTCACAGCAAATTTCAAGTAACACAGTGAACAGAAATAAGGTATCAGTACTTTCATTCATCTTCTTCCCCTATGCAGATATTCATGTCAAGGATATAAAACAAACTCAGAAAAAGCAAACAGAGGAGTAGGTCAGAGGCAGTCAGACAAGTATCAGATAGAGAGACATCTGTAGCAGCCTTCCTACCATGACCAAGAGAGGGACCACCGCGCTCATGGCCAGCACCACCCCTCAAGATTCAAACCTCAAGGAAAAAATATAAACAATAGACCCTGCCTTGCCAGCTTGGAGTATGGAGGTTATGCTTCTTAATAGTCACATTACAAGGTTTTGGGGTCTCAGTGTGCCTATAAAGAGAATATTTCTTCCATATCCAGGCTACTTCGCCTTGGATTTCTCTGAGACCTCCAGTGGTGCATACACAGCCCAGTGGCCCATGTCCTAATTTCTGTCATTGCCTGAGAAGAGAAAGCTAAGATCCTTGCTCTGTCACCCCAAAGGAGCCCAACCCCCGTTAGCTCATGCCACTCTTGTGTCACACTGGGTGCCTTCCTTGCCCCCAGCTAGACAATCTTCAATGACCTTGACAAGCCCTGCCTCTGGACACCTGGGGACCAGCAATGCTGAGGAAACGGCCCTGGTGACCTGGGATGTTCATCACCATCACTTACCTAGCAGCACTCTCTCTAGGTTCAAGGAAT
Organism: Trachops cirrhosus; assembly: GCA_028533065.1. Classification (NCBI taxonomy): domain Eukaryota; kingdom Metazoa; phylum Chordata; class Mammalia; order Chiroptera; family Phyllostomidae; genus Trachops; species Trachops cirrhosus. The sequence goes on from CM052544.1 coordinate 22,713,863, forward strand.
GAGTGTTTAAAAACCTGCCCCATGGAGTTATGTCTTTCTGTCACAGCTTCATGCAACCTTCCGCCTAGACCCCTCAGTTAAAGCCCTTTAGTTGCACGCCTCTTTCTGCTTACACATACACGCATGGCCCCTTCCCTGAGGCATCATCCCCACTGTCGTATTTATGAAGGATTGCTGTGTTAAAGGCTTCATTGTGAATAATTCAGTTTATCTTCACAGCAGCTCTTTGAGGTGGATTCTCCTATTAACCCCATTTTATAGATGGCAAAACTGAGGCCCTCAAAGGATTAAATGTTTCCAAATGTCACACAGCTGGGAAGTGTACAGCCAGGATCTGAATCAAGCAGTCTGAGTCTAGAAGTCACACTCTGTTCTGAGCCTGGTACTACCCATCAACCCCACCCCTGGCTTCCACATCCCAACCAAAGAGAGGAAAAAACCACCCCACAGCCCACAGAGACCTAGTGACATGCTCCAGGTCACAGAGAGATGGTGGGAAATCTATTCACAGTGCATTCAATGAGTGACCTCTGTAACTGGCAATGCATGGTGACTTGGTCTGTGTTTTGGGCAGGGGTCTGGCAGAGAATATTCAGAGGACTCTCTCCAGACACTCTGTGGATGACCCTCAGTGAGTATGGAATCCTGAGCCACAAGGAGATCTTTCTCATCCAGTCTCCACATTAGCAGTTATCCCTGCTTTCTTCTGAAGCCTAAATTCCCTTTGTAAAGGAGCGCCCTCTGGCATTGTCTTACTGGATTAGAGTCTGCTCTCATTTTAGCCTGATGTCCCAATATGTTCTTTGTCTCCTGTTTATTTGTCAGATATAAGGACTGTTAAAACCATCCTAGATGAACTAGTGGGAGTCTGGAGTTCGTCTGGAGACCACATTGGATACAACAGAGAATCATTTCTATAATATCTACTGGACACAGGCAGTGAATTTTTGGGCTGAACTGTGTGTATTTTCTGTGCCATCTTGTGATTAAAGTGGAAAGTAATTATCCAGCTCCAAAGGGTGGATGGTCTAAGAATTATTGTAATTTTTCTCTCATAAGACAAAGGAGGTACCAGAACTACCCTGATTCCATTTACATTTACTACCCTGCACCCCTCCAAAGAGGACAGGACTTGCCATTTTGTAAGAAACCACCTGATTCATCTTGAATCTCAGTGAAACCGAAGTTTAATTCTATGTGACATTCCTAGTGGTGCATTATATTTTTGCAAAAATAAAACCCCTTTGATTAAAATTTCACACCTAGCCGAGGACCAAGAAAAGCTGATTACCTGGTCCAGTCTTAGCCCAGCATTGCCAAAAGGCTTGCAAACCTCAGTACAACTTGAGGGGAACTTGGCCTGGACCTCAGGTTAGTGGAATCAGTCAAAGCCCAAGGCATTTGCCAGGTGGCCTATTCCCTGCCCTGTGTCAGCAGCTCCAAATTAGGCACATGCTTTTTAAACCAGCCATGAAAATGATTGGCTGACAGAGCCAAAGCCAGAAGGAAATATGAGCAGGCTGGCCATGCCAGAGGCCAAGGGCAGACAAGAAGTTCAGCATCCCTCTCCTCCTTATCCCCCACAGGTTTGGGGGCAGAAAGCAAAGTTATATTTTTCTAAAGCAGATGCTCTGTAGCATTGAAAGAAAGAGAAAGGACTGCAAATGCCCAGATTTGCAAACATCGGTGTTATGAAATAGAGGCAGGGCAATCTTCAGGCTAATGATATTATAAAAGTGTTTGTAAAGCCTCAGGCTTTAACATATCCAGTGCCATAACTAGCTACTATTTTAAAAAGGACATTAGGTTTATATTTGCATCTTTGAAATAAAGATTTTATGTCAGCAGTTAGCGCTCTGGACAGCATAAAATCATAAGACACTGTCTGGGTCGCACTGGTTGTCCAGGAGTCCAGTGTGGGCTTCGATGACAGTTTGTGGCCCAGGCCCTGTGTGACCTCACCCTCCGAAGGTCAGGGGACATCTACAATATTATACATAAGTTTATGTATAATAAACTTCTGAACGTCATTGATGTTCTCCACTTGTATTGCTTCCATATGCTATCTACATGTGATATAAAATCATGTTTTCTCATGTTTATTCTTGAATACTTGCTAGTTTCAAGGAGGTTCATTAGTTCTCTAATTACTAAAGTTGGTGATCAAGTTCTATGATCATCTCTGTTGATTAGATAGATTCTAATCATTTCCAAGCTCAGACTCTGGCAGCAGTGTGGCAACGTGGCAGTGCAGAAGATGAACTGACACAGGTCAAGCCCGAAAGCAGGAGACCAGGAGGGGCAGCTCAGAAAGGGTCCAGGAGAAGCATGGAGAGAGGCTGAACTGTGGGAGCAGCAGGTGGCTGGGGGAAGAGGGGTGGACGGGAGCTACATCACAACCTCAAAATAATCGCAGTTCATCTTACAACCTGTAAGTAGAGTCAAAACCTTCTGAGACCCTTTAGAACTATTTAGAGATCCTTACCAGAAATAATGAGTGTTGAAAAAAAAGTAATGAGAGGAAGCAATGGGTGAAATCTGGGACAGAAGGCCTGCTAGGAAATCTAAAATTTGGCAGAGCCGTTTGAAAGGATGTGGTAGAAGAGCACAGCAAACGAAAAGGGTTCATTTAAAAATATTTGGGAGCTTTTGATCTGAACAAGGATATAAGAAAAAAGGAGTATATCAAATATATAGACAAAAAGACATGAAATAGTGTGGAGGATGGAGGGTCGAGGCTGGGACAATTTTGGAAAATAAGCATTAAATGGTACAGCAAGGCACTGGCAGGGGCTCTGAGAATTTGAGACACATGAGACCACCTGACAGATGCACCGAGGTGTGACCCATGCGAGTCCCAGAAAGGAACAGAAGAAGCAAAAAAAAAAAAGGCAACTGATGACTTTAAAATTAGAAAAACTAAATTTGGGCTTATTATACCCGAGAGGAATATAGCCTGATGCACAATTTATGCAAATTGATAAAGCTGATTACACAAATTAGCCAAGGCTTTGGCTTGTTTTTTCTGTGGTCAATAAATCCCCCCTGCCCCCCCACCTCCAAAATCAGTCTATCACTATTGGCATTTACAACAAACCCTCTTCTTACTTGTGGTGGCCAATTACTTGAAAACACTAAGTGGAAACCGTTTCTTACTTCAGACTCTGGCCCTGAAGTTGTAGGACGCTGAAGGAGCAGGAGAGAGCAGAATGGTTGGTTCTCCTCTGAGAGTGGCGCAGTTCATTTAACACGGCACAAGGCCGTGCCTAAGGAGATTTCCCATTCAGATGACCCTCACCTAAGCCCCTACCACCACATTTCACCGAACAGAATGAAACACACTATTTTGGAAACATTATTAATATTAATGGGCTCTCGGACGATCCTCAGAGCCACCCTAAGAAATAGAATCAATGATCACTCAAAGTGAGAAACTGAGTTTTAGTGATGAAGAACCTTCCCGAGGTCAGTAGGCAGTAGAACCAGGATTCGAACTCAAGTTTATACTCCTCCACTAAAGTAAGCTTATCACTGAGCATCAGTCCCCTTGGCTTGAGAAGTAGGGCTCACAAAGCCAAATATTCTGGTTCAAATGCCCATCCTCATGTGTGGGGTTTTTTTTAGAGCAAAAGGACACTGTGGGGTGGGCAAGCAGTCTCCCTACAAGGTCCCGGTGGGTGTAGTGTGGTGTAGTGGTTAGGAGCATGGGGCTCATGGGTTCTGTCCATTTCTAACTGTATCGACCGACACCTAGTAAGCTAGAGCTCCTATCTCTAAACCTTGGCTTTCTCATCCATACAGCATCCAAGGATGCTATATTACAGTACCTTTCTTATGAATTGCTATAAAGGTCAAATGAAAAACATTTAAAGTACATAATACACAGTGTGTGGCCCAAAGAAATTTGCCAATAAACCATTAGCTATGAGAACATCCTTAGTAACAGGCAGAAACCATGTGTTTTTAACAAAACACTCCTGAGGCGCTGATGAAGCTGCAGCTACTGTTCACGTATTACTCACTGAATCCTTATAACCAGTCTGTGAGGTTAGGACGATCCCATTCAACTGCTGGGAAAACAGAGTCCTGGGAAGTAACAGAGGCCACAGGGTTGGAGGAGGGCTGGCAGGGCTCTTGGTCCGTCAGTTCAGGGCTGGACTTATGCCCAAGCACTCTGCTGCCCATCATGGCCTCCGACCACAGATGGCTGCTTCCTCTTCCCTGCTCTGTGTAGTTTCCACATGAACTTCAGTGACTTAATGGGAGCCAGTATCCTCCAGAAAAGTGAAGTCCAATATAAATAAAATAGAAGCCACATTGTCAATCAAGCAGAAACATGCACTCTAAGAGCCTTAAAGAGATAAACGTCCCCAAATAGCCCTAATCTCTCAGTGACTTGTTTAATCAAATTTCTTCTCTTATATTTTGAACATTCTCTTTGATGAGGCATACTATTTCCCATGGATGAAAAGGGGAAAGTAACAACAGCAACAAAAAAGCTCATCCCCCACCCCACACATGCACACACAAAACTATTTTGTTCTTCCCTCTTCAACCTGTCCACATACAAGTTATGGACTTTGATGGCTTAATAGGAGCCCCTGACAGCCAAAACACAGCCAAAGGACAAAGGAGCTGTCCGTCAATGTGCCAGGACTGGTATTGCCACCAAGGCACAGATTTCATTTTTCCAGTTTGGCAACATGTCACTGATGAGGAGGTCCCCAGGGCGAACCATACTAAGAGAAGCAGAGAAAGGTCTCAGGAGTGGGAAAAGCAAAAGCCTTGATAAGAATCTATCTCCATGCAAAGAGAAGGGCTGAAATAAGAGAAAGTAGAACAAGCTACTCTGGTATAAAATTATAGCTTTGGAGAGAAAGTGGGACACAGGAATTGTGTGTTAATATCATCAGGATGATGGCTTCCCCCCCTTTCAAGTACTGTGTGGGAATGACATAGAACCTGTGACTGTACTTAGAGCAGTTTTAAGATCTCAAAGCGTTCACAAAGAGAGCAACCAAAAATCTGAGGACCCTTAGGCCCTAAGTTACTAAGAAGGAAAATTAAATTAATGGAAGAATTGGTCAGCAGTCCACTGGGACACTTTAACCTTTGGCCTGGGTAGAGATAGAAAAATAAATGGCCAAAAGACCCACAATGGCGAAAATTCTTTCCCTCACCTCCTTCTTGCTAAAAGTTTTCTAGTCTTTTCTCCCCTTATAAACTAATATGGAGACACCAAATTTAAAATCATATGAAAGAGTATGTGGTATATAAATACAATGGAATATTGTATTTTACTTAGCAAAAAAAGAATGAAATTGTGCCATTTACGACAATGTATATGGACCTAGAGTACATTATGCCAAGTGAAATAAATCAGACAGAGAAAAACCATATCATATGATTTCACTTACATGTGGAATCTAGAAACAAATAAACAAACAAAACAAAACTGAAACAGGCTCATGGATAACAGAACAAACTGATGATCACCAGAGTGGAGGAGAATGGGGGAAGGGTGAAAAAGGTAAAGGGGATTAAAAGCAACAAACTTCTGGTTATGAAATAAATAAGCAGCAGGTGGTTAGTATACAACACAGGGAATGTACTCACTGTCACAGTAACTTCTGGCAGTGACAGTGGTCACCAGGCTCATCATGATAACCGCATGCTAAGGCACACAAATGCTGAATCAGTATGCTGTACCTGAAACTAATATAATATTGTAAGCCAACTATACATTTAATTTTTAAAAATCCCAAGAAAGAGCTTGTCCCACTAAGTTTTAGAGAAAGATGGTAGGCTGAGTAGGCCTGGCAGTTATCTCAAAATTTCTACTGAATTTTCTGAAACAAATGGCATTTTGTTTGTGCAAGGGTCTGTCTGTTAATTTTCTCTCCTCATGCTTTCCACCACATAGCCCCTACACCACTCTGCATAAATGTGACAGTGACCTCTAAGTAACTGAATCCGATGGGCCAATTCCCTACTCATAATCCTTGAGCCCTCTAGAATAGTCCATGATGTGGACCATTGGAGGTGCTTGCTTCCCCTGGCTTCTCTGACATCATGCTCTTCTGATTATCTTCTGAGTCATCTAGACATCATCATTGGTATTCTTAATTTTATTTTAACCAGATTTAAATTTCAGAGTTTTTCAAGGCACGTTCATAATGCTGCTTGCCTTCTTACTATCGATTCTTTTCCTGGGGGCTCTGCTGATGGACATGGCTTCAATGACTCTCTGCATACCAATGACTCCCTGACTTATATTTCTAGCCCAGATGTCTTCCAGTATTCACAGGATATCTCAAAGTCACTCACATTAAGCATGCCTAAAGCCAAAGTCATGGTCTGCCCCTTCATCCTGGACCTCCCCACTTACTTCTGATTTTACCCAATAACATCTAAATAGCTGCAGAGGCCATAAACATGTTTCTTCCCATTACCCATCAATTTTATTTTCTAAATATTACCAGGGTCTTTCTCTTTTCCATCTCCACTGCCACAACACTAGTCTAAGTTTCTTCCACCTCTGTGATCTCTCAGTTTGTGTCATAGCCTCCTCTTTTATGCTATTTACCCTCAGAACTTTCCCTCCATAACACTTATCATGAATATAAATATGTTCAATAGAATATTCATGCTGACCATGAATGACTCAGAGTCTTTTACCAAACAACCTGAAGAACAAGAGACATTCCAGACTATCTGTAATGACTGCTGTGGTGGGTTGATTTCATGGACAGCCCAATCAATGATTTCCTTGTATCTACACACCTTTGCAACTCATCCAATCAAGAATTAGAGTTGATTTTCCCATCTCTTGGATGTGGATGCGTCTTGAGATTTGCTTTGGCCAGTTCATGATTCAAGGACATTCTGAGAACTAAAGGACATGAGTGGCCAAATTATGAGAGTCAATTGAGATTCATACCAAAGCATGTGATGTGAAATTTCCAGTTCCAAGAACCATTAGCAAATACTACAAGAATGAACTTATATGTATGACCCATGGACATGAACTAAGGGGTAGGAACATGGGGGGGGGAGAGGGAGGTGTAGAGCAGAGAGGAAAAAAGGGGGGAAATAGGATGACTATAATAGCACGATCAATAAAATATATTTTAAAAATGTGAAAAAAAAGAATGGGGGAGAAAGTGATGGCGTGTCCATTCCAAGCACAGACCTCAAGAGCCTTTGCCTGCTGTCGATCATTCCTTTGGACTTCTGCTTCTGCCATGTGCACAAGCTCAGGACAGCTATTTGAGCATGAGGGACCCTATGGAGCAGAGCAAAGCCATCCCAGCTGAGGTCTTCTCAGATCAGGAAGCACCTAGCCAACTCACCACCTGAACAGAGTCATGAGCAAGCCCGTTGAACTCAGCCAACCCCAGCCCAGACCAACAGAAACATCTGGCTTATCTACAGATTCAGGAAAAAAGCAATAAATGGCTGTTGTTTTAGGCCACTGAATTTTGGGGTAATTTGTTACACAGTAATAGCTAATAGATCAGCTATCAACTAGAGATTTCTCTATCACATATGTTTTATACAAGGATAATATATTTGAAGCTTCAAATGTTTAGCTTTTAATAAATGATCCATTGTCTTCTGCTTTCCCTTTCCTTCTTCTCTGGGTAGATAAGCACATATTTTTACAGAATAGTGAAGTCATCACAATATAGCCCTATAAAAGGATTACAGGTGAAATCCATTCCATATTTATAGAGAAATTTCATCAGAAAAAAAAAGCATCAACAAAACAGATATGTTTAGTCTCCATTAATTATGTAGTAGGGTATTTGCTGCTCTGGGTTTATCCTTCGTTGGTGGAAGGGAATGTATCAATTCTTACACATCTATTGGTATTGGGTTTGAGAACCACTGGGTAGTGTCTGATTGTAAATCTCTTGCCTTGTACCTGTTTGCAATCTCAAATCTACAGAGAGATGGAGGAGTCTCAAGGCAGAAAAGAGACTAGGATACTGACATAGTCAGTGACAATAAAATATATCTCATGGACAAAGATGAACATACCACTAACCAGACTGTGGGAAGGGGCAGTAAGCCCTGATGGAACTCTCTACTGGTCCTGTCCTCACCCTAAGAGCTAGGGGTGAAAGGTAAGTCTGGTTTCAGACACAGCCTTTAACATACACCAGAACCCATTGTGATTGACACACCCTATTGCCAGAGTATGCACCGGGGTAGAAAATTCTGTGCATAAATTGAAGAGGTAAACCACAAATTATAGATAGAATGAAAACCTAACTATGAAAAATAAAACACCAACATTTAGAAGAAAAT
>CM052544.1:22727175-22841212 GCA_028533065.1 Trachops cirrhosus
CTCAAATATCACTTGTTCCCTGTCCCACAATCCAAAGGAAATACATTGAAAGCTATTCTGTTATTTCGGTGGAGGAGAGATTTTATTTAAGAAAAAAGAAGGGAGGACAGAAGGAAGGAAGGAAGGAAGGAAGGAAGGGAGGGAGGGAGGGAGGGAGGGAGGGAGGGAAAAACAATACGAAGCACACATAAGTGCCTCCCAAACATTAAAGGTTTCTGTTTACTTTTTTTTTAGTGTTCTGTGCTACTGGTTGCTGCTTGAATTAAATGAAAAAGCAATTTCAGTGGTAAACTGAGCCCTTAAATGTAAGAAATCATTTCCATTTTTCTCTCAGCTCCAATCCTTAATCATAGCAGCGCCAAGGGTGCCGGTGAGGGGAAGGTGGGGCAGGCATCTGCTGGTTTCTGCAGACTTACCGGCCCCGCTGCCCTCTGGGAAACATCCTGAATAATAGCTCGGGACCTGTGTTTGAGAATCACAGGCTCTTCCTCTGTGATTCTCAAAAATCTACCCAGGAAGCACCTTCGCCATTGCCTGAAAGAGCCATATGCATTTAAAATTATGAATTGGATCCTATACTATTTCTTTGTTAACATTTTTCCACCTTAAACATACTTTGAAATGAACTCCTTTTGCAGAATTGCATTCTTCCCTTTGATACTCATTTGCTACTAAAAAAATACTAACTTTTCGTTACATATGATAATGGAAAAGGGATATCATGGGTAGGGTAAGTTTATAAATCATCCTAAATTTTCCTTCCATTCAGTACTTTGAGCAAAAACTATGACCAAAACTGTAAAAACATTAAAAAGAAAGAAGAATAGACTGACTTGTAGGTTTCCCTGCAGGGCTAATTGAAGAACAGTAAGGGATGGTATGTTAAAAAGCTACTCAGAAAATTGTTAGTCACTGTTTACAGATGTTCACTGTTCTTAAACATCCTGGAGAAAAGGTGGCCATCAACAGAGATGCTCTGCAAATCTCTTTGACTTGTAGAACATGCTATAGCAAAGCTGTGCATCAAATATTATTGAAACAGAGATAAGAGTATAATCAATCTGTCCAAGATTTGGAGGGGTGTAGGAAACAGAGAAGGAGTGTACCAATGCCATACAAAAGAGCTACACAATTTTCTCTCTAAAAACTTAGGTTCAACAAGGAAGCAAAATGAATGCCCAGGAATGGATAGACATGGTCCAACCAATCAGAAATTGACTATCATTCTAGACTCTTCTTTCTCCCTCCCCTGCATTTATTTTCTTACTAAACTCTGTCATTTCTACCATGTTTATGTTTCTTGAGCCTGACAGTCCTCTCCATTTTTGCTGACATAGTATTAGTTCAGGCACCTATTGTCCTTGACGTGGTGGTCAGGATGGTCTGCCAGGGTGTCAAACTCATTTCCACCAGGGGCCACATCAGCCTTGCAGTTGCCTTCAAAAGGCCGAATGTAATTTTAGGACTGTATAAATGTAACTACTCCTTAACAATTCAGCAAGAGCTCAGCACTGCCGCTGAGTAAAGACAAGGTGTGGGCCGAATAAAACAAGGTGGAGGGCCAGATTCGGCCCACGGGCCTTGTGGTTGCCACCTGTGGTCTAGGCCATGCAATGATAAAAAACAACCCCCAAATCTCAGTGGCTTAGCACAACAAAAGTTTCTTATTCGTGCAGCACATCCGACATGCATCATCTGAAGCTCTACTTATCATCATCACTCAGGGACCGAGGCTGAGGGAGGCTCTGGGGTCACCCAGTGGCTCTTACAGTTGCCACAGAAGTGACACCTCTGCTAACATCTCATTAACTAGAGCACATCACAGCCACACCCAACCTCACAGGGAGACTAAAAGTACAATCATACCATGTGCCCAGGAGAAAGAAAGAAGCAAATATTTGGTGCAAAACACCAATGACCACAACTTCTGGTTTAGACAAATAGCCCCTTAATGGGTTGCCCTGCTTCCTGCCTCACCTCCTCTAATTCATCCTCTCCGCTGACCTTTCTTAAATTCAATGCGATTATCTGAGCATATTACCATTCTGATTAAAAATGTTGAATGGCACATCTATCACCTGAGATGAAGCTAAACTTGTTTGGCATGTTGAGCAAGCCCATTTAATCTCTTACATTTTCCTCCTCATCTACTAGCACTACTGACACCACCCCCATCAAATGAGGATAAGAACTGGAGTTCTATAAGAAGAAGAGTATGGATGTGGGGGCAATAAGATCCTTTAGCTAGTTATAAGTGTGATACATACAAAATCAGCTTCCAAATACTCACAGTAAAGAAAAGGTAACCCACGGTCCCCAAAGTGTTGGTCAGTGCAGCTCAGACATTTGCCACTACTGCCATAGCTTTCTAGATGGCCACGCCTCTTCGCATTCCTAAGCTTCACCTGCCTCACCCAGATATTCAGTGTGAACTACCAAGCACTGTGTTATGAAAACACTCAACCTAGCTTCAGGATGGCAAGGTGAGATTCCAGATGCCCATGTGTGGCTAAAATGTAATGCTAGGAGAACAAAGTATACCATGATAGCCCAGCACATTCCAAAACACTTTTCCTCAGCAAACACTATTTTCCATGCTAGCTCTGTATAAAAGTATTGAATATCCTCTCAAAGAACGCAAAAATATTCTTGACTTAATTTAAAAGCATGGAACAATCTTTAGATATGCTTTTAATTGGCCAAATGAATACAAAAAAACACCCTTTAAAGAGTAATCCATGGAATTAGCAATTCCCAAGAGGTAATAGCATGTGGGGTGCCGCACCTGTGGCAAAGTTCCAATAGCGTGGGCCATGCTGTGGCGCCAGGCTGGGACTCTGCTGTAGCAGAGACGTCATCACAAGATCCATCAATAGACGGCTCACTCCATAAATATGCACATAAATTCAAAATCTTAGTGGCGGTATTATTATTCTAATGGAAATACTGTACATCTTAAATCAGTAGAGGTACTGCATTTAATTTGGAAGTCAAGTTTCTGTGACAATGTAGGACTGCCTTGAAGAATCCCATTTACTCTGTGGCTCCTTCATCTCTGATAATGGACTTTATTCTTTTGGTTACCTGAAAGCTGATTTACATTTAGAGCCTTGGAAATCATCAATAGTCAATCACCGTTTTGGGTGGATCTTGAAGATGGTACTGTGGAGTGTGTAGCCACCCATCTAGTCATTCATTTATTCTTTCAATAAATGTTTGAGTGCCTCCTCTGTGCCAGGAACTGTACTAAGTCCCAGGGAAGCAGCGCTGAACAAGACGGACACAAAGTCTTGCCTTCATGGCACTTCCACTGTAGTGGGGCCGAGGGTCAGAAAGTCAGGGTCAAAGGCCGGCTCTGTCATTAAACAAATGGATCTCAGTTTCCTCAATGATAAAACCAGGGGGCTGGAGGAAGTTTCAACCTAAGGCACCACCCTAGAGGGTGTTCAAAAATAAGTGAGGAGGCTGCTAGCACTTAGCATCGGAGGCCAGAGATGCCAAACGTCTTTAAGATAGGACCGTCTCTCACCAGAAAATACTGTCTCACTCAAAATGAAAGTAAAATTCCCTTTGAAAAACCCCTGATGCTTTCTAAGCCACCTTCCATCCATATGAATTTGGAAGAATTGGCTTCTATTTCTTCTCAAAAGAAAAACAAGGAGGTGCTTACTATCTCGGAGAACACATCAAAGGAAAAGGATTCCTGATAATTCTTCATTTCTCTTGGATCTTCTAGCCGAAAGTATAAACCTAGAGTCTTGTGAAAATGAAAACGCCAGCCAAAAACACATTTTCTCATTCCAGGAACAGATTACCATCAGAAAGGTGTCTGGGTTTTTTTCTCCCCCAAAGAAACTACATTAACAGTCTCGTACAACCTTGAGACAACTGTGAGCATCCGCTATCAAAAGAAAAGCGCTACTCATGCCACCGACACAAGGAGCATATATTACCTAAAATCTGAGTCCAACCTGAACAGAAGTTTGTGTCTTAATTTACGGAACTGATGTTAGAACCACTCTCCAGCTCTGCCTGAACCACAGTAGATAATGTCAGTGTTTTCTTAGCATTCATCTATGGCGCCTAATATACAAATGAGTTCTGTGATGATCTAATGTATTTCCCCTTTTTAAGCTGTCCTTCTTTGGAGATTTTGTTCACATGCTTCAGGGGGAAAAATTAAATAAAATCAATTCAGAGGGAAGGTAGAAAATTTGAATTTCTAGCTAATTCCCAAGCAATGGTGACACTGAACTTGCTGGTCACTGAACTTTACTTTGAGAACCACAAGTGTAGACAATTTCTTTTAAGTATACTTTCTGGGCTGAGCAAATGTCAAAATTATCCTGTAGCAGTAAAATGCAAGAAATGATTCCAGAGTCTGACCCTATTTTTGATGTCTGACTTGGTTGTTAAACTTTGCCAAACATTGAAACTCATAGTTCTTACTCAGGGTGGCTGACGGCCACTAATTACTAATACAACACCAACAAAAATTGCGTGAGGTATGTTCTTTACTCTTCTCAGTGAAAGAGCAAGGTTTAGAAGTAACAGTGAGAATTTCCTAGACTTTACAACTTTTCAAAATAGCATCCCCTATCTGTTCCCAAACCAAACAGAAGGACTGAATTCAAGGTTGGCTCAGTGGAATCTGGCCACTGAAGTGCAACTAATAATTAAAGCCAATACTCCCCACAGATTGATCCAATTCTGGCTGAATTTGACGGTGTTTTTCACAAGGTCATGCCGCCCTTAGGGATATCATGGGCAACATGCCATTGGACTAGGGCAATCTCAACTTCCCGAAGTCTGGGAGTGCTGCAGCACAGATTTACAAGGACTTGGTGCAAGGACTGAGGTAGAGTCCTAATTTGGATGCTTTCTGCCAGCAACAATGAGTGGGTGATTTAACACTCTGAAGATTCCTCATCTGCAGAAGGGCGTGAGGAAGACCCGCTCCAAGGCTGGCTGTGAGGACTTACTGGAATCACGTACGTAAAAGAACTTTGTGAATAGGGGAGTGCTACACAAGGCAAGCTTTTTAACCTGCAGAGAGATTATTAATCTAATAGTAAGTCATAGGGAATAGTCCTGTTCTGTTTATACCCAAAACTTCATGCAGCAGCCCAAAGGGGTTAGAATTTTCTGAATTAGATTTGTATACAGGTTATTAACAAAAATATGATGATGAGCTTTTTAAAATGTAGGCTACCTATATCTACAATGCATTCTTTCTGATTAGAGATCCGAGTGGTTTTCAGGTCTTTGGTCATTCGTATTAGTTTTTCTCGTCTTTTAAAAACACATGTGCATAGCCTACAGTGTTCCTAAAATTCTCAGAGTGAAGATAGACGTCATCTAAAGTAAGTGTATATGCTTGACATACAGTAACTGGAAAAGGTATTTATGCTTTACACTGTGCAGTTTTCAACTTTGAAAAAGGACTATCTAATTTTAAGGCTTACTATAAAGCTACACTAACCAAAACAGTGTGACATTGAAGACAGAATAGACTAGAAAGTACAGAAATAGACCTATATATATGGTCAACTGACTTTCAAGAAAAGTGAAAATATGAGTAATTTAATTGAGAGAGAGTAATGTTTCAAAATGGTGCTAAAACAACAGGACTGGTATAGAAAGCAAAACAGAGTGATCCAAAACCTTGATCTGTCTTAACATTATGTACAAAAGTCAGCTCAAAATGGGTCACAGCCCTAAGAGTACATTTAGAAGAAAATGTAGGAGTAAATACATGTGTTTCATAAAGCAAAGATTTCTTAGATATAACACCAAAGATGTGATCCATAAAAGAAAAAATATTGACTTTATCAAAGTCAATTGGCAAACTGAACTTCCTAAAACTAAGAAAGTCTGCTGTTTAAAGATACTTTTAAGAGAATTCAGAGCCAGGTTACAGGCTTGGAGAAAATATTTGCAAATTGCATATCTGATTAAGGGCTTGTATCTAGAATATTTTTTTAAAAACTCTCAAAAGTGAACAATAAGAAAATAACAAGCCTTTTTTAAAAAATCCTCATCCAAGGACATTTTTCATTGCTTCTAGAGAGATTGGAAGGGAGAGAAACATCAGTGAGAAACAGAAGCATTGACTGGTTGCCTTCCCAGATGCACCCAGACTGGGGATCCAACCCACAATCCAGGGATGTGCCCTGACCGGGAATTGAATCCACGACCTTTCGGTTATGGGACGACACTTTGGGCCACATTAGCCATGACCAACAACCCATTTTTTTTTAAATGGGCAAAACATTTGAACAGAAACTTCACTGAAAATATATAAGCAGCAAATAAACACATGAAAAGATGCTTAACTGGAGAAATACAAGTTAAAACCACAGGGGAAACCACTATACACTTTCTAGAAAGGCTAAAAGTAAAAACCAAGAAATCTGACTATAGTAAGTGTTCACAAGGATGTGGAGCTACTGGAACTTTCATTCACTGATGGTAATGAAGCAAAATGTTACAGCCACTTGGAAATGTGTTTATCCATTTCTTATAAACATAACCTACACTTGCCATACAAGCCAACAATCACATACTTAACTATTTACCCAAGCGAAATAAAAGTTTATGTTCACACAATAGCATGTTCACATAAAATATTACAACAACCCCAATGCCCCACAACTGTGTATCTGTGTAATGGATAAACAAACTGTGATACCGCGATACCATAGAACACTCTTTAAAGACAAGGACTGAGGTGCTGATGTGCGCACAACATGGATGAATCTCAGATACATCAAGGTACGTGAAAGTAGCTTGACCCAAAGGTCTACATGCTGTATTATTCCAATTACATGACAGTCGTGAAAAGGCAAAACTATAGAGACCGAAAATAGACCAGTAATTGCCAGGGAATGAACATGGGGAACAAGTTGTGTGCCATGGGCCACATAGGGCACTTTTTTAAAAGGTAAAACTATTCTATATCTTATGGTTGGGATGGTTATATAATGCTGTATTTGGTAAATCTTTCAGAACTATACACTGGAAAGTTTATTTTACTGTATATAAAGTATACCTCATTGAAATAAAGAAAACGTACCATTCCATTTTCAAAATGGAATAATAATGTTAATAATTAAATATAGTCTTGAAAGTACAGTCATTTTCACCTGCCTCTGGGACAACAACACAACAGGGTACAAGCAGGCAAAGGTGTGGCACCACATGGAGAATCACTAGTTAGAATCAATAGTTACAGTAGTAATATTATCTTCCCACTTTCCTGTTCTATGTAAACCTTCATTCTAGAATAAATTAGTAGATGCGAAGTAATTATTGACCTTCACCCATCCAAGCCTGGGCCTGAAGTGAGAACCAGGCTGTGCACCAGGCAGCGGGGGCCACCCAGAAGGCGGGCTTGAGCCCTGATGTGGAGCTGGGCTGAGACGGCAGCCACTGAAGGCTCAGAATTTGGAAAGCAGGAGTTAGGTGCCCCACTCAGGCAGACACCACTGGTGAGGTGGGTTTTAGTGACACATGTCCCCTTTAAAGCTATTTCAGTGCTAAGAAATGAGGAAGTGATGAAAAATAATAATATTAGTAATCATTGGCACATAATGAGCATTTATATCCCTGTGCTTTACACACATGATTTAAAATAATTCTCATGGCTACTAGATGATACAGATGTGAATATAGTCTACCTCTCAGAAACAAGGAAAACGAGCCGTAGAGAAGTCAAATACATGTCCTCAAATCACACCATTAGTATAAGGCAGGGTCAGTTTTGAGACAGTGCTCTGAATCCAGTTTTCTTAACCAAGGGAGGGAAAATAAGAAAGGTTTTGTCTTTTTGTTTTTAAATTCTCTGAAAGTGTTCTTGGAGGTACCTGAAAGCTAGTGCAGCCAACTCTAATGGCTCCCAACCCTTATTATCAATGTCATATAGATATATAGATACAGTTTAATTTAAAATAACTCCCTTGCCCTCCTCCTCTTTGTTGCTGTTCTCCCCCACGCACCAGCCACATGGCAAACGGGGCTCTGTCACTAACACTTGCATAACAACTTCAGATCTCACAACCCCCCTATTTAACAGACAACAATGTTACCAAAAGTAAGTGTGGCCATAATTAAAGAGGTAGAAGCAAGAGCTAAGGGAGCATCTGTGGATGTATTTGGAAATGGACAAGAAAGAACTGGTGCATGGTTTTAACTTTCAGGAGTCACATTGTTGGGACATTTGGAATAAACAACGGCCTATTGGGCCATCAGGCAGGAGGCTGTAGCACGGGACTGAGGCAAAGTAGGGGCAGATGGTACAGGGCTTCAGTCCTGCATCACCAACACATGGCACTTTGCAGCAGTGGTTCTGACAGAGGGAGAGAGGTGGAGATCACAATGTGCTAATGCACTTGCTGAAAGGAAGCTGCAGGCCCCATTCCAGAGCCTGAGCCACTCCTTTTTCACACTTCCGTTCCCATGGTTGACACCTACTGACCCCCAGAGGCCTTCCCAGGGGTCCAGCAGTGTTAGCACGGATGGCCACTGCTGATCTACTTCCCCTCACATTCCGAAGGGACAAGTGGCAAAGGGTCCAGCGGTGTTTTAGAAAAACCCTTCATCCTCCAACTTTGCAAAAGAGCATCACCACTGGTGAACTTAAGACTCACGCGAAGAGGCCGTGCAGGGCGTTCATGCAGGCAGTTCTGTCAAGAGGCAGAGCCGTGGGGCCTGCAGTGTGGCACTGCCTCTTCCAGGTACAGCTTCAATGATTTTATCTCAGCTTGGAACACAAAGTGTGTTCTGATACTAATACTGATAAAAGCATAAAGGCTGGCGCCATCTGCCATGGCAACTATCAAGATGGCAGATGCTTTTCATCAGCTTTATCTGAACTTTGCATTAATGGGAATTCAGAGACTGTGGGTGCATTTTCAAACAAAAAAAAAAGGACATTAAAATGATAGCACTCCTCTGAATAGAATCAATTCATCAAATATCAACCTATTCTCACTGCCTTTATCTCTCTTGTAAGGAAAATAAGGGGGGAAGAATCTTGCCCTGCTTTGCATGGTTGCTGGTGTTTGTTTTTTGGTTTTCCTGTGTGTGTGCCACTCCAATTGTCTGTGACTTTCCCCAGATGAATCCCAATGGCTCTGGCCCTGGGGAATTAGCTACAGAGGGGCTGTCACCTCCAAGCAGTCCTGCTGCTGCCGTAGCAAATGAGATTTAAATGTGCAGTCTCTGAGGGCAGGGCAAGCAACAAAATAGTGTGTGCGTGTTCAGAGCACACCACAGGTAACAACAGAGGCATTTTTCACGTTTAAAATAAAAGTGAGAGACAGAGAGAAATTGTGTTCCAATAGGACTGCCTCGAACTGACATATAATGCATGTATATTTTTTTGAAGTTTACAGTGTATAGCAGGTATGTCTCTTCTTCATTCATTAGTCACAGAATAGGACAATTCACTATGTTTCAGAAAGCTGCTGTTCACTTTCAGCCCACAAGCTTAGTTACCCTGGCCAGGAAAGCATATAGGATGTATAAATATACGATGGTAACAGGCTGTGTCCATGATTCTGTCCTTCTTCTCTAGCTTGTTATGTTATCTTTCCATAGGGTGTTTTCCCTCCTTTTGGCTTATTAATTAAGTGGACATTTTATCTATTTATCTCTACATGTATTTATTTGAGAAAGTTTACTCAGGCTTATATAAGTAAGATATTGAACTTAAAATAGATGAGTGTTTTTATTTCTATGTTTTATATACACATATATACATACATACACATCAAACATAGAAATAAATATACAAAACGGAAGACGCCAGAAACCAGAATTATCCTCTGGAGGGCTGGCCTCTTATAGTACAGTCTTCCTTCACTGGGGAACTGTCCTAGGGACCCATCTGTATCAGTGTACCAGTGGCCATTGTTGTGAGAGGCCACATTTGGCTTCAGTGAACTTTTTTCACTGAATTCAGTGAACTTTTTTCACTCTTTCAGTACA
This sequence comes from Trachops cirrhosus, assembly GCA_028533065.1. Lineage (NCBI taxonomy): Eukaryota > Metazoa > Chordata > Mammalia > Chiroptera > Phyllostomidae > Trachops > Trachops cirrhosus. The sequence goes on from CM052544.1 coordinate 22,737,166, forward strand.
TTTGCCCATTTCGTGACGGGTGATTTATGAGCACACCTGCCCACACTGCACTGAGTGTTCAGCAGTTTTTCACCAAAAAAGGCATGACCCCTGTGCCCCACCCTCCCTCTTTACCTTATCTTGCCATGAGCAACTTTTTTTTTGTTTCACCAGATGAAAAAAGTCCTCAAAGGGAAACATTTTGCCAATGTTTGGAAGATGTGAAAAAAAAGACAGCAGCAGCACTAAAAGGCATCAAAATCTATGAGTTCAAAAACAGTTTTTAGCAGTGGGAAAAATGTCTCAGTAGGTGTATTGCATCAAATGGGGGATACTTGGAATGTGACTGAAGTTTAAACATGTAAGAATAAATACACAATTTTTATGAACATATTCTGTTTTGGGGGGTCTCCCTTTGTATGTAAAGCAGAGAAGTATATATGTATATAAACATAAATAAATACACAAACTTGGCCTTTCATGTATACATAAATATCCTTACATATAGTTTAGCAATAACATGAAGAGCAAGCAGCATGTAAATTATAAAAAAATGAACACACAATAGAGTTATACAAATATTTAAAGGCAAAGGCTTTAGAACTGCACAAAAGACTACCATAAATTAGAGAAATCCTCTTATAGAATATGTTTCACCCCAAAAAGAAAAAAGAGGAAAATCAAAACCAGAGAAGATGACTAGAAAAAACTGAAAGAGCAGCACCGTGGAAGAGCCACAAGCTCTTTTGAGAAATTTGAGCTGGACCACTGACCTCCGTCTGGCCCAGGGGCTCGTGAAGACATTGCAGAAAGCATGGGAAGCCTGCCCGTTGGGTGGAGTAATCCAACGTCAGCCAGTCACACAAAGAGAGCTCTGTGAGGATCCTCGTCGTCCTCATCACGACCAGGTTGGTGGGGGGGTGGTTTCCCCAACATGATCACAGGAATATTTCCCCTGTAATTTCTCCTTGCAAAGACTCACTCTCAGATACGTTTCCAATTTTTTTGTTTGTAAAATGGAGTGGGGAGAGAGAAAGGGGGCAAGAGAGGTAGAGAGAAAAAGAGAAAGGAAAACAGGGAGGAAGGGTAGAAGGGAGGAAGGAAGGAAACAAGGAAGAAAGGAAGGAAGGACGCAAGCAAGCAGCCTATACAAGAATATAATTGCTTGCTGGCCTGCTTTGCTCTGAATCCCACATGCCATTTGAGGGTAGAAGTCTGTGCTCCATGAAGGCACAAGGAACAGAGTTTTGCTTTAATTTTCAGTCTACCCAGTTGTCTACTCTTTAAACAAAAAGGAGAAGGAGGGCTATATTTTAAGAAAAAAAAACCATTTCATTTCAAACACCTTCATATGTTCAACATCACCTCATTTAATAATTTATAACTTCCCTTGGGCTGATAAGTTACCCTTAGCTCTCAGTGTGAGGCTCTGTTTTAGAAGTAAAAAAGGCCAAACTCCACATTATTCATAAGGAAAAACAAGTTTTAATGGGTCTTTTATTATAATAAATGAATAAATAACTACTTAGTCCTAACAACCCAATTAAGTACTAAATTGACAAGTTTATGTTTGTAAAAGGGACAAGGAAAGGTAAACTCATATAAAAGGAAATGCACTGCACACTGGGAGCGAATGTGCAGCAACAGGACATAACACAAATCTTCTCAGAACGAGATGACTAAGAAAAGGCAGGCTGAAGCAATGGAGCAATAAAAAGCACAATGATGAGAAAGTGTCTTGGACTTCTGGTCACGATGGAGGCATAGGTAAACACACCTCACCTCCTCGAACAACTATAGAAAAAAAATACAACTAGACAACAAAAAAAATTTCACCCAGGATTGTCAGAAAATCAAGCTGTGTGAAAATCTGACAAGCAAGGATTTAAAGATGCCACATTCATCCAGACAGGTAGGAGGGGCAGAGACACAGAGATGTGTGGAGAGGCACAGAGAGGCGCAGAGATGGGTACAGGCAGTCCCACATCCATTTATTGTAGATAAAAATCGGGAGGGATATCTTGGGAGCAAGGGATCCCAGCCCCAGACCAGACCACCCGGCCAGGGTTCCAAAGCCAGGAAGGTAGTCCCCATAACTTCTGGCTATAAAAACCAGTGGGAATTGGAGGAGCGGAAGAAACTTCAGGATTCTTAAGAGACTCTACTTAAAGGGCCCATAAGGGACTTAGGACTCACACAGACCCACACCCTCTGGGATTCAGCACCAGGGCAACAGCTGGAAGGGCAACAGTGGCATACAGGGAGAAAGTGAAGTGACTGGCAACAAGGTGAGTGCTGGGAAACAGCTTCCTCCCAGGCAAAACTCCAGAGGCCAGGCAGCAGCCTCTCCCAGCTCTCTCCAAGCCCTCTCCTATCCCCTCTCAATGCCTTCCTCCACATTCAGCAACAGAGTGGTGACACGAGTTGCCCCACCCTGGCAACTACCCCATACAACTTAATAGGTTTGCTTTCCTAAAATAGGCCACACTACTAAGAGAGTCAAAGCAGTTCTACCTAGCACACAGAAACAAACACAGGGAGGCTGCCAAAATGAAGAGAAAAAGAAATATGGCCCAAATGAAAGAACAAAACAAAGCTCCAAAAAAAGAACTAAATGAAATGGAGATAAGCAATCTATCAGATGCAAAGTTCAAAACACTGGTGATCAGGATGCTCCAGGAACTCACTCGGTACTTCAAAAGCATAAAAAAGACCCAGGCAGAACTGAAGGTTGCTCTAAGTGAAATAAAGAAAAATCTACAGGGAAGCACCAGTGGACGGTATGAAGCTGAGAAACAAATCAGCAATTTGGAACACAAGGAAGGAAAAGCATTCAATCAGAACAGCAGGAAGAAAAAAGAATTCAAAAGAAAGAGGATGTGTTTAGGAACCTCTGGGACATCTTTAAACATACCAACATCCAAATCATAGGGGTGCCAGAGGAAGAGCAAGAAATTGAAAACTTATTTGAAAAAATAATGAAAGAAAATTTCCCTAACTTGGTGAAGGAAATAGACATATAACTCCAGGAAGTACAGAGAGTCCCAAACAAGATGGACCCAAAAAGGACGACACCAAGACACATCATAACTAAAATGCCAAAGCTTAAAGATAAAGACAGAATATTAAAAACAGCAAGGGAAAAGAAGAGCATTACCTACAAAAGAGTTCCCAAAAGACTGTCAGCTGATTTCTCAAAAGAAACTTTGCAGGCTAGATGGGACTTGTAAGAAGTATTATCTTTAAAAAAAAAAAACAACTGTCAAGCAGCAGTAGGTAAGAGGAGAACAGGGTTCAAATGCTAGCTTTGACACTAAGTAGTTCTGTATTCTTATACACATGACTTATTTTCTCTGATCTTTGAGATCTCTCTTAAAATCAGGATTGACTTTTAGTCATTCCTGAACTATTTAAATGAACATGAAAAAGTAATGTATGCTCCAATGTAGCAGCGCCAACTTTTCATTTTATCCAGTAAGGACAATAAAAGACAGTCATATTTATTGCCACATTTCATAAAAAATGGGACATTTTAAACCCCTAAGTAAGAAGACATAATATCAAATAAAGAACAGCCTTTTAATTGGAAGAAACTTAGTTTTGGGGAAACATCATTACATTATCCTTATTTTTTTTCATTGCACTGTAAACCAATGAAAACTTTGTCCCAGGCTGGCCCCCATCCGCATGTGGGCACTTGAGAGTCACTGGAAGTGAGGGTCCCTTCCGGTGCTAACAACTCTGTGATTCTACGTCTTGACGTCCTTTCTAAAACCGTTCCTCCAGGTGAAAAACCATCCCAGCAACTCCATCGCTAATGCTTTGCTGATGAACAGTGCCACCTATTCCACGCCACCTCAACAGGCAGCCTTGAGAGCAAAACAAAGAACTTTTTTATTTGTACAATAAACATATCTCTGAAAAGTTTCACGTAAACTCATTTGTGTATACCAGTCATAATTAAAGGGACCACGGGAATGTTTTATTCAAATCAATCTCACAGGAATCTTTTCTTTAAAAAGGAAGAATTATATTCACAAAGTAAATAAACTATTAATCTGTTTTCTGTGTAAATCTGCATTTTTGCATATTGAGGTTACTTAAGCAAGGTCCAAAGATATCATAAAGGATAATCTGATAAAGACTAGCACAACTATTAATATATTTGCCCTGAAGGTCTAATTACACTTCCCATAAGCAGATACCTCTACTATAAATCTCCTCAAAATTATAACATAAGTATGTCAAAGTACTGGTAAAAGCACAGGACTTTACATTGAGTGTCTATTTTTTTCAGGTGCTTTACATGTATTATTTCATTTAATCCTCAAAATACTCCTGTGAAATACATGTTCTTATTATCTCCATTTTACAGATGATGAGATTGAGGCACAACAAGGGTAAACCAGCTTAAGTTTAGGCATCCAGGAAGTGGTGGAGCCAGAACTGAGACCCAGAAGATCTGACTCCGGAAGAGCCCTCTCATCCACTCTGCTCTCCAACTGGACAGATGGCTACCTATAGATCTGTGGTAAAATTTCCCCCGGAAATGATTTCATGACGTTTCCATCACTATTAATCACCAGCCCCCAAAGGAACAGTGAAGATGGCAATGTAATCACATCCACCTGCCTTCTTCTCAATGCCAGTGCATAAAAATCACCTGAGGTGAAAATGCAACTATTCAGGCCCCATCAACAGAATCGGGGTGAATGTAAATGGCATGTGGCAATTCCATGAGGCAGTCAAGGCTCCTGTTTGATTCTTAGGCCTCCCCTTCCCTCTCTGAGAATAAATGGCATTCTAGAATGGCAGTCTCCTTTAGCTGAATCCATTCATTGAACAAATTGTCTAATTTTATTTATTTTTCAAAAATATTTCTTTTGTTGACATTATAACAGATGTCTCCCTGCCCCCCTTTGTCCCCTTCACCCAGCCCCTCCCCCCCACCACACTGTTGTCTGTCTCCACAGGCTATGCATATATGCATATATGTTCCTGACTAATCCCTTCCCACCCCACCCCAGCCCCCTACCCCTGGGTTCCGTCAATGTAGATGTTCTCTTGACCTCACACAGAGACAACCTGAATTACATGATGTCTAAGTTTCCTTCCAGCTCTAGCTCTTTGAATTTATCCTTATAAGTAATGTCTCAACCTGATATTCTCTGTAATTATCATAATAGTCGGATTTGCCTATATACTATAAATAGAATGCTCTGTGCACAATGACAAAAATGTAAGAAGATACAACTAACTCTCAGCTCTCTCATTCATTCATTCATTCATTCATTCATCATGCATGTATTGCTCAAGCAGTATGTGCCAATCAGAGAACTAAGTGTTGGGGGTTCAATGATGAATGAAACTGATAACATTCTTGCCCATATGGACTTGACAGCCTAAAGGAAAAGACCTCTATTAAAGAGTTGTTAGACATCTGATAAAGGTTATAAAGAAGAAAAATTGCAAAGGAGCACATAATAGGGAGACAGGTCTGTGTTAGTCAGGTTAAGCTAGGGTATGCTATAGCAACAAAGTAAGTACCAAAACTCAATACAACAAAGATTTCTTCCTCATCTGTGCTCCACATTTAACATAGGGCTCCGCACTGCACATGGTCATAAAGAGACTCCAGCTGAAGGAGAGTCTACCATCTGGGATGTTACTTATCACCTAGAGAAGGGAGAGGGAGAATCACACATGAGCTTCCACTGCCCATAGAATTACCAAGTGCCTTTTCTGCTCTCCATTCATTGGCTAGAAAATGTCACATGACTCTGCCTCACTGTAAGGGGGCTAGGCAACATAGGGGAGCGACTGGAATGTTGGCAAGCATTATTGTGAGTCTCTGCCCAATAATCATAGGAGTCAGAGAAGTCTCCCCTGAAGAAGGAAAGTTTAAACTAAGACTTGAAGGCCATGTGGAGGGGATGTTGGCAGCAGTGGAAGAGGGGGTTAGAGAAGAAGATGCTCCAGGCAGAGGGAAACGCATGTGTGAGGGCCCAGGGGCAAGAGAAGCATGGCAAGGTTGAGGAACTATATCATGGCTAGATAGTAGAGATTAAAGCAAGGGCTAAACAGGGTGTGTAATATACTGCTCTATCCTCAGGGAAACAAAGTCATTTGAAGGGTTTTGAATTTGAATTTCACCTGTCTTAATAATAATTTTAGATAATCAAGTCATGAATTTCATTTGCTGGTGACCTCTTAGTTCAAATAACTATAAATGGTGTATATTTTGAAAAGCAGTATATAGGGACACCATTAGAAGATGTTCCTGGAAGTAAAATTTGTCTTCTTACTCATAATTTCCTAGTGGGATCAACCAAGTGATAATCTGTCAATTATCAAATACTAATCCCTGTAACAGTGGTTCTTCCATCTTGGCTGCCCACTAGGACCCCCTGGGAAGCCTTTAAGAATCCCAATGCCCAATTAAGGCAGAATTTCTGGAGTGAAACCCGGGCATTTAAAAACTCTCCAGGTGATTCCAAGATGCAGCCGAGGTTGTGAATGATGGCTAGATGAGCTTTCAGGAACAGTGATTCTCAGTGTCACAACGAAGCGTGGGAACACATATGGAAGTGACCTTGGGACTCTGTGGAACTACTCCTCACCCAGATTCTGTCAAGTCTCTTCCCTTTGAGAGGGAAGATACCCACCATAAAGAAACAAACAGACTTCTGTGCTGATAGAAGTGCCCCACAGTCTGCATTGTCCAATATGGTCATCACTATCCACATGTGACGAGTGAGCCCTAATTTGTGACTGATGTGCCTCAGGAACTGAATTTTTGAATTTCATTTTAATAAATTTAAGTTAAAATGGGAATAACCTAATGTGCCCAGCAGCTAGCATATTATATAGCTCAGATCTAGACCCTTAACCTAAAATAGTTGTCTTAACTACACCTCACAAATACCACACATACATGTGTCTAAGGCTTAAGAATATACAAGATCCATCATTTTTCTGTAAAAAATTCCACCTCCAGCAGAAGTGTGTGAGTAGAGATTTTGGATGGTTTGTTCCATTAATCTCACTTCCTAATATGAAGCAGCAATTACTGCCCACTTGACAATCACATGATACTGAGTTAGTTGAAAGCTTTGAGATCATCTAGTCTAGGACTGTGAACCTAAATATCTATGGAAGCCTCGCAGGCAAAATAAACAAGTGAAGCATGTCATTGGGAAGCACATTGAGAAAATTAAGAAATGGTGTCCCTTTCCACAATGAAACATGCTCTCTGCCATTTTTCCTGACAGGTAGTCCTAACAGTCCTGTTTTCACTCCCTCTTCTCACCTAATCTTTCCTCATGCAGCCTTTGCCCCTCACATCCAGAATGCAAAGGTGAGAAAATGTGGATGAGGGCCAGGTTGGTATTTGACTAAGGTCAGAAACACAGCAACAGGATCGAATATTGGAAGAGACTTTTGAGTTCCGCAAATCTAAGAGCTTAGGAAAAACCACATAGCTATATCATATTCCAGTTGTTTTCTCTACCAAATGTAGATTTGTCTCTTTGCAGTATTCGCCTGCGGTCAGAGAACTAGCCAGTGCCAGCTCTCAAGCTAGAACCCCAAGTAACTTTGAGAGTTTTCTTTGGATTAAACTCTTACACAAATTTCTTTCCATCAGGTAATGAAATCAGATCTGTAGACATACTTGCAAATTATAATTTTCTACACTAATATGTATTGTTATTGTTACTGCTTATCTAAAACACCACACACAAAGCCATAGAACATTCCTAAGTAGAGTAATAATTTCAGATGATTTATAGTTACAACTTGAATGTCCCAAACTCTGCGATCTTGTACCTATCATATAAGTTTATGCATCAGTTAGAAATTATTTTTATCTGCTAACAACAGAAACTGGATATAACAGTGGCTCCAATAAGAGAAAAAAACAATTATTTGTCCATAAATATGAAGGATTGGTTTGGAGGCCAACAACATACTGTTAGTCCAGTCAACAACTGAATAATCCCCAAAAGCAAACCTGAATTTACCACCTTAGGAGAAAGAGACTGTTTGGGATTTTTGGATGGTAATTTTTCTAATTCCTAAGAAGTCATAAGATCCTATCTCTGCCTGGCATGCCATTATTGGAACATCTGCTTTCTGGATGTTCTCCAAAATGATGCCTAAGAAAAACAGAGAAAGATTATACCAAGTCCCATAAACAATATAACCATAATCCAACAGTCTGACATCCTTGAATATAACATTGTTATACTAGTTTCCTGATCACAGATTTCTGGAAGTAGAAACACAGGCTCTAGGCACACATTGGCAAAACGCCCCTCAGAGAGGTTTTCATGGTTCTGACGAACCATTTTCATGACCCCTAGTAGGGATGAGAGCTGTTCTCACCACCGGATCGCCAGAGTTGAAGGCATTCTGCTTTTTTACCCTCAAAGGTAAGGAAGGGAATGAGAGGGAATGTAGAAACAGCCCGAAATGTTGTTTTAGTTTTCACCCTTTGGATCGTGACTGGGCAGCTATGAAATGCAGTTCAACAAGTGTGATCGCATTGCAGTGAAGGGTGAGGGAGGGACCGCTCCATTAGGGAGGCTGCCAAAGTGGCCCCAGAAAATGGCCATCATCAGTGAGACAAGGAAGTCACTGAAATCAAGAAAGCCCACCACAGGACAAGTAGAGTGCTGTGAGGGGTCTCAGATATGGGTGTTCTTAGAAATCCTGCCTCGCTCATTTTGATGCCCTTACCTTTTCTCAGCACACACACACACACACACACACACACACACAATCCCTTAAGAATCATTAGATAAAAACTGTTCCTAGTCAGATACTTCCAGTAGTTTCAGAATTGTTTTTTAAGAATCAACAATGTGCTAACCAACTTATAAGTCATTAGAATTTATCTGATTTCTGAGATCAAAGGGGCAGATTAGCTGATTGTGGTTAATAAAACTGCCCCAAATTCCCAGTTGCTTTGGCACTTTTGAATAAATATACACATATAGAATGAGTACAACTATTTCCCACATGGAGTCATGATTCTAAACAAATATTTACATTTTTACCATTATCATATCAATATATGTGAGAAAAGCATGGGGTTGGTAAAATAGTTTGTGATTGGGCAAAATTGCTTAAGCAAGACTTTGGGGAGAAAGTGAACTTTAGTTATTTAAAGAGATGGAGAAATGAGGTTTGGACAATATTTTGAAGATGTCTGAAACATAAATTTGAGGTAACTGGGGAGGAGGAGAAAGGCACAAATGTGTGTGGAGGGAGACCGAATCTAGCAGGGGTGCGTAGGACACAAGAAGGCCAAGAAGTGGCACAGCATCACTTCAAACAGGCAAATCCAGTTCAAGCTGCTGGAGGCCTTCAAGCAACAGAGGGAGATTTATTTGATTAGAGCTGTGAAGAGCCGCTGCAGGATTAAATCACTGAATACCATGATCCCCGCGCCAGGCAGGAATGAGAAATCATTTTGGTGGCCATGTGCACAATAATTTGGAGTGGACAGAGACAGTGCATTAGAGTCAAGAAAGAAGAATGTTCTGGTAATCCGAAAAGAAAACCAGAAACGGGATGTAGTGGAGATAGAGGGAAGAACTCAGACACCCAAGGTGCATCAGAAAGGAGCCCAGGACAAATCACAGCAGCTCACGGAACAGGTCCATGGGGGCCGGGTTCATTCCTGGCAAAGGCACCAACGTGGCAGTGACCTTCTTGGAGCCTGGCTATTGCTTCTTTTGCATCCAGAAAACTGTAGCCATTGACATCCTACCTCCCCTCCTGAGTTCATTAGGGTTCTCTTATATGAGTGTCTCCAAACACTTCTCCAGCCTAATTATATCTTCAGCAGGCATGTTTGCTTTCTTAGTGTAAACAGTTACCTTTTGCAGGTGACTGTGACCAAGGACAGGTAGGACGGTGCTGAAGACCACCCTGAAGTTTGGGGCATAGTGGAACACTGGATAATAAAGACAGCATAGGAAGGAAAAGCAGTAGGGGAAATTCCAGCAGTGGAAGAATAGGAAATGGGATCGTGGCCGCACAGCCACAGAATGCAGGTCAACAATTACTGCGTCGGAGCGGAGGGGGCCGGAGGAGCATCTCCATTTAGAATGCAGCGAGAGCAGTCCTACAAGACGGATCGCATTAATATGAAAAGAATATTATTGAAATCAAGAAGGTACAACAGAGGGCAACCAGAATGATACAAGGATTCAAGGACCTTAATTATTTACAAAGGTTGGAAACATAGCTGCTCTACTTTCCTCTGTAAAAAAGGAAAATGTAAAGGGAATTTACTAAGAAACTCCTCGATTCTAAGGTAGCAGAATAGAGGGAGATTTGCAAGGACTAAATGTCAAAGAGAAAGAACAAAGAAGGGGCAAATACTTAACCCCAGAAAGAACGTGGCATTAAGTAAGTTTTAGTGGGATTTATTTACAAAGACAGGAGTAAATTTATAGTGAAACTACTGTGCAGGCTCAGATCGCTAATATATGTGTACCGTACATATGCGTATGGGTATTTATACAAATACTATATATTTTAAGGAGATAAGCATTACAAAGGAACGTAATTATGGGGTGACACAACTGCAGATTCAACTAGACTTACAGAGATTTCCTGTTCTAAAATTTCCTGTGTTCCATAGCCCTTCCATGTAATTTTCAATGTTTTGAGTGCCCATTGGCAATACAGACTAAACACTGAAACAATCTAGAATGATATTCCAGCGAAACTTACAGAAAAGTGAATTTGATCTTGAGCTGTCAAAACACCACTTAAAATACAGCATACTGACAATCAGTCAAACTAAGGAACCTCTGAAGAATGCTTTCTGAGGAAGAAGCCAAAGAAATACTGAAAACCCATTTGACCTTGGCTACCAGGTACCAAACCCACATCAAACTCACAATGGGCTTTGATATTTTCAGTCTATGTTTCAACTTAATTGTTACATAAACAACAAAACTTACTAAATTTCTATCATACACTCTGCAATCTACTTTGCAACATGAAATAAAACAGAAACAGAAAGCCTGGTTCCTGCATCCAAGAAGTCAATATTCAGCTTTTCTTGCTCACAGCTGTATCCTCAAGGCTGAGTCTTGTCCTTAGCCTTTAGTAGGTGTTCAATAAATCAGAAATAACAGATGAACAATATTGGCTATTATTTATGGAGAACCTACTAAGGACTAGGCATTTGGGATGCATTTTCTTGCATTTACTCTTCATGAAGATCTTGTGATGTAGGTAGTTTGATCCCTATGTAATGGAGAAACAGAGAGGCTGAGTACATTATCTGAGGACACAGAGCCTGTAAGTTACAAAGACAGGACATATGCCCAGACCGATGTGCTTCCCTCTCAACCACAATGCATCCTATGATCTAGTTACTGAAACAAGGTAAAGGCAAATGAAACAATGATAAGTAATGCAAAGTACAAAATACTGAAAAGCTAGGGCACGTGGTCCAGATGGCACACATTAGAGAGATTCAGAGTAAATGCATCCTGGGGTGGTCAGAATCTTCTTAGAAATGGGACCGGGGAATGGGGCTTGAACATCTGAAGGACCAGAGAAGAAGGTCACCCAAAATCAGCTGGGTGGTTAGCTAGTGGAAAAGGTTAATGGTTGCCAAACCTGGCTGCAAAAGTCTGAATTAGGGTTGAAAAGAGCTGCTGGTAAGGAAATTGTATGTTTCCCTTCTGATAATTCCTTATGCGATAGGAAGGGGGAAATGTTTATAACTGCTGACCCTGGCTTCCTAGACTTCTGCAGGAAAAGTGGGTACAACTCACAATAAAGAGAAGGTGAAGTTATATGTATACTCTGTTTCCCTTCTGCCTAAGGTTTCACCTGACTCGGGTTAAAGGAGAGGCAGTTTCAAAATACATAGCCGTGCTTTGTGCTGCTACAGCTATGCTGTTCAAGATAATAGCCACTGGCCTTCTCGAAATGTGGCTGAACCAAAATGAGATGTACTGTAAGTGTAAATTATACAACATTTTTGAAGACTTAATGAAAAAAAGAATGTAAAACATTCTATTATTTTTATATTGGTTACATATTGATGCTATTTTGCATGCTGTTGCGTTAACTACAATGTAGCATCATTAATTTCAGTTGTTTCTTTTTAGTATTCACTGTGGCTGCTAGAAAATTTTAAATGACATATGTGGCTCACTATATATTTCTATTGGTCATGTACGCACTGGTTCACTAAAGTTGCCATGAAGTATGACAGACTGGGCGACTTCAACAGCAGAGACTTATATTCTCACAATTCTGGAGGCTGGGAGTTCAAGATCAGGGTGCTGGCAGGATTGGTTTCTTCCAAGGCCTCTCTCCCTGGCAGGTGGATGGCCATCTTCTCCCTGGGTCTTCACATGGTCCTCTCTCTGTGCATGTCAGTGTGCTAACCTTCTCTTTTGATAAGGATATCACATGTGTAAAGGCCCACCCTAGTGACCTCATTTCAGATTAACTACCTCTTTGAAGGCCCTATCTCTAAACACACTCACATTCTGAGTTACTGGGGATTGGGAACTTTAACACAAAGGTTCTGGGAAAATGTAATTCAGCCCAATGACAGGTCAACACCATGTGAAAAGGAAGAAGGCCGGAGAAGATGTTCTTTCACTGAGCGTGACATTTTCTGAAGTGTTTTTAATGTAGCTGGTGTGAATCTGAAGCAAGAGTCAACAGGGAGCAGAATTCCTTACTAGGCTAAATAAAATGGGAAGAGCAAAGCAGAGAAAGAGGGGAGAAAAGGCAGGCTGACACAAACGCATGAGTGCAGGAGCGGAGAAAAGGCCGATAACGGCCCTGGAGAGCAGAGATTAAAAAAACAGTTGCCTCTGCCCTGGCTGGTGAGGCTCAGTGGATTGAGTGCTGGCCTGTGAATCAAAGGGTCACCAGTTCGATTCCCATTCAGGGCACTGCTGGGTGGCAGGTCAGGTCCCCAATAAGGGGCACACGAGAGTCAAGCACACATTGATGTTTCCTTCTCTTTCTCTCTCCCTTCCCCTCTCTAAAAAATAAATAAATAAAATCTTGAAAAAAAATAGTTGCCTCTGATAAAACTGGTGTGGCAGGAATTCTCAGGGAATTTTAAGAACAGGAATGTCATCTAATACTTAATTTAATTTGTCTGCTTTGCAGGCACTGCTGCAAGGAAGTTTTCTGTGTGACTAGCAAAACAGCAGCGACTGCTACAGCACTCTTGTAGTGAGACAGCTACTGCGTGCCAGTAGCCGTCTTGACAAACTGAAGCAAAAGGGACAGCGAGCAACAGAGTTCAAAGAGCAACTCACAAAAGGAAAGATGTGAAGGAAATCAGGAATACACTTCAGTAAAGGGACTGGAGAAGCTGGCAACTGGAACAAAGGTGACCCACTGAGACTCTTGATCGACATTGACCTGAAATTTGTAAGGGGAGTGAGTTCGTGGTCAACCTTATGTGGAATGAGGGCCTGGACCACCTTGTTAAACTGTGGAGTGTGACGCCACAGAGCTGGAGTGTTTGGGATGCCCTGATGCCCAGATTTTGAATAAAATTTCCATAGGTTTGTATGTGGTTTTCTATGTTAGCTCACTGATTTACATTTGATTTCCAAAGTACACATGTGAAGCAAACAACTACACTGCACCACTTACCATTCCCATTTTATCAATGAGAATACTGAGGTTCAGGGGATCTGCATGATTTTGGAACTAAAACACCAGACGCATTCAGTACTATTTCAGACCTCCTGCCACTCTCTACCATCTTCACCCCGAACACACACACACACACACACACACACACACACACCCTAACACGTATGGAATGAACTCCCGATGCTCAGTTTTATGTTAGAGTCTCTCACTACTCATTGTGTCCCCCTGTAAATTACTGTATTATCCAATGCTACACACTTCTGGTGGAGTAACAAAATGCATGCCAGGAAATTGTCCAGGAAATTCATGTCAAATTGAAAAATACGTTTTAAAAATACCAGCTACATATGACTTGCAGGTATTTCAGCAGAGCTACCGCCTAAATCGGGTGAACTCTCAGCACCTCAGACCTGTTCTTTTTTACGATGATTTTTGCCCAGGGCAAAGATGAGAAGAGGGAAGATTGATGGGTCTAAAGTGTGTCAAGAAGAAGAGAGCATGTCTTAAATTTGTTCTTCTTCTATCAGCATGAAAATGAAAACATATGAAATGGGGAAAGGAGCCTTTCATTCAGTGACAGATAAAAAAAATTTAATAGATAGAGCTCTTGGTTTTTATTTGATATACACCACTTTCTTCCCATTGCGAATTATCCATAAATCCCCTCTGCGATCCCAGGAATGCTGCTGCAAATTGTGTGTGGAGCTGATGTAGGAAACAAACTTGTCTTAATGTCCTTTTATGGGTGGTTGTTTCATTTGCTTGGTTTTTACGTGTTTGCGTAATGTGTAACTTACACATGGTCACAAGGGTAGTGCACCGGCACTATTTTCGGAGCAATCATAACAAAAAAAGAGCCACATAAAGTATCTATACACATTTTTTTCATCAGCTACTTAGCTAAATATTTAGTGATGTGGTTGAAGAGATAAGTTCTAGGAAAAGTCGAGGATAAAAGAATTTTATCGCATGTTTCATTCTAGACCGAAGGTGATTTCCAGAGATCTCCAGAAGAAAAATCCAGGATGTTTCTGAAGCTTCCCAAGTCACCTCACTCTGGTTCTTGCTACTCAAAGTCTGGTCCACAGACCAGCAGCCCTAGCACCACACAGGAGCTTGTTAGAAATGCAGGTTCTCAGTCCCATGTCAGACCTACTGATTCTCAGTTGGCACTTTAAAATAGCCCCCGTGATCCCTACATACTTGAAAGTTTGAGAAGCACTGCTCTGGATAATTCTTAGTTACAGCACCTCTACCCTGCCAGAGCAGAATTTGAAGCCTCAGAACTCCAAGTTCCTTTTGGGGGTTGAAGATCATGGACTCTTCTTCAATAAGAACTTTGGAACCCAGCGAGCAAACATTTGTGACCCACCATCACAGAGCGGGGTGGGATTAAGGCAGTTTGAAACAGAACTTGTATTCCTACTGCAAGTGATGGTTGGAATTCCACAGCAGGCTCCCAACCTATTCTCTGGGGACAGTCCCCACATAACCAGATTGCCTGGCATCGTGGTATAATGCTGGAGAATAACTCTGGCCATTATTGAGTCAGTGTGGGGATGTGTGAGAAGGGGTGTGGGGTCTCAGAAGAGGGACAGGAGTGAGGATGAGGGGCAGAAAGGGAATGAGATGGATCATAACCTTTAGAAAGAGGAGACAGGGACAAAGTAGGAGGGGGTAAGGGTGCTTCTCTGAGGCTAACTGAATCACAGCGGATGGGACCATCACACAGGACTGCCACTGCCCATGTCTGGATGACATCATACCCTGAAAAATACCAACTTTCTTGGCTCTCCTAGAGGAGAGGCAGCAGCCCACCCTACAAAATCCTGCTGTTTTCTGCCAGCTTTTAGGGCCAAAGGACTTGCCCACAGACCACAAGTCCCATCAACATTTACAAGTGGCAACTCTGGGAGGAGAAGAGCCAATTGCCCATACAGGTGAAAAGGTCTTTAACCTGTTAACAATGTGCTGACAAACCCTGAGTTTGCTGTAATTGGAAGAAATGATGCTGGGACCAGAAATGAGACTGCAGATTGATTAATTTTTTTAATTTAATATTTGTTCATGGGGAAACTGGCTTCTTTTATTGTGGTGGCACTTGCTAGTGCCATTATAGTTACAAGGCCTGTTGGAAAGGCTTTGTGGTGAAGGGCTTATTTCTATTATAAATACTGGTTGGGGTGGGTGGCTAATATACCAACAGTTTCCCATTATACTGGGCTCAGTCAAATCTGGCCCATATTGTTAAATCACGCACATCATCCCTGCACACATACACCCAAATAATAAACATATGCCAAAGTCAACATCATTAAGTTGTAGAGGAAATATTATCCAATTCAATCCTTATATTAATCACTAATTTTAGATCAAGAATATTTGGCTTAGAGAAGTGGCTTAAAACTCAGTTATAAAAGCTGAATTATTGAAACTATATTATAAAAATATATGCATTTGATTGCTAAAACTATCTCAAGCAAGAAACTCAGCACATATATTTCCATTTATAAACAATAAAAGAATATACAGTTCATTGTGTTATCAGTCAAGAAATAATTTTTAAGCACTATGTGCCAGACACTCTCTGGCAAAGGATCAAAACACACAAAATTTCACACCTTCATAGAACTTACGTGCTATGTGGGGAAACAGAGAGAGATCCAGAAGACAGAGACAATACAGCTTGTTCACAGATGTGACATGAGATATGAAAACCAGGAATGAAAAAATATAACAAAAAGTTTGGTGCAAGCAACTGGCAGTATGCACTATAATCACGGATATGAGGAAAGCTGCGGAAGGAGCAGGTTTCGGTGGGAAGCCCAGAGCTGACTCTTGGATTCAACTGGAGTGTCAAGGAGGTGGCTGAATGCACAAGGCCAAAAGGTCAAAGAAGAGATCTGGACTGAAGATGAAATTTCAGAATCATTAACCTATCAGTCAGGGTTCACAGCAGGACAGAAAAACCACTCAAGGCATTTGAGGCAGAATCTTACAGATTTGTTAGAAGGGCAGAAAGAACAAAATTCAGGGATCACCACTGTTTGTTTTATTCTGAGGTCCCTTCATCATAGCTGTGATCCAGGCCTCAAGAAACTCCTGCCATTACCACCATTCCATGCCTGACACCCACGGAAGTAGGAAGGGGCAATGAAAGGCGGAGGCCAGCTTCTGAACACACCCATGCCTGTCAGATGGAGCTGCTCCAAAAAAACGGCTTCAGTATCCTTGCTGTCTTCTGCTTCTCACATAAGTACCTGTCATTGGCAGAACCTAAACTGCATCCATAACCCAACCTACAAGAGTTTAGGAAATATGGTTTTTACCCTTCAAATACCCAAAATGCAGAGGAGACCATAAAGGAAGTCATGGATGCCAAGGTAGGTAATAGCTAGCATAAACAGCAATTTTTAGTTAATCTTCATTGTATTTTTTCCATTACCATTTAGTCCCCTTATACCCATTCCCCCCAGTAGTCACCACACTGTTACCCCCATGCCCATGAGTCCTTTTTCCTCATATGTCCACCCCCTTACCTCCCCTCTACCAGCTGTCATCCTGCTCTCTATCTATGAGTCTGTCTCTATTTTCCTTGTTAGTTCAGTTTGTTCATTAGATTCCACATATGAGTGAGATCATATGGTATTTGTCTTTCTCTGATTGGCTTATTTCACTTAGCGTAATGTTCTCCAGGTCCATGCATACTGTCACAAGGGGTGAAGTTTTCTTCTTTTTTATGGCCATGTAGTATTCCATTGTGTAAATGTCCCATAGCTGTTTTAAGAGGTCTGTCCAGAAGGTATCCAGCCATGTAATATGAAAAATAGAGACATTCATGCCATCAGCTGCCCATCATATTTTCCTGAACCTCATCTACAGTCTGAAATTTCTTCCCTTTCAAAGGTGATTTTAGTTTTGGGAAAAGCCAGAAGTCACAGAGCACCAAATCTGGGCCGTAGGGGGCGTGAATCAACTGGGTGATTTGCTGTTTCACCAAAAAGCTCTACACAGAGGTGTGACGTATGAGCAGGCACATTGTTGTGATGAAGCTGCTAAGTGCCAGTTGCCCATAGCTGCAGCCTTCTGAATCATCCCAATAGTTTCCAGAGAGGAATGTTCAAGCTTAATGCAAAATCTGATGCAGATTTGTTGCTCTACGTGCTCAGTTATTTTGAATGAAACAACCACCCAACACACACACTCACTCAATAGCATCTATTGACTACTACAGTGAAGTCATCATCATTCACACATGCACATTCCAGTCCATTGTCCTTGGCTGCCAGGTTACACTGATGTCAGAAAAACTGTTCCCATCATATCAGTAATGGCTGGACTTTTTCCGGACAGACCTCGTATCCACTCCTAAACACCATTTAAAACCATAAGATTGAGACGGTCATCCAGGAAACACAAACACTGAGCTGCTGATCACTCCAGTTTGAGAGCATGGGGAGCTGACAGGAAACCGAGAAATGGCCTAAGCGGTAAGTGGAACACAAGTACATTGTCCTGGAAGCCAAATGAAGGAAGCGCTTTAAGGTGAAAAGAATCATGATCAGCCTGCTATCTTCAGAGATGCTACACAGTTTAAATTTTTTATAAAAGTAATATACAGTTATTGTAAAAAGGATACAAAGGATAACTATCACTTGAACTTCTACTCTAAGTAGCGATGATTAAAATTAACATTCATTGAACGAATGTTAATTAATCTAAGTATATATAATATTTCTGTACTTGCTTTTATCTATCCACATACAATTATACATAAATGAATTGTACTACTTACGCTATTCTATAATCTGTTTTTGTCAGCCAGTAATATAACATAGCCATGTTTTTATGGTCAATAGATGTATATTCACATCAACATTTATTCAAAAATGCTTACATAAACACATATACCATAATTTATACAATAATTCCCCTACCAATGGACATTTAGGTTGTTTGAATATTTCAATATTATATGCAATGTTGCAACAAGAATCCTTGTTAATATGATATAAAATTCCTGATTTCTAAAGCTTCTTTTCACTAAATTAAGTATTTGAGGTAGAAAGAATCCATTAGATTCAGAAATGACCACAGATTTACAAAGCTTCATAAAAAAATAATTTGGAGTAAGCTTATTTTATTATAAAACCTAGCTCCTGATCTTGGTGTCTCAAAGTTGAATATAATGAAACGTTCTCTTGTATAGTTTGTGTCAATTCATATTAGTCTAAAATTCGGTGAATACGCCAGCACAGATGCCCTTTTGAACTTATTATGCTATTATCAACCTACAGGACTATATTTTTAGAATGCTTAGAAAATCATTTTCCCATAAGTTTTCTTAACATTATAATTTGATAGTTAAATCAGTTATCAATGCTCTGTAGATATAAAATTCAAATATTTAACATAGAATATAATTCCTGCTGCTTGATTTTTGATTTACACCAATTCAGAGTTGAGTATGGTCAGAAGCAAGAGAAAAATGAACACTCACAATGTGTTTGACTCAGTCATTGGGACAGGCAACTCTGAGAGCTCATAGACATTCTTGCCCTGCATCTAGCATCATCCAACAAATTATTTCAATAACAAAGAATTTATTAAGGTAGGGTGACTTCATATCTCTCCCTCCCTGTGTATAATAAAGCCACATGGTGTAGATAAACATAAGTATGAGTGTGTGCCTCTATAGATAGATACTCAGAGTCTCTGGATGAAATGCACTGTATACAGAAAGTGTAAGGTGTTATTGCTATGTAAAATAGAATCCTAAAATTGTAAAGCAAATTATATCATAGGAACACTAGGCACCAAGTGGTAAACAAACATAAACAAATAAGCTTTAAATCATTCATTTCTGTTTCCAAGAATATTAAATCTAAGTCTTAAAGGCTTCTTATTTCCTTTCCCCTTTTGTAGGCTGTCCTTTCATGTCTACATTTCTTGATATATATTGGCCTCTTCAAACATTCTACAGTCATAAAAATCTCAGGGAAACATTTCAGCACTTGACAGACCATTCTGAACTTGGCTGGCTCCAGGAGCCATGGGGTGCCATCTGTTTACTACGACTCCTTGGGTACCTCAGGGCTCTTCCCCACTACAGGAACAATATCAAAGGCTCTGCAGCAAAAGTGGTCACTCTTGGACCTCTCCAGACAGCCACTACTCACAAGTTTCCAGGAATATCAATGGGGCTCTCTCAGCTGTTACTGGGAAAAGAGAGGAGGATCAGACAAGAAGGCAGAAACAGTTGCCCCTTTATGACATACACTCTGATATGGAGATTTGCTTGCAGGAGGTTTATGGGGTTTGCTTTGGGGATCGACATCTGTGGGGTATGAAGGAAGCAGATTTGAGAAGAGGGGGAAGTCAGACTTTGATGCAATCCCAGCAGAGGCCTCAGCCTATCCCTCAAGGAGTTCTGGGGCTAGGATGGCTTCTCAGAGTTGCCCCTAATGGGACTTGGCCTTTGTGCCCTTGTATAAAGCAGTCATAGAATGTAGGCTGTGCCTGGGGTGGGGTGTAACCTGAAGTGAGGGTGCTCTATTTGCTGAATATTAGCAACAGCCACATCCCCAATAACAAGGGAATGAGCTCCCATGTCCCAAAGGGAAATTCGTAATGCACGAAGGCACCCACGGCACTCTCCCACTCTCAGGAATTTCCTGATGTCCTGGAAGCCAACTCTGCATGGACAGTTCCAACCTGAATAAGTGAGCATCATCTTTTGATACAGAAGAGGAAGAGAAAGGCAGGTATTGTGGAGGGTCCACCAAGGTTCAGTGACCCTCAAATGCAGAGCCTCAGCAGCCATGGGCACAGGCCCTGCAAACACGGCTACAGTAGGGCCCCGGTTGGGTGGCTCAGTTGGTTGGAATGTCATCCCATCCACCAAAAGGGTTGTGGGTTTAATCCCTGGTCAGGGTGCAAATGGAAGGCAACCAGTCAACGTTTCGCACATTGATATTTCTCTCTCTCCTCTTTTCTTTCTTTTCCTCTGTCTTCCTTCCTCTCTCTACACATATCCTCAGGTGAGGATTCAAAAAAGCAAAACTGCTGCAGTAAGTTTTCAAAGCTATACCAGGTCAAGGAGCACCACAGAGATGACAGTGCTATAAATGAGTAGAACTTTTCTCGGGAGCATGAAACAGGAACTTCTGGCAGGATAACGCAAGCATCATCTACACTTGACATTTCCTTAAATTTCAGTATTGGTGTCCTGTCCATACCCCAAAGCCCACCCCTGACATCACTGGCAGGCCCCATGTACGTTAACGGCTTCCTTCATCTCTCATACCTTTTGTGCGTTCCTCTTTTTTTAGTCCCTGGAATGTGGGGCAAAACCTGGGAATTAATACCCCAGGACTGACTCAAACAATCAGGGATGGAAGTTGGTGGATAAAACCCCCCGCCACCTTGCCTCTTGGTGACAATTTTGAAGTATGTCCTGCACAGAGGTTCCCCAGTTACCTGCAATGGCAACCCACTCATTAACACAGCATTTACTGCCTCTCCTTTCTTCCCTAATTCCTCCACCCCCACTCTGGTACCTGGGATCACCTCCCAATAAAAGACTTGCACCTTAGTCTTTGTCTCCACATTCATTTTAATGGAAACCCAACTTAAGTGGATTATCTTATCATCCATCCTCATCATTGTGATGAAGTCTATACAAGTAGGGTGTAAATATATCCATGCTGGGGAAAAGCTATCTTTCTGGTCCTTTATATGTGGGAAAGGATGGATGGATGGATGGATGGATGGATGGATGGATGGATGGATGGGGAGATAATGGAGAGACAGATAGATAAATGGAGTTCTGATGTTTTTATGACTATTCTTGCCCATGTACAAAAAAGCCTGCAAAATTTCTCTTTAGAAAAGGTTTTAGTTGTGTAACATATCTAATTTTGGCTGCCTGCCATCCATATCTCTTCCTTCTGTTTATAACATTTTTGATGTCCTTTAAGAAAGCACCCCTGCCCAAACTCAGTCCCCAGGAAGAGCAGACCTACCTGAACCACAGCTTCCCAGTTCCCCAGAAGCAGAGGCTCTGTAACATCCACCCCCGCCACGTTTAAGCTTTACCCAACCCCCTACCCATGCTTCCTATTTCACTGAAAAATAAAACTCAAACTATTTCCCTGATTGTTATAGACTAAATATTTGTGCCTCCCCCTCAAAAAATGTATTATGATGAAAGCTAATCCCCAATGAGATGGTGTCAGGAGGTGGCACCTTTGGGGTGATTAAATCATGAGAGTGGAATTCTTGTGAATGGGATCAGTGACCTTATAAAAGGGACCCCAGGGAGCTCACCCACCCCTTCTGCCCCGTGAGGACACAGCAAGAAGACAGCTGTCTATGAAGCAGAAAGCAGGTCTTAGCAGACATCCAATTGGCCAGCACCTTGATCTTAGACTTGCAGCCTCTGGAACTGTGAGAAATAAACTCCTGCTGTGTGTGAGCCACCTGGACTACGGTATGCTCTCACAGTGGCCCGGATGGGCTGACACACTGCTCTGAAAGTTTCCAAGTGACCTGCACCTCTTCGACCTCGCCTCACTCCCCAGCTCAGTGTGGCTCTGCCTTCTGCGACCTGCCAAGCTCATCCCTGCCTTCGGCCTTTGCAGTAGGATTTTACTGAAAATTCCTCTCCAAAGAAATCTTTGTTGACCTCTGGCTTCTTCTTGTCATTCAGTTCTCAAATCTTATGTCACCTCTTCAGAGAAGGGTGCCCTGACCACCCAATCAAAGGCAGTCAGTCCCTCCGTCACTATCACACACCTGTCCTATTTTTATCAGAGCCCGTGACGATATAAAATTATCGTGCTCATTGGTTTACTCATTCATTAGTAAAGGATGCCTGTACAGTGGCATAAGCTCCGTGGCAGCATGGTATCATTCTTGTTCACTTTATTATCCTCAGCACCTAGCATAGTACCAAGAACATAGTAGGTATTCAATAAAGTTACTTAAAATAACAAAGGAATAAGTAAACTATTTTCTGCTTATATAGAAAAACATAAGCTTTGAGGAAAAGAAAAGAAACATCTACTCAAAAACTATATCAATCATTACTTTGAAACACCCCAAAATTTAAAGGCAAAAGGATTAAATAAACATGGAACATAGCAACCATTAAGAGGACGACAGGCTATCAGGTTTCACTTGCCGTTCCAAATTGTCTAGACAAGTAAGATCTAAGGGTCCTTTCAATTTCAAACTTCCTTAATACTATGGATTTCATTATCTAGATTGAGTTATTTGTTGCTTCACAGTGTTAAAATAATAACGGGTTAGTTAATAAAAATAATATAACAACAACAGTAGCAAGAAGTCGATGTTGCTATTTCCTTTGATTTACAGAGGTCCTCTAGATGGAGGATTGAAAGGCAGCTGATTTCTGAGTCAGGCAAAGAAGTCCATCATAGTTATGGAGACTTCAAGTCAAATCAGCAAAATGTGCTATCCAGGTTAACCCGTGAAATATGCTCTGCTGGATACTACCAGGCAAGGAGGAGGGAGAAGCAGGTGTGCTAGCAAGGATGTGGGACTGTGTTGCTTCTGCAGGACAACAAGGAGCAAAGTCTGAAAGATTTAGCCCTTCAAAGTGACACTTGGGGACCCTGCAGAGATTTATTTAACAGGGAAGAGGAGGCAGACCCCCTCTCCTACAGGATCAGCTCCTCAATTATAAACACTCAATAACTTCCTGGTTGAAAATGCAACCCTCCCCCAACCCTTGCCTATATGTTTCTGATGCCCACTTTATTAATTCCTATTAGGAAATGCTATTTAATTCCATCTACCGCCTGGTGACCTTTGTGTGCCTTCCCCATGTAGGACATTTACAAGTAAATCACCAAGACGTATGTACACACACACTTATAAAATATACATGTGCTTGTAAATGAAAATGCACCAAACTGCAAAAAGAAAAAAATGCTACATGCTTTGCAAAAAGCGGGCATATGTGCATAAGAGGTGGGAGGCAGGTGTTTGGGAAATCTTCACACCATCCCAATATTTTTCTAATGGTTTCCATTCCAATGCAAGGGAGAATTTGGAAAACATGAGCCACCGTGGTGTGCTCTGAGCAGGGACATGTAGCTGGCAACGTGGTGGGTGGGATCCCCCCTCCTTTTTCCCCCTCTAACAAAGAAATAGGGTGAGTTTATTAAAGCATAAATGCCATTTTCATCCTGCAATGTTAACTGCGTGGCTGGGATCCCCGAGGTACAGAGGCAGTCAAAGCAAACAGCTGTGCCACCTACTTGCAACAGTTGTACGCCCACCACTCAGCACGGAGGGGAGGAGCAGGTCAAAGAGAGCCATAAAGAGGATGGGGAACCTTGCTTAGCTCACTTCCCCACAGCCCCAGGGAAAATCCAGCCCTTCAGAGGGTAGGCATTGTGTGTGCGGCTCAGAGCGCTGAGCAGTCTCTTGCAACTTGTCTCCTATAAACCACCTACTGCATTTTTATATTCTACAGTCACACAGACCAAAACAGTGTTTAGCAAATTAACAGAATGCTAAATAAAAGGCATATCAACCAACCTAGCAGGCAGCTTGTCGATGATCCTGAGTGGGGGGTGGCGGTAACTGCTGTTTTGGTGGCAAGTGGTTGCTTCACCATCCAAGTCTCTTTGTGGGGCTTGGGAAAGATGAGATGCTCTGGCCAAGCTGTTATTAGGTTATCTTTGCAGAGCCTAAGGGTTGCCCCATGCCTGCCTGCATCAACAGAGAACACAGTGGGAGGGCTCTTGCAGAAGGAACCTGAGCCCTGCTCTGCAGACATCCAGGGGCAAAGAGCTCTCTCTGCTGTAACTCAGCTGCCTGGTCGGCCTGCAAGTGTCAGACTGCAGAGAGCACACTCTCCCTTGGCAAGCCTTCCTCTCAACCTCTTCTCTTAAGAGAGGTTTGTAGGAGGAACCCTGCTAAGTGAGAAGTGTGAGAATAGAAAACCCTAGAATATGCCCTTCTTCTGAAATGAGACTGCTGGCCACCCTGCTCCTGGAAGGGCCACAAACACAGCAGGATTCAGTAAGACATGCTTATCCCTTGTGCCTAGCTGTCCGCCCGGTGAGACACACTGCAGCCCAGGGTTAGAAGGAGAAAACATTAAGTGGCTCCAATTGGAAACTGAACCCACAACCTGGACCTCATTGGCAATGTGCCCTAATCAACGAAGATCAACCTTGCCTAAGACATTATCCCTGGATATGACTGACTCTCTTCTGAGTCAGCATTCAATCCCCATGGAAACCTTGTTCCATCAATCACCCCCTCTACAGCTTTGACATCTAAATATGATAAAGCCTCTCAATTTTTAGAAATCGCCTTCATTTATTCAACACCATTAATTGAAGGCCTTCTTTGTACCAGGCACTGTTCCAGAGATATGTCAGTGGATGTATATGGGATATATCAGTGGAATAAAATGATCAAGGATCCTGCTTTGGAAGAGATTCTATTCTAGCAACAGAACACAGATGTAAACAATACATGGAATATAGTAAGTGATAAATGTGATAGAAAAAAGAAAGCAGCAAGCAGAATAAGAAGGATGCAGGAAGGGAGAGGTCGAAGGGCAAGTGTCAATTTTCAAAGGTCAGTCGGGATTATATCCACTGAGAAAATATTTCTGTCAAACTTGAAGGAGACGAGTGAGACGGAGGATGTCCCAGGCAGAGGAAACAGCCAGGGCTAAGGTAGGAGCAGGTCTGGCAGGTCAGCAAGAAAGGCAGTGTGGCTGGAGGGGAGTGGGCCAAGGGGACAGTTGCAGGAATTCAGGCCGATGGGGAAGCAGAACACAGCAGACCTCATAGACTCCTCTAAGGACCTTGGCTTTGATGCTGAGGGAATGGGAGCCCTGGTAGGTTTCCAAGAGAGAAGTGATGTGATCTGAGTCGTGCATTAATGGAACCTTTGTGGTTGTTATGGGCAGAGTGGCAAGCCCATATTCCCCCTGGTTACTGATAGCTATCTCTTTGGAGCCAATCCTTTTGAAGCTGTCTCCACTCATTATTTTGATCTTCTCACCTCCCATTCATTCCTCAATCTGCCCTCCATACCCACCAATACTGCAATGGTCCCTTAGTGGAGAAACCCAAAGCAGGCCTTTTTGTCTTTACCTTCCCTATAATTTCGGGGACTGTTGATGATCTCTCTTCCATGAAATGCCCTCCTACCTTGACTTTTTGAACACCATTCTCAACTTCTTTCCCTTAATCGCCTTCTTGGGTCTTCTTTCTCAGCCTAGCTCTCCAACATTGGTGCTGCCCAGGTTTCTATAGCATGCCTTCTTTTCATTTGATACATTTTATGTGGGCATTCCCTTTTCTCCACAATTTACATTCCCACCTTTATGCTAATAACTGCAAAGTTATGTCCTTCTCCAATCTTGCTGCTGACCTCCATCCAGATCCATATAAACAACTGCTTAGTGGACATCTCTGCCTGACAGTGGAGGCCCCAGGACTTCTATGTGGGAGAAGTTTAGAAACAGTGCTGTACTGGGAAAGGGCCAGCTGGGGTTGCCTTTGCATAGGGCGTGCACTGTTTTGACTACAGATGTGGATGTAACTGGGGTAGCCAACTAGGAGGCTAATTGAAATTACAAGGCTTGTTGTACCATTATAGACATTTGGATGTCCCATACATATCTTAAAATAAGTACCAACAAATCTGAACCCTTCAGCCCACACCCCCAAGCTCAGGGAATGGTACTTTTACCTACCTGGTCACCCAAACCCAAACTGGGCATCTCCTTTAGTTACTGAGTATCTCTACCCCCACAGTTTTACCATCTGGGTATAAACTCTGCAATTAGACTCTGTCTTCCTTCTTGGGGTCCTGTTCACACAACCCAGCGTTCAGTCTCGAAGGGCACGGCCCTATCTATGTACCGCCTGCTCAGCAGCGTGCTGGGGTCCTGCTGCAAATCACAAAATTATCCCGAACCACCGTGATTCCTCCCATATGATCTTTTAATCTTTATTATATTTTCTCCCATTACCATTTGGTCCCCTCACGCCCTCCTCCCCCAGCAATCACCACACAGTTGTCCATGTCCATCTGATCTCAAGCATCCTCACAGTCCAGAAAATTCTACTGCTGTGTCCTGCCCATTCTATCAAATCTCCACAGATACTGACTCCAGTCTAGAACAAGCCTCACTCTCTGGCCACTGTTAAATGGGCTGCCAAATCCAAGGGCCAGCCCTGCAGACGTGTAAGTTCCAAGCTGCTGCTTCTTTCATATTGGTTCCCACTGAAGTCAGCAAGTTTGGCACCCAAGCCACCTTACCAGAGTGAGGACAATTTGTGCTCCTCAGGATAGCACAGGCTATCTGTAGCAAAATTATCTGTAGCAAACTTTAAAATGAAGGTTTAATTCTTGCTTGTGTCCAGTTCTGAAGTGAGTCAGGTATTTATCCTGCACAGCACTCTTTCAGGTGGCAAATCAAAACCCCAAGCTGCTTCTCCTTTGCAATGCCAGCATCTCAACTGTGCAAAGCAGGAAAGGTGAGAGCATGAAGATGGGCCTTTTCTTAACTGCCTCAGACCAGAAGTGACACAACACTTCTATTAACATTCCTTTGGTAAGAATTCTCCACATGACGTCACCTATGTACCCCAGGGCTTGGCAGTACAAGAGACATGAGCATTTGATGAGCACTAATTAATATTATTTCATAATTATTTCAGGAAACTAAATATTACCTCTAGGGTCTGAAAGAGCTAAGAAAAACCTTAGATTGAAGAGTCATACACTTCTGCATCTAATAATAGCAGGGCGAGTAAACAGCAGGCTGAGGGAGGGTACCTCGAGGTGGGACTCATATGCACCAATTACTTAGAATGCTGACCCACATAAAGAGAGTCAGCTTCCGTAGATGTTCACTGATAATGAAATGGCGGCTTGTTTCTATTTAGGGTGAGACTGAGTAATTGATGGCTGCCTGACAAACTGGCAGAAACCATACAGACATTCTGAAAAGTTCATTAAAAATCATACACTTAAATACACCAAGATTACTTGTGACTCTCTTCCCGCCCGCATGTAATTAAATAAAGCTTTATCTAACCATTTTACTTGTATGCATTAGGGACTCCGACCAGGGCTCTCTTCCTTCCAAGACTTTAATATGCCCTTATCTGTCTGTACTAATTGGGTTTTCTCATACTGCCACATGGGCAGCAGCTAAAAGAAGATGGGCAGTCAGATCTGATATGCCTGCGGGATGGTGCTAGAGTTCCTAAAGATCTCTGTATGACCTCAGACATTTGGGGCCTCAGATTAATAATTAAAAGTTTAAAAATCTCATGCTTTCATACTAGGGGATCTTAACCATTTACAAAGAGAAAAAACACCTTCACGTGCCCACGAAGGCCAGATAATCTCATGAGTGAGTAGAACAGCACGGGTGGGAAGCAAACACACCATTGAGCTCTACCTGATGGTTCTCAAATGTAAATGCCCATCAGCATCACCTGGAGGGCTTGTTAAAACACAGCCTGCTGGTCCCACTCCCAGAGTTTCTCACTAGCTCCCTGATGCTGCAGGACCAGGGACCACACTCTGAGAACCACTGGTGAAGAGAAGGTAGACTCACTGCATTGCTAGCTCTCCTACTTTTTCAAAAGGAGCCAGAAATCTGGATTCACCTGTGGAACATCCCAATTTTGAAAATGTTGGTAACAAATACAAAGTTATTTTTGAGACACTGTATGAGATTTTGCCATTAATCTATGAGCTCATAGCTCTGCCATAGCCTTTGACCAAGGGTAGACACACTTCACAAACACACACCCCTACACATTCATACAGGGAGATGGCACCTTTAATGTCAGAGCCCGACTTTTGAAGGACACATCAGCCAACTACATGAGTCCAACAACTCTGCTGATAAATGAACAAAGATACTAGAATCCCCTCATATTCCCTTCCCATCCACCAGGTGATCCTGGCTTGTCCCTTGTCGCCCTAAAAGCAACATTTGCTTAGAAGCATATTATAACCCTTACATTACCTTTGACACTCCCAAAATAAACCTAAAAACTTTTTAAAGTATTGTCAAGAAACACATGCTTGAAAGACATAGACCTTATTTGGATGAATTTTTAAAACAAGAACACTTCTGCCTGAAATACCTTATATCCCTGTTTCCATAAGCACTGGGTCCTGTGTAATCTCACAAACATGAATGGGCACTCCCGACATGCTCGGTGCTATATCAGGTGCTGGTGATGCAGAAATGCCCACCACTGCCAGCTCCGTCCAGTTCTGGGTTCTGTGGCATCTAGATTTAGAAAAGGGGGAGGGCAAGGAGCAGAGGAGAGACATGCAAGTAGACGTAATTACAGCCTCATCTGTTTTATATTCTGCGGGTTCCCATTAAAGAGTGTATTTGAAAAATATTTCCTCTGTATTAAAAAATATATATACAATTTAGACAATGATTATGCAAATCAAATACTCTTGGTTCCTTTTGTTAGATGGATCCAAACTTTCTGGGCCATTTAGTCTCCTTCAATATGAAAGATTTTGAAGGACAAATCATGCAAAATAATTATTTCTACTATGAAAAAATCTCTGGTTATAATTCTGACTATTCCAAACAGACTACATTAAAATATGATAGAATTATTTTTATTTCCTTTGGAAGACAAAGAACACGAACTAGCTTAATGCCAACATGATATGTAGAGATACACTTGTTCTAGGCAGAAGTTCAAGTAGGCAGCGGCTGTAATACACATTTCAGAGTGCTTGCTTCAGGTATGGTCCGGGATTACCCTAGCACGTGATTCCTGCCTCCTAGATTATATTCTTGTGCCTAATTTAGGGAGGAAAGTTTGCCATGATCAATATCCAAGGACATATTGTGACAAAATGTAGTAAGTTTTTTAACGAGTGAAAATGCTGTCTTGTCTTTTGAAAAGGGCATTTGATCAACTCAATCTGCATCCAAGTCCTAAATTACGTTGCTCTTTTTTATCAATTAAAATATGTAATTTCTGTAGAAAACTGCCTTTTATCTATTCTTTTCTCTGGATAGATACCACAACACAGACGGAACCAAAGGACAACTCTGACAGGATTACGGAGTTTACGTGCACGACGAGGTATTCTGATGGCTTCGGCCTTGACATTTCCACACCCCCGCTGCAAGCTGAGAAACCTACCCTCTGTACAAGCTCTTCTGCTGAAATGACGAAGGCCCTGAGAGTGAGGACTCTGAAGCCCAGAGTCCAGGGAGTGAGTGGAAGGAAGGGAGGGAGATATACGTCCGAGAATGGATGCGCCCGTCCACAGGGACCAGCTGCTTTGTGGAGTTGGAGCCGCCACCCTCTGCAGGCCTCCTACTCGGGCTCGGGCCAGAGGCACCCCCCTCCCCAGCCCATGTATGTTAGGAATTGTGCCTCTGACTGAAAGAAGAACCAAAAGAATGGAAAAGGGCTGCCTTGGCAATGCCAAGGGGATGGAAGTTCCGGGGTTTGGAAGAGATACTGCATGTGTCACTGAACTGCTCTGATTGTGTCCAACTCGTAAGGGAAAGAAAAAGCATCTATTGTTATCGAGGGTGTCCAGGGAGAAAAAATCATAATTTGTAATGAATTTTTAAGCTATTTAAAGTAATTAAACATCGACTCCATATGTGAGAGTGAGCTTTCGTCTCTTCACTCTCCTAATGAGTCCCTTCACTGCCTGGCACAGGTGTCACCTAAGGCAGACTGGGTTCTTCTCCTCTGCCTTTTTGATCCATGCAGTGGTCACGATGCCTCCCAGAGTTTGCTTCCCCGCAATGATGAGAGGGGAAAACAACTGGCACTCTGCCCATTGTCTTCTTAGGTCTACTCAGTTCCTCCCTTCTTCCCTCCGACCCTCTTCTGTTTGGTGAGTCAGCTTCACACCACAGGCTGGTTAAACCTCCACATTTTTAAACAGGGGAAAATACAATCTGAGAGATAAGATACTGACGGTCATTTTGAGTCAAGGACTTAAACAAATATTAAGAAAAAGCATGTCAATTTGGCAATTCCAAAATATCAAAATATAACAGGCACGCAAACTTCTTTGCCTCAGCAATTCCATATCTAAGAATTTTCCAGTTGCTTGGAGATGTCTGTATAACATATTGCAGCATTTCTGCAAAATCAAAATTAGAAACAACTGAAATGTTTATCACTAGGGGACTCTTCAGATAAACCCCACTGCAGCCATACAGCAGGAAGTTGTCCAGACGTTACAAAGCCCAGGTAGCTCTCTATGAAATAATTTGGAACAATATCCAGGGTGCATGAGAAGGTGAGAAAACCAAGAAGTGAAACGGTATGCAAATAATAATAATAATAATAATAATAATAATAATAATAATAAAATGATGATAATAATAATTTGGAAATAAAAGATGTATTCTATACAAGGATGTGCATAGAACAACTCAGTAAGATGCAAAAAAATGAAATCAAAATTCTTCTTTGGGAAATGGAATTGAGAGACTGAGATAAAATGCAAAAGGAACTTCTGTTTTACCTTCCTATTTAAATTTCTGAATCATGTGTCAATAAAATAAATTAATTTTCAATTAAGTAGCAGGTATGGGCCCAGATGGAGCAGCATCAAAACTAAGGCTCCCCACTGTGGTTGAACCATGACCTGACTGACCTCTTTGCAAGTTTCAGCCCCGGCATTACACCTCCAGTGTTTCTGATAAAACCCTTCAAGTAACTGTAACAAGTGGATCCTGAGCAGGGGGTATCCAAAACACCAGGAAATGCTGACTTGCTAAGAATACAAAATGAAGATCTCTGTCTGAGTTCCCTAAAAAACACAGCCTGAGTTGGAGTGTTGATGCTTTCTTTGGGAAGTACAGTCCCCAGATGTCCCCAGAGGACAAGGGAAGGGAGGCAGGGAAAGTTAGAAGTAATCTCAGATGATGCATTACTGTGTGGACCACAGCTCCAAGACAAGCAGTGAAAAAAGTCACTGCTGGGTGCTCAGCAGGTGAGGGACATATTCAGACAGGGTGTGCAGAGAAGCATGCCCAGTAAGCCCAGCAGAGAGGGAGGAAAGAAAGGGAATTTATCTGTTTACCTTCCTCCTGTCTCTATCTCTATTGTTCGAAGTTTGCTCCACCAGGAGTTAACTCCCCTTCACTTACTAGTTGCATTACCTGGCTTCAGCAAATGTTCAGGAAGCCAGTTCTGGTATAACATTTTCTTGGAGCCAGGAAGTGGGGGGAGTGAAAGAGACTGGCCCAGCAGCCTTGGCCTCAGGTATCAGGACCATAAGGCCCCACAAGGGACCTGGTGGCTGGGGTAGCAACTAAGGCAGAGCAAGAGATCTTTGGTCCAGCAAGCAAGTTAGGCCAAAGAATCTGATGAGACAAGTAAGACGTGTTTGTTACAAGGAACTTTTCCTAAGGGGAGAATCTGATATTGCCCCTGCCCACCTGAGTATGACAGTACGGTGCTTTTAAAGAGATATGCTCTGTCTTAGCCGGTTTGGGCTGCTATAACAAAGTATCACAGACTAGGTAGCTAATAAACAGCAGAAATTTAACACTCACGGTTCTGGAGGCTGGAAGTCTGCTATCAGGGAGCCGGCACGGTTGGATGAGGACCCCCTTCCTGGTTGCAGACTGCTCATTGTATGTTCACATGGAGGAAGCAGCTAGAGAGTTCTTGGGAGGCACTTTTATAAGGGTACTAATCTCACTCATGAGATTTCCACACTCATGACTTAAGCACCTCCGAAGTCTCCACCTACTAAAACTATCATCTTTGGGGTTAGGGTTTCAACATGTGAGTCTTAGGTGTGGGGTAAGAAATACAAACATTTAGACCATAGCATTCTACCAGTTAGTTCTCACCACCTAGCAAATCACTGAAATGCAGGGGCTTAGAACTAGAACGATTTTATCGCTGCATATACCTCTGAGTGCTGACTGGGGGCTGCACAGACTAGGATGGCCTCACTGCCATGTCTGGAGGTGGGAAAAGCTGTCAGCTGGTGCTGACTATCCACTGAGGTGTCTGTCATCCTCCATTAAGCTACCCCTGGCTCCTTCACAGGGTAGTGGTTACAAAGTTCCCAAAAGTAGAAAGTAAGAGCAAAAGGCCCAATGTGCGAGCACTTTTCAAGCCTAGCCTCATATCGCATTTGCTAATGTCCTTCTGGTGAAAACAAGCCAAGACCAATTTCAAGAAGACACTAAAACAAAATACACCTCTTAATAGGAAAAGTGGGGAAGTTCCATTGCAAACGGATGAGTACACACAGGGATGAGAGGTCGCGTGCACGCAGGGAGGGGAGGAATTCGGGGTCGTTTTGCAATCACCCACCATCTCCCAAGTACTCTGACAATGATAACAGTTCTCTTCACCATTCCCTTTCCTGAACAGGGGTGAAAAAAAATACTGTGATCTTTAGCACTGGAAGGTCAATGTCCTACTTAGCCCGACAGGCTATATTGGATGTTTTCACAATGAGGCAGGAGTCCTAAAGTAGCAGGCAGCTCTCACCCTTCTTCAGAACACCTCAGTCATTCACAGTTCACTCAGTCGACCAGATGTTCAGAATGCATAACCTCACGCTGACCTCCTTAGCAATAAAGAATTTACAGGATGGTTATTTACATCAGTATTATTACTTATGCTCATTCTTAATGGACTAACTAACATCCTGGCAATTTGCACAGAATTTAGGACAAATCTATTGTAGTCAGACTAAAACTACTAACATACCACAGCTACTAAGAGCACTGATCCTCTTCTCTCTGTTGAGAGAAAATGAGTGTTTTTGGTACGTGATAGGCAAAAACTTCAAGGTTTACAATCACCTTGAGAAGATTTGTAGGATTAACACTCTAAAAAGTCCTTCTTTCTAGGCACTAATTTCTCCTCAGTCCAGGTAAGCTGCTCCCAAGTGCTCAGGCCACGGCTTCATGGTTTGAACAGCCAGGCATCCATTCACTGCATCTCTGAAGACTCTGTCTCATTCCCAGCTGCCCTATTTCTCCCAACTTTAAAAAACTGAACTGTGTATTAAGCAATCATTTATCAATGATTGCTATAACGAAAATGGTACAAAATTTAGGGTACTATTTAAAGACCATTCCTAGGCATAATTAGTTATCTAAATAATGATTACTAAGTGATGGTCTCTGATTCTGAGATATCTTCTAGGGCTGTTTTCATGAAGCATGGCACTTGGATGGTCTGCATTGCGTCCGCCACAATGGAGTAGGGGAGGAGAGCAGAGGGAGCTAAACACAGATTACCAGGCCCTTGCTCCAGTTACACTGATTCAAAAGATGCGGGGTGAGAATAGGACATGCAGTTTTAGCAAGTTTCTCAAGGTGACTCTAATGCATGTGAAAATTTGAAAAACACTGCCTAGGGTTTGTCAACGGCTCTAGTGAAAGTCAAGATTTTAGAAAAGGTTTACATCAAAAGTCTTCCACACAGACTTTGGTTTCTTTTGCAAGATAAATTTCTAATTGACTGCTAAAAAGCTATCAAGTTATTGGAGAAAGGAGCCTGTATATATTTCCCAGTCTTTTTTTTCTCTTTTAATCTAAGTAGAAAAAAGAGAGAAGAGAGAAAAGAATAAAAAACTACACTGTTCTAAGGGGCTAGCAACACTTTTGCAATGGTCTTTGTTCCAACTTGTACCTTGGTTTATGTCTTCATGGTTCTTATCTAGTAGAAATTGGCTACATCTCTCTGGACCTTGTTTTTGATCAATTACTTGATCTTTGCTCAGTGAGTCTCTGAATAACTACATGCCGTTTTCTTTTATATATATGGTCACAAACAGTATCAGTGGTTGTCAAATCCAATTGTGCATCATAATTACCTGGAATCAAATACTCTCCCCTGCAGCTCAAGACTGTACCTTTTTACAAACTTCCCAAGTGATTAAAACAACATCCTCAAATTTGGTAACATATTTAAATCTAATCCTATTCCAAATGTTAAATATTATGTATGATGAATTCATAACAAGGTGATTTATAGTGGTTTCTCCAATAAAACAGTTTAGCTCTTATAGACAATTCAGAATCCAGTCACAGAAAGTTACACTGAACAAAAGGTATATAGCCCGAGATTTCAAGTGAATTTGTTAGACATCCTTCACAAGTCAAATCCACATTCCATCAGGAGTAAGAAACACAAGGAACACATTATTTTCTAGGACTCCATCCTTTATAATAATATTATCTTCCACCCTCTTGGGGTATCAGCTACGTTCATGGATTTTGGGAAGTAAACCACCTGGGTTCAAGTGCCCGATGCCCCTTTTTTCCCACAATTAAATTGAGAAAGTAATTCAAACACTCTCAGTCCATTTCTTTACCTGTAAAATAAAGATTTTAATATCAGAACCTGCTAGGTATCCTTTGGTTGCCAGGTACAGAAAACCTAATTCAACTTAAATGATGAAGTAGAGTTATTGGCTAAAAAATCTAAAATAAAGTAGACTTTAATTCAGGCTTAATCTTGCTTGCTGCTCAGTGAAATTAACAAAATTTAATTGCTTTCCATTTTTCTTTACCTTCTTCTTTGATGCTGCTTTTACCCAAAGCGGACTCCATCACTAACATGCATGCTTCTGTATTCAGGTAACAGGAAGAAAATGTCTCTTCAAGTATTTCTGCAAAAGACCCAGGATCCCCCAGGGAAATTTCTCCTATGATCTAATTGGTCCAAACTAGGTCACATGATCATCCCTGAACTAATCACTGTAGCCAAGGGAGTAAGATTTGCTAATTGGCTTAAGTCTACAAGGGCTCACCCTGGACACAAAGATGGGAACTGCCTCCCCCAAAGTACAGTGGATATCCTTGGGGAGAAAATAAAAACCGGGGTACTGTTATCAACAGGAGGGGAGAGAGAATCTGGGTGGCCCCAAACAAAAAATACTCACTGCCCTTCTACATATGGATTTGTGAGGATTATATAAAGCAGTTCACACAAAACATTAGTGGTTGGCACATGGTAAACACTCAATTAAAGTTTACTGTGATTATTACTATTATTATTACTACTGTCAGCATCAATTAATAGGCCCAATGCGTGGCAATGTTATTAAGGCCTGAATATTACCCAGAGACTAAGGGCATCTGCTTCTCATTTGTGGAAATGAAGGGAGGGATGTCATGCTTAAATCCCATTGAAGCATGCTTTTCTTAACCACATGTGGTTAAAAGTAATTGTTCAGTATGACAAGGTATGAAAGTCCTGGGAAAAATCTGCTGCTTGTCATTGCTCATAAAGCTACATTTCACCACCAGAAAGGACACCTTTATGCCACCACGAGACATACTATTATAGAATCAGTCTCATCTGTCAAGATTATATTCTGTAACTAGCATGAAAATAGGACCTGCACAATAGACACCTGTGTTGGCTTTTACATCCTGTTCTTATAAGTGAAAAACTGATCCAATTTAATGAGAATTTTAACCTATGAAATGCATTGCCTTTGTTATCCATCCTTTTCATTGTATTTTTTTATGCCATAGTGAAGAGGATGGAGATGGGAGTTGGTGAAGCAAGGAGAATGAAGAGGAAATTTGGACAAGTTATAACCATTCATGCCCAAATATTCTGTTTAGGCAGACTGGTCCATGTAAACCAAAACAAATCTAAAACTAAACCAAATTAGAAAGAAGCAAGGATTCCCACCAGATTGCTCAGAGTTTCTCTACACATGTTCTCGCTCCAGCCAGTTAGGGCCTATTTTTTTTTCTAGAAGAGCATACGAGAGTCATAACTGGGTGGCGAAGCATGAGTTACGCTCTTTTGCAACTCAGTTAATAATAAGCAGGGCCCCAGCCTACATAGTCCACTGGTCATTTACTTAAGTAGGACAGAAAAGTGACTAAAAGGAAAAAAGTTCGTGCCTATTGCTGTCACCCCCAAGGGCTTACTGTGCGGTTTCCACAAAAATCCTTTCATCTCTCTGTGCCTTTGTCCTGTCAGCCAAGAAATGAACATTCTCACACAAGAAATTACTTGGAAACAGAACACTCTGAACCAGAACTTCTCAATTGCGTGTGCAATGGTAAAACGGGGGCTTTTAAAATGTGGATTCTGGTGCCCCACCTCAGGAGTACTAAATCAGAATTTCTAAGGGAGAAGCACAGATACATATTTTTTAAATATTTTTACCTCTAATGGCACTTCTGATAAACATTTCCCCAGTTTATGCATAAATTTATATATAAATCATTACAAGTGTAATGTAAAGGGCCCAAGTATTATAAAGTGTACATCCTATGAAAGGAAAATTCTACACATTTCTTATCTAACTCCCATTTAAAATTAGCTCATCTACTTTTAAATTCTTTTACTTTACTGCATCTTTAAAATGGCTAATAACAAACTGACACTATAAATAGAAAATTCTAGAATTAATTCTATGTAAAAAAATAAAAGCAGTTACAGGAAGGATGTAACTTATTCATATGTTGCCTACAGCTCTATACCTGTCACAGAGGTGATAGCATTTTACAAAAAAAACAAAGAAAAAAATAAGTAGGTTATGTTCATTCTTATTAGACTAAATGAAATTAAGAAGGGCAGGCTTTAAAACAGTCATATTCTTTTCATTAGGAAAAGAAAGCTTCAAAGACCAAAGATAGAAAAAGAAAAAGTAGGCACATTTATTCAGACCTCCTAATTTCACTCAGTGAAGTGCTCTAATTCCATTCCATAAAAGCTTTATATGGATTACAAGGAAGGGAAATCTGAAAAGTGGGTGGTCTTTGCTATCATTAATTATTTAACAACATGCTATATTCTAGAGAGAAGAAAGGCATAAATGAGTAAATGATTATTTCCTGAGTCAATGATTATTTCCTGAGTCACTGGTTACATGATCATTCTTCTTCTGGTCTATGTTAGCCACCCCAGTTTTTGCAAGCAAATTAGAACCAGATAAGCCATAAAAAGCAAATGACTACAGGGTAATATATTTTGATGTGTGCTCTTACAATGAAAAATTGGGCCATTTTCCCAAAAGATGTTCTTTATAGGTAAGACCCCACTAAGCTTCTCATGTTCCAATCAGAAGGAAAGTTCTAGAGAAGAATGGAGACAACATTAGCTTCACTCATTCACTGTACCAGTTAAAGAAAAGCAGCGAAGGTGAAGTCAACATATTGCAAACATTTATCACCACACAATCGTGTGACTATTCAGTCTTCTCCTTGGTTGACTAATCACTGTGTTTTATCATTCAGCCTATGACTGACTATATGTACCCAGCGGGAACAAAACAAAGATAGAGGAGCAAGCACCTAAGAGACGAGACAACTGGGGAAGAGGATAGAAACATGCGACAAGCCTGGAACAAAGAAGGGGAGGGTATTTGAGAAACCTAATGACAGCCCTAGGTCAGCATTTCCCTAACTGTGCTCTCTGCAATATCCGTTGCAAGAGAGGCTCACAGCCTTGTGGAAGGCCAGGGCCAAGTGAGTTTGAGAACACGGCATGCTGGATCTCCCCCACCTCCCGTGTAGAGTCACAATATACATTAGCATAAAAAGACTCTGGGAAGCCCTCCAAAGACTGACATGCTTGGTTTAATCCAAGTTACTCACAAATTTATTCCATTTTGGAACTCTTTTTGGATCTCCTGGCACTTTTAAATAGTTTATACAACTAGTGTTTTATAGACCACATAGAAACTGCTGAAGCCACCAACTTAAGACAGTGGTTGGAGGTTGCCCAGGAAGAGAATAATGCTTCTGAGATTAGCTGAGACTCGAGATTCTCATTGCTTTTCATTTCTGTGGCAGACAACCAATGGATGGCATGTATATGGAAGGAAAGGGGCGATGCCATGTTCTCAAAATTCCAAGCATAAGATGAGTAAGTCATTGAAAATTCAAGAATTCTCAATCTGAAAGTAAAAGGAGACAGAGATGATAAACATACATCACTCCCTAACTACTGTAAAAGATGAAATATATTTAGACTATGTTTTACCATCACAATAGTGGAGGAAAAAAAAAAGAAGGCATGTGTACCAGAAAGGTTAGAGTACTGATGTAGTGAAAGGTCACTCTAGATAGCTAATCTCATTTTTTCATAACAACTCTAGTAAGTAAACATTATTCAGACACGGGAGAACAGCTTCACAGAGAGTAAGTGTACTCCCGCTACTTTCGAAAGTATTTTGAAAAGATGAAAAATACATATCCAGAGAAATGGTGAGAAAAAAACACACCAGAAAAAAAATAGGAAGGAAATGCCTTAACTTTGCATAAGATGGGATACAGAGATTCATCATCCACTCAGGGAAGAAGCAAGGGGAGAAATTATAAATAAGGCATCCTGATGGTCCACCTCAGTGAGGGCTTTTCCAATGCACTAATACAGCATCACTCAGCCTGAATAATCAACACATGGAAGTTAAAGCCCCAGTCCCTTCTTGCAATATCATCAAATTTTCTGTTTTGCAAGTGAGTCAAAGCAAAAGTTAAGTGAAGAAAGTTCAGGACCTCCCTGAACTCACAACAAAGCAAGGACAAGCCCAGGGTTCAATGGCTGACAGTAATTGGGCATGAACGGGAGGAATCCAGGGTTAGGTGGTGACTTTAGGAGACTTGAGGAGTAAAGAGCACACTTGTGACTAACAGAATAAGGTAACTGAAGGGAAAAGCAATAAAGGAAAAGATGGCACAAAGAAACAAGATGAGATTTTTCCATATTCGATCCAGCTTGACATGCAATGTCCAAGGAGAGTATTAACAAATGGACGCCATTTCTCAATTTATCAACGAGGGAAATGTCTTATGCTGCCTATCTATCCACATACTGATAGATTTTGTCATTTAGGGATGTTATAGGGTCAACTATTTTTGCAAATTCAGAAATCTTGTAGTTACAGGTGAGAGAAACTCTTGCTCAGATTGGTTTAAGCAAAAATAAAATAAAATAAAATTTAGTTACTTCATTGGAAAGTTCAAGAAAGAATGGTTTCAGACCCTGTTAACCTCAGGATCTCAAATGGCTGAAGTCATATTAGCACCATTCTCTTTCCTTTCTTTTCTTTTCTTTTTTCTTTCTCCCCCCTTTACCACTATCTTTATTTTTATCTCTGGTTCTCCTTCTATCTCTCAGTCCCACTCCCCCCCCCCTGTTGACATCATTCTCAAGCAGGCATTCTCCACTAGGGGCCTCAGACAACCCCAACTCCCTTCTCTTTCCCCAAAATGCTAACAAAAGTCCTAGCACTGAGTCCTGCCAGACCAATCTGAGTTACCTGGTTCATCCAGTGTCCAGAGAATGGAATATATTGACTGACTGGTGATACAGACACCAGCCCACAGTGTCCGCATCATTATGGATGAAATGAGACATTCACATGGACTACCGAGTCCGGTAGAGGAAAAGGGACAGCATGGCTTTTCTCTCAAGAGGAGCAAAAGCCCTGGCCTCTGTCATGATGGGTCTTTATTGGGTTTCTCCGCCCATTACTTGATGGTCCTCATTTACTATGCACAGGTTCGCTCTAGGTGGTTACCTTTTAGAGAAAACAAAGGAGCCAATGCTGCTAAATACATCACAGAAGAGGGATATTTGCAAATGAAAAGGCAAAAGTAGTTGAACTGGTTATACTCATCCTTGAAAGGTTTAGCATGGTTTTTAGGAAGTTGCTTTGCAGTAAAT
This sequence comes from Trachops cirrhosus, assembly GCA_028533065.1. Taxonomy (NCBI): domain Eukaryota; kingdom Metazoa; phylum Chordata; class Mammalia; order Chiroptera; family Phyllostomidae; genus Trachops; species Trachops cirrhosus. Next base: position 22,777,515 of record CM052544.1, read on the forward strand.
GTGTTCAACTCAGGGTGAGGGAGTTTTAGCAAAAAGCAAGACTCATAACAGCCTAGGCACATTGCAGGCCTGATTCCCCATGGGAGAACCTATTTATGGGCGTGAGTCCTGTGCATCTCCCAGTGGGAGCTGGGCCCATGCCATGCAGAACGGTCTCCTACAGACTGGCCACATGTCCTCCCCTGGAGCTGAGAGGTGGGTCAGCCCCTCCCGAAGCCATGGACTGATGGCAGAGGAGAGATGTTCTCCAAAAGAAAAGGAGAGGAAGAAAAGGATGTTGAGCTGGCAAAATAGCAGATGTCCCCAACAAAGACCAATGTAGTCATTTTAAAATTTAGTAACACTCAAATTTAAAGTACTTGGGCCTTGATATTGGCTACCAAAATGTCTGTCAAAGCACTGTGGAATCATAAAGAAGGATAAAACAATTTGTTTTCCTTGAAAGGTAGGGGAGGTGCTCTGCAAGTCTTCCTAGAGGAAGTGCTCTCTGTGCTAGGGCTTGAAAAGGGGTAGGGATATGACAGAAGCCATTAGTGCTCACACAATTATGCATGCACTCCCTGACTTTTTCCAGCTTCCTTTGCAGTTAGGTTGGAGCCATATGACTAGTTCTGGCCAATGGAATTTGAATGCAAGTGACGAGCTTCCAGGAAAAGATCATTCAAAGCCAGTGCATCTCATCCATTTTGCCTCTTTTCCTTTGGCAGTTTGTGGATGTTGACATTGTAGAGCCTTGGATCATTGCATGAAGAGAGCCACCCAGTAAAGATGGTCAACCCACATGGATCTTTGCACGGGTGAGAAAACTATTGTCATAACTTGAGATTGGGGTTACAATAAGATCACTGTATAGGGTCTGCTTTATGTTTCTAGACTCTTGTCACATGCATAGTAAACTTCATAAATTTCATAAACTTCATTTAAGAAGCTCTGCTCTATGTATCTGTCTTTCTCCTTAGCCCAGTGAGTGAGCTACTCAGGTCAAGTTCAGTGGTGATGGGAAAGGCACATGAGTGCAAATGAAAATATACAAGACTTCCTTGGGCCTAGGCTCAGAACTGATACACAGTCATTTCTGCCTTTATGCCATTCGCCAAAGTGGAGTGACTTTTGGCCAAGCCAAAAGTCAGAGAGACTGGGAAATATACCCTCCCATGCCAAATCCATGAAAATTTTATGAATCTAGGGAAGGTAAACATTTGGGACCAATAACTCATCTACCCCTTAGGTATCTTACATTATGGGAACTCATGAAACTCATATGTGGGGAATGTCAAGGTTCTCCTAGACTATGAAATCAAAGATAACTACCCCCAATGTCCAGAATTTTCTGCACTTGGGAAGTTCAAAGGTCACAAGTATCTCTCTCAACCTCTTCTGTCTTCTCTGCCCACCAATGCACTTTCTCCATGTTGTTACAAGTCCCCCACAGACCAGGCATCTGTGTCTTTATTTACCCTGTTGACAAGCAAGGAGATGTAAATAGGCCATAAGGAAAGCTGCTTTTTCATTTGCACTACTTCATTCGTTTTGTATTTATAAGATATACGGCCCAGGAAAGCTATAAATAAGAGGCTAGAAACAGCTTGAGGGGCTGGTGATGGAATCACAAATCACCACAGTTACATCTTCATCTGTATCCTGATGTAGAACCTTTATAATTGCCAAAATATATTTATCTCTGCTCAGGCTACACAATTTGTATATCAGAAGCTAAAACTAAGTGACCTCAACTTTCCTAAAATTTCTACAAAGTGTTCTAGCCACCAGCTCAAATCTGGTTGGCATGGATGCTACTATTTCTTTTCCTGTCCAAGGCAAAGCTGACCGTGTTAGTGCCTTTGTGCATATGTGCTTGCATGTGTCCTTTTTCTGCTTTCAGTGTTATATAAGACTCCCAAGTGAGCCAGGATGCAATATCAGGTCGTTTGGGCTGACCAGTCTACTTGCCCTCATATAAATTCTTACCAATTGATTTCCTTTATGATTTATAGCATAAATTGGGAAGATATGGGGAAGTGAAGAGTATTGCCTCCAAAACACCTCCCCTAAAATGTATCTAAAATTGTCTGAAACTAATTTATTAACCCTCCCTATTAGAAAAAAATCACTTGCAGGAAATGAGCTGCTGCTACGGACTTGAGAGGATAAGCAGTGTTTGTTGGACAGAGAAGCCTGGATGCCTGAAGATTTGGTAGAAATAAGAAGGCACAGGGTTCTCAGTGAATAAAACTTGGATGTGGATCACCCATGGGGCACACCAGAAGGAAGGATGGACTTGTGACAAGAAGGAACAATAAATTAAAACAAAGTATGACAGAGATAGATTTTTGCCTTCTTCATAATTTGTTTAAACCTCATCCTGAAAACTGGATTCATACTAATAGCCAGTACTTATTGAGTAGTTGCTCTAAGCCAGACACTGCGCTAAGTGTGTTACACAGCCCCTCTCATTCTATCTCATTTATTCTTGACAGCTGCTGGTATTATCCCATTTCCAGATCAGAAAACTAAGGCTGAAGGACAGTGAGTGACTTGTGTTCACACAACTAGTAAGTATCGATGGGGTCAGAGATACGGATGGGCTCAAGGATTTAACTAAAGCTGTAATCGCGGAATCACTGCACGTCCTGAATGCTCTTTAGAGAAATGGACTGGCCTGGCCACGGGGGTGCTAAGAGAAAGGGCAAAAGAGAAAAAGCAAACAACAACAACAAAAAGTGCCAAACAAATAATGAAACAGAAAAACTACTGAACTTAGAGTCGGGAAATCAGCATTTTAGTCCCTGCTCTTCTGTTTAATTATTTGGAAGACAAGGCACAGATTCTCTGGGCCCCAGTGCCTTGCACAAGAAGCTTGCAAACAGAGTAATGGGATGTTGAGTGAGACTTTTTCTTTTTCCTGCTCAGAATTGATGACAGGCCACAAAGTAAAGGACAAAGAGAGGTCAAGTACCCCCATTCTAAAGACAGCCATAAATGACGGGGGCCAGATATCCACTCCATGGATTATTAAGAGGCTGACGAATAGGCTTTGCTACCTCTAACTATCACCTGTAAAATGCTGTCAAAAAGTCCCACCCAATACCTTCAGCATTTATTATTCCTTCAGTTTTCTGCAAAAATAACTTGCATCTCTCTGCCTGTGAGCTCTGTGCTTCCACAGGGGCACATTCAGCCTATGCATGAAGTAGTCTGGAAATACGGAGTGTCATTATTTCTTCCAGGAGCAGCCCTTACACACGGATGGGAAGGGATTGATGGGAAAGTAAGCCAGCTTCCTTGCCTTCAGGAACCACCTCCATGAATTTCCACCTGCTTTCCATCTTTCCGAAATGTCAGCACATATGCTTTGCAAACTCCTTAAACTGGTCATATGACTACTGGCTGAGCTATTGTAATCAGTAACCCTAACTCTCAGTAACAATACAACAGAGGTTGTGTCACCTGCGCAAAGATCAGTATGGTTGGGATTCAATCTTGAGGCTCTACAGTTTCAACACAAAACTTACACAGACACCGCCAAAGGGGAAGAGAGACAAGGGAGAGACAGACACACTGGCTTTTAACTTTCTTTGCCTGGAAGCCTTTCACTTCATGCAAAGCCCATTGCCCAGAATTAGTCCCATGGTTCCAACCTGTCACACGCTTACTCCTCCCACAGGCCCAGCTCGAAGAGCACCTTCTCCATAAAGATCTGCATGACTCTGCTGCTCCTTTCCAAGGAGAACAAATAGCTTCATCCACCTTTATGTTACCCACAGAACTTTGATACACGTCTCTAACTTACGTTTCTCAGATTGTCCTGTAATTTTGCTTTCCCAAAATTGTCTTGTGAGCCCCATAAAGGCAAAACAAACATGCTTATTCCTTTTTCTAGCCCCCATCATAGTGCCAGGGAAGTTGCGAGGTTTAATAAATGTTCAGTGAATGAATGAATGAATGAATGAATGAAGTATGGCTTCATAAATAGTTATGTCCTTGCAAGTTACCTGCTGTGTCTAATCACAAGGGCATGCAATCAGCATCTCCACGAAGCCATCCTTTACTCTTCTGTAGAAATGCTCCTCGACTGCATCTCTCCTCTGGGAATGGCAAGGAACCAAAGTCAAGGAAATAGCAGATAACAGTAAAACCCAGGATCAGGAGCCTTGGATTAGGACTCAGATGCCAAGCACAGGTCAGGAATAAAAACTGAACCTCTAGGCATTAACATACTCTCCAGGATGGCTGTGTTGCACCCCCTACTCCAGCCCCCACTAAACATACACAGTGCCCAGCTCACAGCCCCTAGGGCAGCTGGCATTTCCAACACCGCAGTGCACACCATCATAAAAGATGAGCTGAGCCAAGCTGATCGCCAACTGGCAAGAATGAATGAAGAAACTAGATATTTCTCAGCTGAGGAGTCTCTGAGAAAAGCGAAAATTTAAGCTTCCTAAAATTCATCGCTCTTGCCATATGCTGTGACTTTTCCATTCATACCAGCAGAGGTGGGAATTTCAGCTTCTGAATATAACATTGAGAGATTAACTAAGCATTTATAAATAAGTCCTGACTCAGAGCAGGGTCCTTGTTAATGGTTTCCAAGCCTTGTGGGAACAAGCCTGGGTCCTCACTGTGTGGGACAGTCCCCACCGAGAGGAAAGTCCTCACTGTCCTTGATACTGCCACCCGTGCCACCTCTCTGATATCAGATACAATGTTCTCTGGTACTCTCAGCTCATGACAAAAATCAAAACAGAGTGTGCCAAGACAAGAGCTGAGAAAAGGACATAGGGGATGGAACTGTGAGACGCAGAATAGAATATTGAAGCAGGCAGCCAAAGCAGGACCACCCTAGGGTAAGTTGAGCCCCTGGCTATATGACAACGAGTCACCCAGAATTAGTGTGTCAGCACCTTTCTGCCAACTGGGCCTCACCTGGTCCTGCAAAGACATCCTGTACTCTCTAGTGTGAGCCACCATCTTGCCCAGCTGCCCTCCCGGAGCGAGCTGCTGGACAACTCCCTAGGCACGATTCCTAGAGCTCTTCAGGGCATCTGGTCAACCCCCCATGCAGGTTAGAAGGTCAGAGTGAGCCCCGGGAATCACATTCTGCCCTGAACCCAGAGTATCCAGGCCAGGGGGAAGTGCCCTCAGGTTTGGCTTCAGAATTTGCAGGGCCCAGGGCAAAATGAAATGGTAGAATACCTTGTTTAAAAACAATTTATAATTTCAAGGCAGTAACAGCAGAGTATAAAAGCCAGGGGCCCTTCTGAGCATGAGGCTCCGTGTGAATATACAGGTTGCAGCCCATGAAGCCAGCCCTGACTGCTGGCTTGGGCCAGGCCCAGGCATTAAAGGGAGACCTAGGAAAGTTTGAGAGGGGCAATCCAAACTGTGGGGACCCTTCTGACATAGGGGCTGGGATAGGGGTCAGGCTTGCCAAGATTTCAAAGACAAGGGGCAAAATTCAAAGTGATTTAGCACTATCTGTCCCCAAACCCCCAAATCCCAAGGAAGTCATAATGGAAAATAGTAAATAGTTAGGAGGCACTCACGCCGTAGAGTATTACACAGTCACCAAAAATGATATTTACAAGGGACTTCTCATAATACAGGGCAAAATTATTGCAATATAATATCAAGTGAATAAAATATAATCACAATTATGTGAATATGTATATATACACAGAAAAAAACTAGTTTCAGAGTATAATTTCAACAGTGGGTAAGCCAGGTGGGAATATTAAGGTGACATTCGTTACCTTCTTTATATTTTTCTAGGGCTCAAATTTTCTCCAGTGAACAAGTATGAATTTCATAAGGAAAACAAAATTTCAAATATATTAGTGAAATATAACTACAAATTAGAGCTATCTGTGGTACCTTGAGACTTCTCAGTTTTGATGAGTTCTAGAAAAACTTTATTATAAAGCTTTATAAGAAGTGAACTCTATGCTATTCAGAGTCTTTTTTAATTCCTAAGTTGTAGGAAATGTACAATATCACCCTATCCCCTCTTGCCCCTTGAAGAGGTTATGTCACTGCTTTAGATGCCATTGAGAAGCTAGAAGACAAATGTGTAGATGCTGATGCAACAAAGCAAAAAATAAAAAATTTAAAAAAGAATTACATACTCCGAGACTGAAGTTGTAACTTTGTTTCTCTGTTTCTGATCTTTATTTCCTCATGATCTACTTCACTCCATTACCACAAAATTATTAGGTAAGAGGGTGTCTTAGTCAGTTTGGACTGCTAGAACAAAAATACCATAGACTGGACAGCGTAAACTGCAGCTGATTTCTTAGAGTTCTGGAGGCTGGGAGTCTAAGATCAAGACCCTGGCAGATACAGGCTTCCTGGCTTATAGACAGCTATGTTCTCACATGGCAGAGGTGGGAAGTGAGATGGGGAGAGGGAGAAAGCAAGCTTTCTCTGCCTCTTCTGAGAGACTCGCTAACCCCATCAAGAAGGCTCCACCCTTGTGACCTAATCACATCCCAAAGGCTCCTCATCAAAGGGCAGAGGGGTGCGGGGGAGGATTAGGATTTCAGCATATGGATTGGGTGGGGTGAGAAGTACAAACATTCATTCAGTCCATACATAAGCAGAGATGAAAGGGAAGTTGATTTTGCCAATTAAAGCCTACTCATTCTCTGCTGGTTTGAAGCAGTCTCTTTCAGATTTACTCAGTATGAACTCCAATTTTCGGATGTCTTTCACTCATAAAAGCTCAATTGAGAGAAATAAGAAACATGGAGGATTTCTTGAAAGATAAACAGAATATTGATTCCTTCAGATATTGATCTTTGGAGTAAGCAGAAGATGAAAATTAAGCAAGAGACATTGTTCTGGCATGATACCAACTATTTTTGCTGTCCTCTGCTTTGACATTACCCCATTAGCCTATGTAGGGACATTTGGTTTATGTAGAGTCAGTGAGAACTAGGTATCCGTTAGGAAAACCCCTAGACACATTTTTCTCAGCTGTTTGTTGAATATGATCTGTTTTGTTTTATAGATTCTTTGACCACAGAAAGGATCATATCTTTTTCTCTTTGCTTTGGCTGGTAGGAAGCTCAGAGTTCATCTTTGATAAGTGCATAATTCATAACATGCATTTTGTTCACTAACCTCATGTTTAGTTCAACAGACTTTTCCTTCCCTGATTTTTCCTTAGTCTCAGTTTTCTCACTACTTGCTTTTTACCTTATTATACTCTATAGACCACCTCAAAACTGTTTTGGAATCATGAAGCCCACCTTGAACATCTAGTACCCTCATAATTACAAGAGTAGTACCTACTCTCTCTCTTGTGGGGTCCTCTTACAGATACCTCCACGGAAGGCTTTTTTAAAACATGAATATTTCTCCCAGTGGACTGCACTTCCTAAGAGCATAAACTATGCCTTACTACTTGGCACTTGGCATATAATAGACAGTTGAAAAATGTTTGCTTGAGTGAATGAGTGTAAAGATGGGGGAATTCTTTGAAAATGACTGAAAATGTGCAAAAGTGACTTACAATGTGGTACTCGTTGTACATGACAGTTTGCTTTAAAATATTGTGATAATGTGATCATAAGATGGCTCTATAAAAAAAATAGGATGAAATTTTAACATCAGATTTTTCAGTACTATCCACAGTCTCGTTCTGCAGAATGAAATGTCTGGCTGGAAACATGTCTGATGCTCTTTATTCACTGTGAACACAAACACGTAGCTCCACGATGCAGGTCCTACTCAACAAGATCTGTCAACGGGAAGATTTTTTCTTCAAGTCATAAAGTCTTTAAGCAAAAATGCTTTCCAGTTTCAATTAACGTAAAAGCAGCAATCTTTTTCTATGGGGAGACTCGCACAGTCTAGAAGTGTAAATTCTACCCAGAGGCCCCTGACTGACTGGAAAGCCGTCACCTCTCTAAGTCCTAAACGCCTTCTGAGCCCTGTGGGTTGTGTAAAGGTTTCTAGAGAGTCTTAATCACCCTGATAACAAACTGTGGCTGATATTTGAATAGTACTTTATAATCTCCAAAACTCTCCACCAGGCACCTGCTGCCTGAACATTTACTGTGTCCCAAGCATGGGGCTAAGCACTTTACACATATTTAGCAGGAAAACATTGACAAGAACAATCACCCCTTCTACCTGCAAAGGAGAGATTCCCAAGATTGCCTGTATGCTGAGGGAAGGTGATGGGTACCAATGGATGCAAATGAGGAAGCTGCCTGGGAGCTAAATCACTCTGAGGAAGAAAAGAGACAGAAAGACCCATGAATAAGTTGTATGGGGAGCTCAAACAGCAGAGAGGACAAGAGAGACTTCACAAGGAAGGGTCTGAGGTAAGAAGAGAGAAGGGAGCCCAGGGAAGAATTAACAACTATTTTGGAGAAATAGAAGCTATGTTCCAATGTGACAGACATTTTGTGATGCAGTGTGCAATGTAATCCTTCCATGAAATCTAACAGTAAAAATGTGTGATGAGTTTCAATACAAAAACATAAGTGAGGTATGTGAGAAGTTTGAACACTAAAACATGCCCGGGTAACACACATTATCTCTTTAATTTCTCTCTTTATGAGATGCATTAGTCTAGACCGGGTGACAGCAAACTACAACCCATCGGCCAAATCTGGCCAGTCTGGTTTTGCAAATAAACTTTTATCAGAACACAGACATGCCCACTCATCCTAAGTATTTATCATACATAGCTCCTTTCATACTATAATAGCAGAGATAAGTAGCTGTGATAGGGGACTCAAGACTTGGAAAATTTTAGCTTAAGGTAAAAAGTTATAAGTCTAGCAAGTAATGTGTATGTTAAAGCTTTGTTTCAGAAACTACAGATAAGGCCCGTCCTGACTCCTGGGAAAACAGCGGACTTCCTGGAGCACTGGCTAGAGATTACTGCCTGGGGACAAGTTGGAGGCATCCGGGCCTTTGTGTTTCAGAGAGAGAAGATGACCACCCTTCCCTGGGAACAGCTAACTGCCCAGGACAGGAATGCTGCAGCTTCTTGCTCACCTAATCCTCCCTGAATTTCAAAGCCCTCACCACACCCTGTTTATCCACCCACCCCCACCTTATAAAAGGTCTGGCTTGGAAAGAAAAGACAGATGGTTTGTTAGGGTATAAACCCACCATCTTCTCAGATCACCGGCCATCTGAATAAAGAGCCCATAAAAGATTCAATCCCCGTCATTGCTTATTGGATTTGGTAGTGACAGGCAGCCCAAATTCCGGTGTCTTTTCCAGTTACAGCTGGGACAGAGTGGAGGCCCTATGGCTGACAAAGCCTATGATATTTACTTTAATGATCCTTTATAGAAAGTTTGCCAACTCCTGCTCTCCATTCCTAAATAAGAAATAGAGAAGGATCAATGAAAGGAAAATATTTCATCAGTCAGAGTAATGATGTTGGGGAAATTTAGAGTTCATGAACCTGAGTTAAAGAAATATTCACTGTTCCCTTGGCGAAGTTTTCCCCTCTGTAAAATGGGATTAATTACACATGTTTCACAGAGTTATAATGAGGCTCAAATGTGGAAAGCATTTATTAAAATATGCCTGTGTTCATAAACATTAGAGAAATGTCAAGTATTACTAATAATGGCTCACAAGTGGCTCACAATTTGTAAATAATAAACACTACAGAAGCCTCAGGTATTGGTGGTGTATCTACCACCGCAACATCACTAGATATGAAGGGACTGAACAAAATGCCCTGTAAGGGTTCTTGAAAAGACACTTGCTCTTTTTCCTAGAAGAGTCAGTATTTCCATTTTTTTGCTTAAAAGTTTCTATCAAAAGTTTAGTTTCAATTTTCCTCCGTGAGCACCTTCCATCTCCATGAAGCCCATCACATATAAGGTTCATTCACACACGAGAATTTCATCAAGCTGCAGAGAAACCATGAGGAGGCAACACAACAACTGTAGATAAAGGTCCTTGCAAAAGCAATGGAATGAAGCCATCACATGACTTAACCACGAGAAGACTAAAAGTATTCCAGTCTTTCAATGAAGGAAGGGTGTTCATAAAGTCTTTTTAAAAAGAACTTTCAAAGCTTAAATCCAGGGCATGAGAAACAAAGAATACACCAATGGCATTTGAAGGCAAATTAATAAATCCTTTTAGGAAAATTGGACTATATCTCAGCATAACCTCCATCCATCATGACATGAAGCTCAGATGTTTAGTTCTTTCTTCCAGTCCCTTGAAGACTGTCTTTAGTTCCATCATGAAATGCAATTTTGTTGCATATAACAAAGTCTTTAATATGTCCCTATAAAATATGATAGATCAGGTGAACAAGTGGCTGAGCGATTGATCCACCTTTCTCCAAATGACATTTAAGTGCTTATTTATTAAAGTTTTAGGGTAGCTAGAATAGATAATCATACACTTTCCACATGGCCATCTATCTTTCCTGTTGCTCATTTGCTCCTGAAAGACACAACAGTCTCTTTGTTGACTTGTCATTGATGAAATCCATTTCGGTAAATTTCTTCCAAGTAGAGGTTAAAATGTTATGCATTGCACTATTTTGGTTGAGAGCAGAGAATTTTCATCTCACGAAAGAGATAGACTTCAATTTGATAGCCATCTAGAATACATCCCTGTAATTATGATTGCCCTGCTTTGTTTACTGGGCTTAGAAAAAAGAATAAATGGAATATTATGGGCTTGTCCTAAACCACTTTGATAAATTTGTTTTTAAATGGTATTCAGAGAGTACCCAGCATACCTTTATCCTAGGCATTAAAGATAAAAAATGTACAATGAATTTACAGTAAACCTATATGTGTAGTACCAATGTTGGCCCATAATCTCATAATTATCTTTTCTCAGGGCATTCTTTCAAATGAAGGAAGAGAGGGGAAAACCATAAAAAACTATAAGTCATTCTTAGTGCAATGTATAGTGGTTCCCTAACATGGCTGCCCATCTGAGGAATTATTAAAAATTCAGATTCCTAAGTCCACTTGAAGCAACCAAACCAAAATCTGTGAGGGGTTGGATTCCAGTAATTTTATTTTTAACACAGTGCCCAGCCCACTCTTTAACGTCCAGTTCAACACCAGACTGGAAAGTGCTTTTGGGAGCAACTTGTTGAAACAATACCACATGGAATGTCCTCACTACAATGGACTGACCTGGTGCTGTTGGAAAAATGAAAACATTAATGGTTCATGGAAAAGACAAAGGTCAGAAATTAAGTTAAAAATTAATACATGTACCCTGGCTAGATAGCTCAACTGGTTTGAGCGTCTTCCCAATAGGCCAGTGTTGCAGGTTCAATCCCCAGTCAGGGCACATACAAGAATCAACCAGTAAATGCATAAATAAGTGGAACAGCAAACTGATGCTTCTCTCTTTCTCTCGCTCTCCCTCTCTCTCAGCCCTCCTTCCTCTCTCTCTAAAAATCAATTGAAATAAAAACAATTAATACATGAGACCTCTATGGATGAAAATATATAATTATATTAGAGTAAATATATAATTATATAAATATAGTAAAATGAGAGACAGTTCCTATTTTTGCATAGGATGGCTTATTTTAGAAAAAAAAAATCAATTCTCCCCAAAAGCAAGTTCAATTATTATTCTAAAATTTATATACAAAGTGCTCATGAATAGCTAAATCAACTTTGAAATTAAAGAGAAAATAAGATGGGCTGTCCCTACTTAACATTAAGATCTATGATAAAAACATAGTATTTGAAAGTAATATGGTGCCTGTATGAGACAAACAGTTCTGTGGAAGAGAGCAAACCATTCAAAGACAGACCAGTATACAAATGGAAATGTTTGTGCAACCCAAATCCATGGGGAAAAGATAAGAAATTGATTCACTAAAAGCAAAAAGTTAGAACTGGATCTCTACCTAACACCACATATAAGGTAGACATCAGGTGGGTGAAAGCTCAGATGTGATAGGTAGAAGTAGTAGATTTCAAAACGTCAGAGGACATCTTTAGGATATAATGGTGAGGAAGGGCTTCTTAAACAAAACCCCAAAAGCACAAACTATAAGGCTAAAATTAATTAATTTAATTCCATCAAAATTAAGGGTATCAGTTCAAGGAAGGAAATGATAGACAAAGTTAAGAGACACATGACATTCTGGAAGGATATAGCTGTCATGTCTAAAACTGTTGAGGAACCAGCATGTAGAACACTTTATAAAAAAGGAGACGGAGAAGGAAGAGGAGGACAAGGAGAAGAAAAGAAAAAGCTCTTACACACCAAAAAGAAAATGTCAGAAATGCCAATAGAAAAATATGAGTAAACAGTATGAATAGGCAATTATTAGAAAACACAGAGTTGGGTAAACACAATAAAAGAGCTCAAACTAATTAATGAGAAAGGCAAATTATAACTACAAGATGCTACTTTACACCCTCCGATTGGTAACCATGTTGGCTGCAGAAACACTCATGGAGAAGTCATACAGAATGTGCAGCCCACTTGGAGAGCCCTATGTCTGTGCGATCAAATTAAGTTTAGTCATACCTTGTGACCCAACTTTCTCCCTTCCGGGAATGTTCCAGAAAATTCCCACACAAGTCAATAAGGGTACAGCAGTCCACACTTACTTGTGGTTTCACTTCTGGGGTTTCAGTTACTTGTGTTCAACCTCAGTCCAAACAGGTTAAATAGAAAATTCCGGAAATAATTCATAAGTTTTAAATTGTGCGTCATTCTGAGTAGAATGATGAAACCTCACCCTGCCCCCCTCCATTGTGCCCAGGACGTGAATTATCCCTTTGTCCATCCTCACTGTATACACTACCCACCCACTAGTCATTTAGTAGCTGTCTGGGTTATCAGGTCAGTTATCAGAGAGAGAGAGACCACATTCACCTAGCTTTTACTACAGTATACTGTTATAATTGTTCTATTTTATTATGGTTGTTGTTAATCTCTTACTGTGCCTAATACATAAATTTAACATTATCAAAGGTATATATGTATAAGAAAAACATAGTACATATAGAATTCATTACTATCCACAGTTGCAGGCAGCCACTGGAGGTCTTGAAACATACCTTCATACCCTCTTTGGATGTGGGGGAGGGGCTACTGTACATACATGAAAATATTCATGATAGCACTGCTTATGCTGGTGGGAAATTGAAAGCAATCCTGTGTCCAACACTAGGAGATGCATTAGTTCAGTGTGGAATATTATGCAACAGTTAGGATTCTTGTAAATGAAAAACCCAGGTTCAAAAATAGCAACACATTTTCTAAGCATATACAAATAAAAAGGTATACATTAATCATTTAAAAATGGTTGACTGGGCAGGTGAGGAAACTGAGAGGGGGAATGGGGATAAAAAGGAAGAGGGGAGGGAGGGAAGGAGGAAGGAAAGCCAGGAGGGGAACAGAATGAGGGAAGAAAAGATAAGGACCTTGCTCCCTAGCAATGATAAAAGTGTGCCAAGAGATGAGAAATGTGATTAAGTGAACTCTCTGAGTCTGAGGGCCAAAGGAGGTGGGGGGATCAATAACCTAAGCATTTATCTCTTTGCATATGAATTGCAGTTCAGTCTAAGCAATTTTAAATAAAGGTAAATAAATGTTAGTTACTAACTTAGTAAGTCCAAAAGGGGTATGAGACCACCCAGGCCTGTAAATCCCTTCAAACTTGACCACTGAATTCGCTGTCACGGCCCAGGTAGTTGTCTCAAATTCCTTGCCCAGGGCCTTACAGCTGGATCCCTGTCTTTCATTCCTCTGTTTGTCTGTGAATAAATATATACATTATTCTTGTTCTTTTAATACAGTAACCTCTTCAGAGCAGTTAAAAATTATGTTAAAAACTCATTAACTTTGACGAGATATTGATGATGCCAGCGGTTAATTACGAGCCAGCTGGTGTTATGGCAAGAATTAAAAAGTTAGACATTAGAAGTTTGTTAAACACACACACACACAGCATTCATTTGGAAGATGGTTGGGGGGGGGTGTTGAAATAGTGTCACTCACTGATGACCTCACAACCTAGGTCAAGGCAAGATGTACAGACCCACAGATCAATTCGCATCCTTTTACTCCATTATGAAATCTTCTAGATTCTCCCTCGCTAAAAAAATAAAAAGTAAGGATGATAAATTCCCATGCTTCATGGTGTTAATTGATTGCAAGCTGGGGTCAGAAAGACATTTCTCCCCAAGGAGTACTCTTGCACAATTTAGAGGCACGGTGGGGGCTCTAACATGCCTAAAAAGCATTAAGCAGTGGTCACTGTCAAGCACCAAGTAGCACAATTTAGTATGCTTTCGGTTCGTGCTCACAAGGGAAACACCAGAATATTCAGGTGTCCCCATCTCCTAAAGAATGAGGATTTTTAATAATCTTCTCACCCAGTGAGGTCTTTCCCTCTGTGGCCAAAAGAGGTATATTTTTTGAAAGAGAAAATAGATGGGAAGATACAGTCATGTTTTTTTAAAGAAGAAAAATAAACAGAAAGAAAAAGTTTATCTATTTCAAAAGACTTGCAACACATAAATTCAACAAAGTATAAGTGAACAATATAAAACAAAGATTCAGGATGCTGAATTTGGGTTTCATCAGACCTCACCGAAGCAAGGATGCAGCCTGGCTTGCTCACCTGACATAGGTGAGTTATAGAAACTATACAAGCCTCAGTATCTCATCTGTAACATGGGCTGATGTGGACCTGCCTCATCAGCTTTGTAACAATCAGTAAATGAGATGATACGCATAGAATACTTAGTGTCATCCAGAGAGTGTAGGAAACACACAGTATATGTTCATTGTTATTTCCCAAGCAGGCAGTAAAGCACAGAGCCTAAAATCAAGCTGTCGAGGTTCGCCTCCATGGATTTGACAGCTATTTCCAATGATACTGAGAAAGTTAGAAGATCTCTTCAAGCTTCTGCCTCCTCAACAATAAAATGAATAATAATAGTACCCACTTCCCAACATTGTACTAGGATTAAATGAAGTAATCCCTACAAAGCATTAAAGAAGGACATATAGGGATTGCTCCCTAATGTTATCTATTACTTTTTGCTAGTATTATTTGTACTAGTATTATTTGCTAGTATTATTTGTACACGTTGTACTTACTGTTACTATTACTAGTAGCGCTCTTGTGTAGGGATTCAGAATGAGCCTCCCCTCAAGATATACCTCAGTGGTATGCAGATTAGTTTGAGCTAAAGGTAACTGAGACCCTTCGGGCTCAAGAGAAACTTCTGCCCTGACCCTTAACTACCTAGAATTATTTAAATTAGGGGTCTGGCCCATGGTAACCGCTATCATCAGAAATGGCCTTTTTCCTATACCTGTACAACAGGGCAAACTACTGATTACTGAATATGTGCTCTCCCTGCAATTACCGTCCGAAGCCCCAAACCACCTCACCATATCCCCTGCTCAGGATGTCCTTTGGCCCCCATTTCCCTTTTCTGTCTCTGAACCCCTCATGTCTGTGTGGTCTCTGGCCCTCTCATGCATGCGGGGTTCGCATGCATGTGTATGTAATCACATTTGGTCATTTTCTCTTGCTAATTTGTCTATTTGATTGCTAGACCAGCCAAAAGAATCTGGAAGGTGGAAGAAAGTTCCTTCCACCCTGGTAGTTGCTATGTGAATGAACTCATGGACACTAACACACACACACAGCAGAGATCAAAACACTTTGTGAAACTTTGTAATGAGCAAAGAAAAATGTGTGCAAATGGAAACATATAAAATCTTCTCCAAAATCCTCAAAGTGGCCCGAGCAGAAAGTGAATGGTTATTTCTAGTGCCATTGGTTCCTTACTCCTCTGTCTAGGCTGTTGAAACGGTGATGTCTCCAGCCTTCTCCCTCCCGAGCTTCCCCCTGTGGAGGTGTGGCACAGCCTGTGAGCCGAGCGTCGTTCCCACTAATCATCACTGTTCCCCCACCCGCCCCATTATTTGTGGCTTGCACTTCCCCTGGCCAGGGACGGCACAGTGTGCAGCTCTCTAGCTGAGCACCTAATGGTGGATTCAGCCATTATCATTTCTCACCCATCAGTGAATAATCATTATTGTTTACTCACTTCTCTGTTTATGAGGAGCACAGTTACGGAGATGGTTTTCTTTTCTTGTTTCCCATGTGGATCCTTATTTTATAGACCTGCTCTCAACTAAGTACAGCTTTATTCTGTTTCAGAAAATTACTCATCATTTACTGATATTCAACATTTAAAAAGAAAAAGGTTTTCTTTTCTTTGGCAAATCCAAATGTTCAGCCCAAGCCTTACTAATCTTGACCTCCTTCGTTTTTGTGAAAACAAACCTTCCAAACTCATCTCAGAACATTTGCTTTGATTCAGTACCTATTCCATATGGCTCCTCTCTCCTAATGTTGCCTCATTTTGAGAAACTGAGGGGAGGCGGGTTTGTGTGGGAAATGCCGTGAAAAATGAAACTTAGGATATTTTAAAGGCTAATTTGTTCAGAACAATGGGGCAAATATTTGACTCAAAAATCCCTTTGTTTCCTAAGAAGTCATAGAAATCATCTTATCTTACTCCCCCCTGACAACCCTCATGACTCCCAAAATAATAAAATACTTTAAACCACCAACAATCTGTATCTAAACTCAGAAATAAAAACAACCAACTATAGTGCTTCCCAATTCTACTCACATAGCTAATTTTCTCTATTTTTTCATCTTTTTTATTATGAGTATGTACTACATTTACAATCAGGGGAAAAATCCCCTTTTAACAACTTTTTATTGGTAACATTGAAAAAAGTAGACAGATAATCTCACCAACCCAATGTTTTTCTCTTCCCTCCTTTTCTAGAGATATTAGGGAGTAATTACTAATAGCAGCCACTCCTGGCTGTGTCTCGGGCAGCATTTCAGAAGGCTTACAATATAATCTTTCTGCCAAGCATTCGATTATCACATCTTTAGCTTACTGTTTGGGGTCTCACGTTTCGCAGTCCAACTCTTGACTCACTGCGTGTGTGTGCGCACGCTTTGTTCCAGACTGTCTGTCAGAAGAACACGTTTTCTAAATGAAGAAAAGTGTTCCTGGTGAATGCCAAGGCTATATGAGGAATCAGAGCACAGAGTCGCTATTTCTTTGTTCCTGCTGGTTAATTGCTTTCAAGACGCAAATCAAAGGCCAGTGTGTCACTGAGAAAACCATGTGTAGGGCACCCAGCACTTGGACCTTTTGAATGATCCCAAACTGCATTTTGCCAACTTTGGATCAAGGTGACAAATCTTGGCTCAGAAAAGAAATTTAGCGATGTGTCAGCGCCATCAATAAGCTCTAAGGAAAAGTAATTCATTTTTAATGGAAATTCTGTTTACAAAATAGTCTAGGTATATAACCAACCTCTAAGAGGAGATAACTCACCCTGGCAAATAGGCCGCATACCTAATAGGGTAAAATAAAAGTGAAGCAGAGCACATTGTACTTACAAAAATGAAGAACATGCAACATTTTATATTTACTACAACAGTGATTTTACATCATATAGAAGCTTTCATGTTTGGCTGTGATTTAGATTCAAGAAGTGGGGGAAAAAAGGTTGGAAAAGATGAAAAAGGAATAGAGCCATTATATTAAGTAAATTTTTATCCTTATTTTTCAAAAATCCTTAGACCAATACAAGTTCCTTTCAGTGCTAAAAATTTATTGGTTCTTTGTCAATTTCTATCCTCCATTGATGGAGCTACTCTTGTTCCTTAATTAATGTGACATCATTCGCATTACAGCTTTATTAAGACATTTTCTAAGTTCTGTTTCTATTATTTAATTTGCTTTTCATTACAACCCTATAGACAAGTAGGGGGGTTAGCATTATTCCCAACTGGCAAGTGAGAAAACTGAGGTACCCAGTGGCCGTGCTGTCTGCTGAAAATGACTGAAATAGCGCGTCCAGCCACTCTGTGTACTCATAGCACCCATTTCCCCAGGGAAGGAACAGGTGAATGACACCACCACTTGGCTACATGAACGTATACTCCCGGTAAATGCATTCAACTCTTACCACAACCTCAGAAACAAAGGGAATAAACAGAGTCCTTGAAAAATACAAGAACAAAAGTCGCAGTCTTATTAATCTACTATAACATGAGATTGGAATAACAAAAAAAGGCACACACAGAATAACTAGCATATATAGTTGAGATCACCATGGATGTTTAAAAATATTCCAAAGATTTAAACAACAGCAAATCATACAAAAATAAAAAAAGAGGTAGGAGTCTAGGGAAGATACAGAAATATAAACACACTGCATTTATATAAACATGGCACAAGGGTAGAGTATGTCCCCCTGGGCCAGTTATTCCCCAGCTCCCTGCTCCTGGTAACGATGTCAATAATTTTTGATAAAAGATAACATGCACAAAGATCCCTCCCTCAATGAGCCTAGGTCTACCAGAGAAATAAACATGGAAGTAAATAATTGTTACAGTGTTATCTTGATAATAATAGCTAAGAATTGTCTAGCACTAGTAATTCATTAAGTCTTCACGATGAACTGGTGGGTTAGGACCTATTGACAGCCTCACTCTACAGATAAGTAAACTGAGGCACAGAGGCACAATGATGGTGAGGCAAATTGTGCTGAGACTCCAACACTGGTAACAATTGGTATCAGTACAACAACATTCTGAATTGTAGAGGGAGGACTCTACATTAAAGTCACAGCCACGGAGGTAAAATGCAAAAACAGACACAATTATCCAGGCACTTGGCAAATGACTTTGCATTTCCTCCCAGCAAAAGACAGAATCTGTCTTCGCCCAACCCGTGAGTCTGAGCTGGCCTTGTGACTTATGTTGGCCAATAGAATGTGGTGGGAGTGACAGGGGGTTGGCTTCCAAGCCAACAACTCAAGAGACCTTGCTTCTGTTTATTTTCTTGGGATCCTGATAGCACTGTGTGGACAAGCCTGGGATAGCCTGCTGGATCATCACACACAGGACACAAATGACAGAGTTGGTTCATCCCAGATGAAGCCTCAGACATACCAGAGTCCACCCAAGACCAGCAAAGTGTGCTAGGTGAGCTGCTGTTGATAGCAGATGCAGGAAGAAGTACAGCTGAGATTAGAGCTAGCCAGGTGAACCCAGCCTAAACTGCCAACCACAGAAGCAGGAGCTAAATACAGAAATAGTTATTGTTTTAAGCCACTAAGTTTTTTTTATGCTATTACAGTTGTTCCAATTTTTCCCCTTTGCACCTCTCCACTAAGCCTGCCTACTCTCCCTTGTTGCCCATGTCCGTGGGCCATGCATATATGTTCTCAGGCTAATCCCTTCACCTTCTTTTACCTAGTCCCTACCTCCCTGCTCCCTTGTTAGGGTTGCCAGTCTGTTCCACAAAAATACTAAATGATATACCCACCATACCAAAATCTGCTACAATCATGTTTAAAATTTTTTTAAGTCAAATAAATAATCTGAAAGGGGGAACATAGTTTAGAATTTCCAAAATAAAACTATTTTTGGAGGAGCAGTATGGAAAACTATTAGGATCTTATAGCAGGACAATCTCAAAGATGTGATCAAAATAAATGGAGACAAGGACCTTCACCGTTCCAGTTTAGGTATGTGGCAGGCTGCTTGTAAAATGGTCCCTATAACCCCAACTTCCCTTTAGAGTGTCCTACGGAGCTGTAATCAATACATCAGCTGGATCTGTTGCCTCATTTGAAGGCTCAGCTAGGGAAGAATCAGCTTTCAAGCTCACTCATGGCTGGTGGCAGGATCCAGTTCCCAAGGGCTGCTGCACTGAGGTCCTTAGTTTCTTGCTGGCAGTCGGCCAGAGGCCACCCTCACGTCTTTACACTGGACCCTCCCTAGAGCAGCTCTGGACAGGGCAGTTCGCTTCTTCAGAACAAGCACAGGAAAAGAGTCTGAGATGGAGAGTGCAAGCAAGAAGGAAGTCACGGTCTCTTAGAACTTACTCTTGAAATTGTTATCTCATCACATTTGCCACGCTGTATTCATTAGAAGCAAGTCAGCAGGTCCAGCACAGGCAGAAGAAGAAGGAAATACACAAGGGCACGAATACCAGGATTTGGGGATCAACTGGAACCGTTTTTGAAGCAGAACTCCTTTAATGATCGCACAATTAAATTCTAGGAAATTGTGAAGATGCGAGTTTTGTGAGCGGGGACTTATCTCTCAAATCACAAAATGCTGGGCTTCGAACTCCAACTCTTAAAACCTCAAGAAAGTGATTTTTAAATACAAATTATGCAGTGACATTGGCCCAAGAGAATAACAAAGGGTGAAACCATAAATAAGTTTCAAAGGTTTAGGAAAATTCTCAGATGCTGGTTCTATAATGGAATACTACAAGGGTAAAGGAAATGCAGGCAGTCGACCCATAATGTTTTCAGAGTTACATCAAGAAAGACAACCTTAGCTCCCTACAAAACATCCCTCAGAGGCAAGCAAGATGGACCATTGGCCTAATCCATTGTGGCATTTCTTATATACTTATGCATAACACCATGTGGGAATGCAATAAAAATTTAAACAAGGTACTAGAGTTCAACCAAATAGGAGGATGCAGCTTCAGAAAAATGGAGACGTGACTTTCCTATGTGGTCTCTAAGGCACCTGACGTACCAGTGCTCTTTTATATTAGTTCCATCCACAGAAGCTCCTCTAAATCATAGATTCAGAAAACATGTCTGAGTTCCTCACAGAATTAAGGAGAAGAAAACAGGGTTTTGTAGAGTATTAGTGTTTGAGAGGAAGGGAAAATGTCTGACTGCATGTGACAGGGCTCTCTCTCATACCTACATCATGTTCAAGTGTTTGAAACGGTAACACCATCATCTGTCTCGCCCTCAGGCATGTCTAAGTAGATATTTTTGGCATACCCTTAGGGTTTGGGGGTGTTTTTAAAGAGATGGGTGTGCTGAAGGCTTATGCTTTACAATACACATAGTAGGGCAAACAAACATTGGCTGCTAATGCAGTAGCACTTAATTAGAAGGTAAACATCCCTCGGTGAAAAGAATGAATTTTAAAGTTTCCACATAAGCAGAGTCATACGTTTTGACATTGTAAGAGCAGTAGCTTCTGTCAATCAACCTGAATTCTCTTTAAGCCTTAAACATATAAGTCACATTGAGAGGGTTATGCATTTCACAAGTGGATTTATATATAAATACTTTTTCTGGCTCCAGTTCAACACAACAAAAGAAGTCAAACATTAGTCTGTATTTGTATTTCTTTGCTGAAGTGTTTTGACATAAACTGCACACAATCCTAGCTGAAAAGCAGCAGGCAGTTTGGAACTAACTGCTCCCCACACTTGCATTCTTTGTGATATAAATTCTTTTTCTACTTGGAAAATTAGAAAGCTTATGGGTGAAAAGTTTGCTCAAACTTAAGAGAAAGAATTTTAAAAGCAGCGTAGCATTTTTGAAAACCTCGAGCTTCAACCATAATTTACTTTCTGCATCTCAAAATGCCTATAACTATCAAATTCCCAAATTCTAACTGCACAATTTATAATTGGCATTTATACCTTTTGAAGACAGAAAGCAAGACATACATATATCTAAAAGTTACACAGAATCCCTTTTTAAAAAAGAAACAATTTAGTTTTTCTAATGTGCAGAAAAGATATTCTTAGTTAAAACCACTAAATATCCAGGTTACATTGCAAAATACTGTTGGAGATACTTACATTTCTAGAAACTTTAATAGTTACATATACCTGCATGGAGTTAGAAAAAATCTCTAGAGATTACCCGTATCAGTCAGTTATTGACACAATAATGCTGCATAACAAACCACCCTAGAACTCATGAACTGGAAGCAGCACTCACCCACTTTCTCACACTCATCAGAGCTGATTGGCTGCTGCGTAGCTAAGCTACATTGGAGCATAGGCTCCAGGCTGTACTGTTTCTCATCCTCCTTGAATTGGCAGTTGCCAGGGCCATGTGGTCAGCCCCTCATTTCTCATCCTGGGGCTCAGTCTGAAGCAGCAATGGCTAATGAGATATGCTGTCCTTCCCGAGGATCTCCAAACTGCAGAAAGGCAAACTCAATCACATGAGTGCATACAAAGTTTCTGCTTCTAACATGTGGACTCACATCCCTTTGGGTAAAACAACTTACAAGATCAAGTGAAAAGTCCAGGGGTGGAGAATCATATTTTGTCATAATGAGGTCACGGCAATGAATCAGTCTTCCCCACTACCATTATTTGGTGTTATTGCCAACCTTAAAGAGTCAATGGAAGAATTTAGCTTTCTTCTGTATTGAGCATAACATTATTATTATATTTAAGAATTAAGAATCCAGAAGGCATATTTTTTCAAAAAATTTTTATACTTCATTGGAAATTTGCATAGAAAGGGCAATTCTAAGGTTTAAAAATGTCCATGGTTATGAGTTTAATATCAAATATGAATATATGAATATGCAATTCATGTCTACAGATATACTTTAAGTTTAGAAATACATTTATATTTAGATATATAACTCTTTTACTATTTGCTTTCTTTTCTAAGTAGTTTAGTTGGAAGTGAAGAGGGCTGTAGTCTACACCTTTTTTATGTATTTATTTATTTTTTTAGAGAGAGGAAAAGGGAGGGAGAAAGGGAGAAAAACATTGATGTGCGAGGGAAACATCAATCAGTTGCCACTCACACACCCCTAACTGGGGACCTGGCCCCACAACCCAGGCACATGCCCTGACCAGGAATCGAACCAGTGACCTTACAGTTTATAGTCTGGTGCTCAGTCCACTAAGCCACACCAGCCAGGGTCCCACAACTTTTTAAGTTCTTAGAAGTAGCATATTAGTCAAAAGAAGGTAGATTTTAAGCAAAACAAGATGAAATAAGCTAAAATAAGTGCTAAAATCCAAACTGCATTTTACCTAGCTCCTGTACACAGAGAACAAAGAAAGACGAAAGAAACGAAAAGAACTGTGCAGCTTTAGGAACCTGACCTGGTTGTGCATAGCATACATACTTGGCTAGGAGACAGAGCACTGGCAGGTGTGAAGAGATGGACTGGGGATGGGATATGTCAGAACAGGACCCCCACCTTCCCTCTTTCAATGGTACATGTTCCATTCCAGCTATAGTGTGCTTCCACAGGTTCCTGCTCTCCCACCTTGTCTGCTAGCCTCAAAGCCAGCAGAGTAGTGAACAACTGCATGTTCTTCTCTAATCCAAGCTCGTTCAACTTTCTAACTTGAGCTTCAGCCTCCAGTTGAGCATCAGCGACTAGCCAAGCTGCCCACTGTGGCAGCCTTTCTCTTCCCCTCTTTGCCGCAGAACACTATGCACAGTTTCTCAAGCAAGCACATTAGCCTAGCCAGCATTTAGGGGCATCTCTGTCTCACTCAGCAGTGCATGAGCATCCGACAGAAACAATCACCTAACATTTATGTGTGCCACCACCCCCCACACACACACACACATAGCAGTCAATGGCCAACTTGGGATTTTCATATGGATGCCTCTTTTCCAAGGCCCATTTCTTTGGTCTCCTACATGGATTACCAATTTTGGTTTACAAACTGGCCTTGTACATGAAGGGCAAGGAGAAACCAAAGAAAGAAGCAGACCACTCCAGGTTGGTAGATGGCAGGTTTAACAAGCAAGGGAACTTACAAGGCTCATCTTGAGCAACCACAAGACGAGAAGATCTCCACACCTGCCACCAGAGTCTTAGAAGTTTAGAAAGAGGCCTTAACTGGGTTCAGCCACATATAGTGTCCAGATGGTCTCAACTGCACCTTACTCTCTCAAGGTGCATCCTTGGAAATGGGTGGCACTGTGAATGCTGGGAGGAACTTATGTTACAGGGCCAAGGAGCCTCTGAGTGCCCAGGACCAGCTCAAGGGTCAACCAGCAGTCACGTTCTCTCAATGACCTCCTCCAACATTGCCAAAAGTAAATAAATAATAAACTTGGCATTTTAGTCTCCCTAAGACAGAGCAGCAACTGCACATTTTTCTGTCAATTAGAATTTTTCTATGACAACCGCAAGTCAAATGGCCTAATATTTGTATACTGTTGCTCCAGAATCCTGGATTGACTGAACTCCAGTGGCCTAATTAGCTTGAAAGTTTCTTAGTTCAGAATGTACTAGTTTCTAAAGCAAATAGATCTTTGAGACTGATACAGCACCTTGCTTTCTCTGGAGCAACTTATCAAAAATGTCTATCTGTGGCAGTACCTGTTCTTGGATGGAGCATAGAGTAGTAGCGAAACACCCACTTTTAACTATTCTATAAAAGCCCTCTCACGGTTGGTTGTTGGTGAAATCACATGTTCTTCTGATAGGAGTTTAGAATGGGGGTTTTGTCTCACATAGACTATATCCACCTAGAAGCAGAAAAAAAGCATTTTATCTGTGTATATTTTTCCTGCTGGTCCATAACTTGACTACAAGTTCTTTCAGGTTAAAAATTGTTCTCTTTGCCTCCTCACAAACAACTTCCACTATGCCTTGTATTTAGGAAGTATTTGTTGAATCCACCCAAATAAATTGAACCATTGGATTCTGCCTTTTATAATAAATCCTTTGGATTAAAGGAGCATTTACTAGTCTCTCGGGAAGATGATGATTGTTCTTGACAGCAGTTGGTAAATTATGAAAAATGAGGAAAATCACCAGATTGAAAGATCAAACCATGAGTCAAATATATTTGGGCTCTAACCAAAATGGCCAGGAGAAGCTGATTGGCTTCAGTGGACACCGCTGGAACTGGACTTAAATCACCTGTCTTGAATGAGAATCTTCATTTCCACAGACATGTTTTGGCTGGAACATGAGGCGAGTGAGTGCCCGGGTAATACGCTGGACTCAACAAAACTGTGCTGGTTGCAAGTAATTTTATCTGTGTAGTAAAAGAAAAAATGTGAAACCTATATATTTTAAGGGGTATCAGAGAAGCTTTCTAGAATACAAACCTGTAGATTTATGTATAAATTTGGTTAACTTATTTAAGTTTTGACATGTTCAAATGTGTAAGGAACTCCCACTCTGTCATCTAAAACCTCTTAAAATCTTGGTTTTGCCTTCAGAAAATAGCTTAACAGAATTCTTAGAAGAAATGAGACTGTGATGTGATTTTTAGGCAGCAATCACCCAGTTAAACAGTAGTCCTGGCATTCTTTCAGAAGTTCAAAAATACCCATTACAAAACAAACTCACATAGTTAAAGGTACACATTAGTTAACATGTACTAATTTTGTTAAAATACACACAGGTAAGCACTAAAAAATCATACAACAAAGGTTATCGTTGTATGCACAACTAGGAATACAAAATTGTTGTATTCCTTTTCTTAACAACAAATGATTACAATTTAAAATATGTTGTCCTTCCTTTCAATGTAAGTTCCTCAACTATCAAGTACTCGGACACCACTTGCCATAGAAAATCATCCAATTAATACACTTTCCTTTGCCAGTCTCCATTTCCTGATTAAATAAGCATTTACCCTTGACCAAATTATTGCCTCTCCAATTTCCTGCAATTCTAGGCACAGGAATAAATTTTTAAGACTTTTTATTATGCAAAGTTTAAGCTATACATAAAAGTAAACAAAAATTATTAGTGTAAGATAAGGAGTCTCTGATAGGAAAACTCCCATTGATTTCAAGGTCTTACCTGATAGAACTGCAAGTCAATTCTTAACCCAGCATCCGTCTTCTTTCGTCCCTAACCCTGTTCTCTGTTAAATCCCAAGGGTTAGAGGAGCAAATAACGCTCCGCCTCCTCTCCAACCCCAATCTGGGATATTTCTTTCTGAACCATTCCTCACCCAACCTCAACACTCAAGTCAATCTTCCTTAATCCCACAAGTAATTTTAGAAATTAAAAGGCAGCTCATTTTATTCATTCATTCATTCACTAGCTAAGAACTGCAGTAAGTTGTGGGGATTCTATGCAGAAGTTGGATATGATTTCCACCTCACATAGAGCTAATGAGGGAGAACAAAAGATAGACAATTATTGATACAATAAGGTGTGATGAGTGCTATAATGAGGACACATATCTTACACTTCGAGTGAAGAGAATGAGTCTACCCAGACAGGCAGAGAGGTAGTCAGGAAGGCTGGGTGGTCAGGAAGAATTGTTTGGAAGAAATGATACGTAAGCAAAGATCTAAAGGATAATTAGAAATTAACTAGGCAAAAATATAAAGGAAAAGTATTCAAAGTAGACAGAATAGTGCATACAAAGGCCCAGATATATGAGAGAGCATGGAACATCTGAAGAAATCAAAGTTTAATATGGAGAAGGGGGTTTGAAGAGAAAATAAAGGAATAAATGAGGCTGGGAAGATAATCAGGGGCTAGATTCTGCAGCATTTTGTATTTCAAGTGAAGGGAGCTTGGATTTTATGTTAAGGGCAATGGAAACCACTAATGAATAATAAACGGGACCATAACAAAACCAGATTTTATTTTACAGTGATCGCTCTTTCCACACGTGAAGAACAGACTGAGCAGGAAGGTGAGAGGAACAGGCAGACTCATGAGAGGCTCCAGCAGTATTGCCCGTGAGAAGCGATGGTGGCATTCTCTGGGGTGGAGGGAGTGGAGAGGAAGACACATGGAAGGATTCGAGGAGTACTGTGGAAGGGGGGGGGACAACGAGATTTATCGAACAGTTAGTTCTAGGGAGCAGAAAGAGAAAGAAATCATTCTGATGCTCAAGGTCCACTTTACCAAGAAGATAATAGATAGTGCCATTTGCCAAGACAGGGAATCCCTGTTGGGTCTGGTGTCCTAGGAGAGGTCAGCAGCTACACTGAGCCTTAAATGAACACGACCAGCCTGGATAAATGCAAGTCATGGGGATCATCACGGAAGTTTGATGGCTGGTGGTCAGTTGGCCTATTATTTTAATGTGTCCCCTTTTGAACCTTTTTTCCTTTTCAGCAGGCCACCAACCTGGTGAAGGAGAAGGGATCTGGGTTAGGAATCAGAATACTTGGGTTCTAGGCCCAGCTCGGCCACCCAGAGGCTATGTGGCCCTGAGGAAATCCCTTTCCATCTCTGGGTTTCACTATCTGCACAATAACGAGATTAAAATTATCCCCACATTCCTTTTCAGTTAATGGTTCCAGTTAATTTATTCCCTGCACATTCAAGTTTACTCTTTAAAAATAAACCATTAGTAAGACACTAAACAAGAAATGCCAGAGACAGTGAAACACCCCCTTTTTTCCCTTTGATATCAGAAACACTTTAAAAATATTTTTGATAGTAAAAAAGTATCCTGGGTTATTATCAAGCTTTTGTTTTGGTTATTCTGCCAGATACCTGGATCCTTGTTATTTAGTTTTTCCTGCTGCCTCACAGAGCTACCCATAACACAGTACCCAGATATTTCACAAACAAGAAAACATCAACAAGCCACTGACTTTGAAGTTATCTTACCATCCATTTTCGAGCATTATTTTGAGAAAAGGAAAGGCAGTTCCTAACTTGTTTCATTATTCTTTCTTGAAGAACTAGATTCCAGGTCTCATTTCTTGATAGTAATTTCCTTTGTTATTGTGAGTCCCTTGAAGAAAATATATCTGAAATAGCTTTGGAGACTGCTTCCTTCCACTGTTACATGGCCAGCACTAGCAACCCACATCAACAGGTAATGAAATAAAAGCAACTTTGCTCTGACACCCCGTTAAATACCAGGCCTACATATCTGATGACTTCTATAATATTTCCATTGCTTTGTCTCACTGTCACCTCAACACTGTGGCATGATGCCTGGTAGTAATGAGAGCTGCTATTATTGAGCCCTTAGTAATGCCAAGCACTGTACTATGAATTTACCATACATATATCAGTTAGTGTCCACATCAATCCTGTGAGGCTGGCTTTATTATTATCCCTGTTATATAGATGAGAAATTGAAAACTCAGAGAGTAACTTGCTTGAAGTCCCTTTACAGGTAAAAAGTGGTGGGGCCGGGGGCTCAAACCCAGGCCATCCAATGTCAGAGTCAATGCCTTACAACCGGTCTGCTGCGGGGCCCCCACGTGAGCACGCAACAAGTGTTATAGTTGAAAGGATGAGTAGGTGCACGGATGATGTCATCATTTCTTCCCAAATCAGCATGTCCCAACTTGTAGTCCTATGACAACATAAAGCTTAAAAGTACCTCCTGCCCTGTATCTTTTTGACAGGGCTTATACGTCAGGCCATATTCTAGGAGCAGTAAGGTCTCTGCTCTCCAGAGCTTACATTCTGGAGAAAGATGGACATAATGCCTAAATCAACAAAGGATGTGCACATTGTGGGAAGTTCCTGGAAGGCAATAAAACAGGATAGGGGATAGAAAGTGACTGAGGAAAGAGCTATTTTCATTTGTCCTGTTCATATTCTTTCCTCTAGCAGTTCCTGCTGCCAGATCCCAACAGAGGTTCAGATTTTAAAATCTGTGTTATCAGCAGAGCCTCAAAACTGATCTCTCAGCTTCCAGGTTCTTTTTTCCTCAGCTTATCATGATGCCCTCTTTAGAATAATAGTCCTAAAACATCACTTTCTCATCGTGTAATTTGCTATACGTTGAGCTGAAACACTTCGTCTTATACCTAAGTCCCTCCCTCATCTAACACATCTGAAAACATCTTTCTTTCTTCATCCACAAGTGGATTTGAGCATCTCCAATGTGTGAGCCGTGAAACATTCCCCAACACAAGCCATCTGGTTCTTTTGGCCCAGTTTTTTGGGTCCCCTTCCTATTCTATGCTTATCCCCACCTGCATTTTACCAGAATGATCTTTCCTTCTTTGTCTACCTACTGAACTTTCCTTGTCATTTAGAGGCCAGCTCAAGTTCCAGTTTTGCAACTAAGTTTTCTTACTTATGCCATTCCACACTACCTTTTTTTAAAAAACCACATTGGTTTCCATAGCTTTCTATTCCTTAGTTTTCAATTCCAGCATATTGTTCTGCAATGCTTCCTAGCCATTATCTGAGTGTGTGTGTTGTACATGCCTATGTGTGACTGAAGGCTCGACATTTGTTCAGGACGACAACCAGGTCTTGTATTCCCCTCTTACTCCCTAGTGTCAATGATCACAATAGCAACAAAAATGTACTTAGAACTTACCATGCACAAAGCACTGTGCTAAGTGTTTTACACACTTTCTTACTCCTCCCCACAGCTTTGTGAGGAGGCCACCCTTATTAGTAGGTTAGGAAACTAAGGTTTGGAGAGGTGAAACGCCTTGTATAAGGTCAAATGGAATTTAAACCTAGGGAATGTAGTTTTAAAGTCTGCCACTTAACCTCTTAACACCTTTGCTGCCTAAACACAACCCTCCACTTTGTTTTATAATTCCTATTCCTAGCTACTTCCTAAAATGTCAAGCCTCTTGACAGGAAAAGAAATAGTGCTGGGGGTGGTGTGGTGGGGAAGAGAGATAATGTCAACTCCTGTGCAGGATTCTTTCTTCTGGGAATGGTTGCTGTGGGAATTCAATGGGGAGGAGCCACGGCTATGACATCTGACCAGGAAGCGAACCTTCAAATGAGAAATGAATGGGTGGGTAAGAAAGGAAAGTTCCTTAAGCTCAAACTCAATGCACAGGACTGCTGTGAGAGTGGTCTCAAAGTGAAGATGACAAATATGTCAAGAAACTCAAAGAATCACACTGTCGTCATTGGGGGATTCCAACACACCCACTCAGGTTTGTCCTTGAAGGTCAGTGAATTTCTGATAATCCTTACTCCAAAGGAATAAGGACATAAAGAAAAAAGATGTAATTGATGTTTATTGAGGACAGACAATAAGCTATTCAACAGTTTAGACATTCTTTAAATTTCTTTTCTATTCCTTAACCCTTTTTATTATTTTTAAATAGCTCTTTTATAATGTAATATTCAATGCTGCATTGAACCAGGTGCCCATTCTCTGAAAGTCTCCCTTTAAAACACCTGGTATTTTCAATCTCATTTGCTTATTAGTCATTGTCATTGGTTTTCCTCTTGCCAACTTCTTGTGATCCAATTCCAGCCTCCTTCATATTGCCCTCTCCCTTTTATGAAGTTTAGGTGGATGCTACGGGAGAAGGCCACCTTTGCTACAGCTGGGCATTTTCATGCTTGTCTGGGATGAGATTGATGGACAGGAATGTACCAGTGACTTTCCCATGGTCCCTGAAGTTCCACCCGGTGACTGCTTCACCACTAGACCTTCTGTGGGTGTCTCAGTCCATTCAGGATGCTACAACAAAATACTACAGACTGAGTTGCTTATAAATAAACATTTGTTTTTCTGAGTTCTGGAAGCTAGGAGTCTGAGATCAGGATGCCAGCCAGCATGGCTGGATGAGGGCCCTATCTCTGGTTGCAGACTTCCTGTGTCCTCACATGATGGAAGGGGAGGGAGACATTTCTGGAGCCTCTTTTATAATGGCACTAATCCCATTCATGAGGGCTCCAACCTGATGACCTAATCACCTCTCAGAGTCCCACTTCCAAATACGATCACCTTGGGGACTAGGGTTTCTCATATGAAATTTGGAGGGACACACTCTGACCATAGCAGTGGGAGATGGAAGTTTCCAGAAGACTACAAGGGGAGAAGAAAAGGCATTTCCTTGCCTTGATCATACCATTAAAATCTGACAGTCTATACAAAAAGAAGAAAAATCAGGTTGGAACTAAAGAGGATAGGTCAAAGGTAATAATAATAATTAGCTTCAAAGGCATCTTTACAAAAGAGATACTGCATTTTAGGAGTTTATGTCTAGAGATTCCAGATAATAAATAAAAGAGGTGATACAGAAGCATCTGCAACAGAAACTACTACTTCTTACTTTTTAATGGTCTACACCGGCTATATTAAAATAAGCAAAATATTTGTAAAGTCTGTTAAATTTTTTAAAAGCACCATATAATACGAGTGTACAAAACAAAAACCTAAAAATCATATAACAGAAAGATGATAATCAGCATGCCAAAAATTTAAATGAATATCAGGTCTGCTGTAAATCTCTCAGCAACTAAAGCAAAAAGAGAATTTTAATCAGTTGTAAAGTTCTGAATTTCATGATATCACTTGCCATAGGAAAAAAAATATTTGTTTTTTTTCTTCATGAAAATGCCTTATTTTCCCTGTGTTTCCCCAAGCATATACATAATACAAACACTTTTGGAGACTTTAGGGGGTTTCCCCCTTACTTCTTAACATGCAAACTCAAATATCATCCTGGGCATATTGCCCAGTATCCAGTAGTCTACTGAGTTTAACATGTTGAGACTTTCTGATTTTGATTAAAATATACACCTGAGAAATTCATGACTGTACTATGTTTCCTTCAAGTCATTCGTAAATGCCTCCCAAGGCCATTACCAACATGCACAAAGTTACTGAATTATATCCTGAGGAGATGAGGCAGGCAGGGTGTAAGGTGATAGCCTTGAAGAACAGGGTTCAAAGACAGCATGTCGCCTGGGAGCCAGGTACTCACACAGACCCTGAATCCTAAACTACACCCATTTAGCAATCTGAGAATCAGCATGCTCGAGTGCGTGCCCTTCGATAGCGTGCCTTGGGAGGGGACAAAATCACTGCTTTGTCTCCTTCTTTCATGCACCATCAAGCTTCCACGAATGACATACTTTTGGTCTTTCTTAGATGCTTTTAATGGGTTTGAAACCCTGAGACCGCTAATAGGTGATTATATAAACATATTTTTCTTCAAGATATATATTTTCTCAAGTCTAAATAAATAGCATATATTCAATTTGTAATTGGCTTTTATCAGGAGTCACTCTTCCTCTTGCTTAAAAACAGTCTTGACATTGTATTTCTCACTCAAAGTCCCTTTTAAAGTAGGAAAAAGATGTATGTGTTAAAGGTATAGTAAGCTCTCATGTCTTACGTCAATTGGTCTCTGCCAAGAAACCTTTATTAAACGTTTTACTTTCCCTCCACCAAAGTTGTGTAAAGGAACACAGTGGATATTATTCTTTAAATCTAAGTTTAAACAGCTTAATGAGTGGAGCCAATTGAAGTAAATCATAATTGCTAAACAGGATTAAGTTTACAACAGCCTCGTGAAAATCTGCAGGAAAGCACAGTGAAAATAGACCCGGACAACGGAAATGGATTTGTATGGAGCTGCTGTCCCAAGACCCCTTCCTCTACAATGCTGGTATTATTAATCAGTACGTGTAAATAGTCGCGGTCCCATGTTCTCACTTTGTCCATATTATTTGTGTTCCACACTCTATTATGTCACTGGCAAACATTTTCAGATGGTGAGACTCACGTGCCACCAACAGTGATGCGCAGTTGGGCTGGATCCCCTTCTCCCACGTTAGGAAGTTAAGGCGATCCGCCATCATGCTCACTGGTCCAGGCGATACTACACAATTTATCTTCAGACTATTACATTTCAAACAGGGAACAAAAGTTGTGGGCTTGCTTCTCGATTCAATTCGCTAAATTATTTCTTAATATTTCAAAGTGCAGCCTAGAGCTCCCAAGTGCTAAAAAAAAAAATTAAGATGGGACCATTCACACTCAGATAGCAGACCTGTGGTAAGAAAAGACCAAGTCCTGATAAGATCGAAAGAAGAGCAATAAGCAGGTGAACAGAAACAGCTGGCAGCTGCCTGTCCAATGTTGTAAGCCCTCCGCCCCTAACTGTTGACTTGCTTTGGCTTGTTTAATAAAGCCCCGAGATACAGCAAACAGTTTGGGGCCATGTTTCTCAATGAGACTTTGTCAGAACAGTATTCTTGACAGACGCTCAGGAAAAGGGGGTTCTGTGATCTCATAAATTTGGGAAATGCAAATCTCACGAAGATCATTAGCATATTAAAAGCTCCCAGCGGTCCTACATAAACTTTAAAGTTAGCTGAGGTAATTTAGCAGAGCACCCTCTTTCCTAAAATTAAGAGACCCCAGAATCTCATTTTCAACCTATTCCATGGAACCAATAGTCTGCCAGGGTTCACTTTGGGAAACCCAGTTTCAGAGCACCAAGCTGGCTTTCTGCTTACATCGTCTTTACTAAATCAACTTGGACAATATGTTGTAAATAATCCATATGCCTTTGTGAAGAGCACCATAATCTGTAGACTTGTGTGGCTAAGTTTTTACGTAAAGTGAAACTTCTTTTGATGCCTAAACAACTTGTTAATTTTTTGTCTGAATCATTCACTCTCTGTTACCTTCCACCCTGGTGCACAGAGTAAAATGTTTTCAACGTGTGTCCTGTTGATCTGTCACGTGTAACTTAAACAGATGCTTCATTTGCCCAACACTGGGCCTCACCTCACCATCTTCACTTGACTAGTATTAAGGCAACCAGAGTGAACCGTTTAATACTCACTCTCGATAGAATCCAGTTCCAGGCCCTTCACAGCAATTACACAAACTTAATTAATTACACTAAGCCTTATAAATCTGATCCCCCCTCTCTAGTCAAAGGACAACCTCAGAACATAACATCCCATGTGATCGAGCTGCCTCACACAGACCGTCAACTCTCCAAATTCAGAAAGCCGCAAACATGTCTCCATCAGCAACGTGATTCAGTCAGGACCTCACATAATAAAATGTTACCTCCAAAATGCTAAGTTTTGCCAGAACATATGGGATTATAAAAGCAAATGTGTATTCTGCATACTATTATGTCACATTATTGGGCCCATTTTTTAAAAAAGCAACACCCACAGGTCTGAACAACTTCAGTTTTATGCAAATTTTGCAAGCTCAAAGACGTGCTTGCTTGTCACTTTTTTGTTGTATCAGCGCAGCGCCCCAGGGAGGAATTCTGTCTCACTCCGCTTTGCCATTATCAGTGTCTACCTTTGCAAACACAGACCTCTCTCTCTCTCTACGTGCTAAAGGACTTCTGGCTCTACACAAGAGTTGTCTGTTCACATCCTCCTTTTGTGACTGGCAGAGAGGAGCTTCTGTGAGTACAATGATAGAACTCAATTCTCCTTGGGAATTCTATACGCTGTGCCACGGATGCCCAACCCCGCACGCTTTTTATAATCATAGCCATCATCTTTTTATTATGTCTTGGACTTGAGGAGGCCTGAAAGCAGATGTAACTCATGATGACCTGACTTCAATGGGAAAATGAACCAGGTGGCTAATTGTCTCTAAAACAAATACACTGATAATTAGCAGGAGAGCACAATGCAACAGAAGCCTAACCACCAACCTTTATTTAAGTTAAGCAAATGGGTGAGCAAATGATGCAGCTGCACCGCACTTTGACAAGTTAATAAGGGAGCCATACTTCATCGTGTCAGCCACACTAGCCAAAGCATGCCCTCAGGACTTGGTATCAATGATGCTAAAACTGTGAACTTGGGAAATTGTCAATACTCACAGTGAAGACCCCTTGTCTGAGTACATGGTGGAGCCAGGGTTTAAGGTGTTAGGTTTTTCTCACCTATGGAATGCTGGGGTCAAAGCCGAGACAATAGAAAGATGGGGAGATGTCACCCATAGGTACTGGAAGTGCTGATAATTGTGGCTAAGAGTGCTACTGTAGTGACAGCATCATTGCAGATTTCATTTTTCCAGGGTTTACATTATTCAGCTTGGATTGGCTAATGTCTAGATCTGGGTCCAGCAAACTTTTTTCTGTAAAGGGCCAAATAGTAAAAATTATAGGCTTTATGATCCGTATGGTCTCTGTTGAAATGACTTAGCTCTGCTGTTTCAGCACTAAAGCAGCCATAGACAGGGTATAAATAAATGAGTCTAGCTCTATTCCAATAAAACTTTATTTATGGACACTGAAATTTCATATGATTCAAGAAATGTTATTCTTCTTTTGATATTTTCCAAGCATTTACAAATATACAAATATAGGATGGATTTGGACTGTAGGTTTGCTGACCCCTGGCCTGGATTAATTCATTGAGCTGCAGTTGAGATTTTAGAGAGAACATAGGGTTATTCTCTGGTTTCCTGCTTATCTGTTTCTTAGCTATACTAGGGAATCAGTTTATGGGGGAGCTAGAACTGAGGCCATGGGAAAAGATCTTCAAATCACTTGATCCAATAATTACATACCAATCATCTACTGTACAAGTCATTGGTCCCGAGGGACGTGGAGTTGGAAGGAGGCTATAATTCAGAGTTCCAGTCAGAAATAGATCAGCCTCAGGGCTCAGGCAAAGAAATGCTTCCCTGGATGACTTGTCAATAGGTATTAAAATGCACAGATTCTTTAGCCCAACTATACTTCATTTCTGGGAATTTATCCTAAAGAACTCATTAAAATTACATACAAATATTGAAGAATAACATGAAAGATGCTTAATACACTATTGCTTACAAGAGCAAAATATTAGAAGCAACCTCAATGTCAAACAATGGGAACTTAGGTAAACAATTCCTTGTAATACTCTATAAAATGGATTATTATGTATCCATTAAAAGTATAATGCATTAAGACTATGTACTGTCATGGGAGAATGCTCATCTTGAGGGAGGTGGCAAGCATGTAACAAAACAATAAAGACAAAATTATCTAATTTTTGTTTTTAGAATTGCAAGAAATATCTCGAAGCAGATAGCCAAAATGTGGGGTTACTGTTCATCTCTGGAGGGTGGGCTTATGACTGGTTCTTAATTTTTTCTTCCTCTGTATTATATTTCCTGCCTATCTTTAATTCCTTCATTCATTCAATGCATATTTATTAAGCACTTACTATGTTCTAGGCCCTAGTTTTCTACAGGGGAAATCTTATATTTTATAATTTTTAAAAAACAAAAATTGAACAGAAGAAGCAGTCCTCAAAAGTTAGTGTAAGAATGCTTACAGCCAGTTGAGGTGAGCCTCGTGGCAGCTCACATCACAGAGGAGACACTGGGGAGGATGAGGACCAGGGAGAATGAGGCAGAGGCAGCTGGGAACTGGGCCTCGGAGCTAGCTAAATCTACATGGGCAGCAACTGTTAGCAATACTTCATGTACCTCTGTCGATCTTTCTACCATTTTTCAAAGCCAGTCCTTAACACCATCCTCAAGGGGCCAATGGATGAGGCACTAAAAGAGGGCAAAGGTCTAGCCAAATAACACAGACCTATAATGCCCTTTCTTCTGAGACAGGAGAAGGAAAGAAAGGAAAGAAAGGAAAGAAAGGAGGGAAGGAAGGAAGGAAGGAAGGAAGGAAGGAAGGAAGGAAGGAAGGAAGGAAGGAAGGAAGGAAGGAAGGAAGGAAGGAAGGAAGAAAAAGAATTGGACAGTCAATTTACTCAATCTGAGGATCTTCCTGAAAAAAAAAAAAAGCATTGACAGAGTATCCTCATCATGAGAGAGTCTAGACTGCACTGGATTGTTTGGGCAAACTTTGACATCTTTTGTCAAGCAGAGTGTATTTTAAAGCACATACAGCAAACTACCAGAATGGTGTTGACAGAGAAGTACGAAAGCAAACACTTCCATGTTTTCCTACAGACCTCTTTGATTTGTTGGTCTTACTGAGGTATGTAATCTTTTCAGGTGCTGAGCCTAAATATTTATTCTTCTGACAGTCAAGTGCATCAGTCATTTTTTACTGCATTTGAGGTTACACCTGCTATGTGGTTTAAAAAACCCCACTGAGATAAGAAGCACTTACAGGGTTATTTAAAGATATGAACATACAACCCTAAGGCCATTGTCCATCAGATATTTATTTCAGCTGTGAGATTTTTATTATGAAAACTCAGGTATAATAATTGAATCTGAATACCAGAATGCATTGCTTTTTGGTGAGTTCTTGTGTGAACTCAAGTTGGCTGAAGCTTCAGCCACACTGGGGCCTTACTGAAAGCATTTTTACAAGATGTAACAATGGTGTTTCTATGGACAGGAACAAGAGGTCTGAGGGGACGGGGGAACTCGCTAAGTAGAGCTGATACTGCACCTCCCTCTTTGTCTTCCTCACTCCTCCCCTTTTCCCCCACACATACAGAATGTCTGTTTCATTCCCTGAAATTCTCTCTTCCCATTGACATTGAATAATTCTTTTCCAGTCTCCTAAAATGATAGTTCTGGTGTGTGGCTGGCTGACGACCCAACATACAATCAAAGCCATGCTGGCCAGATACGTATAACTGGTTCTCGGCCACTGCTGATCCATCTGTCACGTTCTGAACACCGGGATGCAAGAAGCTTTCAGAGAACAGAGAAAGTCCTCCAAGCACACATGCAAGTGCGTAGCACACACGCAGAGAAGCACAAATGCATTTTCTCTGTACGGAGATTGTGCATGTGTGTATCTAGAGCATGAGCCAATATTGTTAAACAACAGTTTTACATACGTTGATACAATAGGTTGATTTTTTTAACAGAAAAATGTTTTAATAAAATGTTTACAGCACAAAAAGTTTAAATTGAGACAGGTAAGAGGAATGTCTTAAATTATAAGACATTAAATTATAAGACAATTTAATGTCTTAAATTATATATTCTAATTTCAAAATAATTTATCCCTCCCCCCCCCAAAAAAAAAACACACAAACCATTGCTTTTGTCACTGCCCTTTTTAAAAAGACCCTCATCTGCACTCCAGGTGAACCAGCTTGGGATGGAGCACAGACATTGCCATCAACTATTTGCTCTGACACACCCTCAAAGGAGCAAAGAACAGGGACAAAAGAGGAAACTATCTAGTTGCTTTAGTCTTTAATATAACACTTAATTTTCCCATTAATGTATGAAAACTCTCCAGAGGCTGGTTATGAGCTTGCATTGCTATTTTTATTTTTAATCAATAATAATAGTGGCTTTTACTGGGTACTTCTTTTCCAGAGAACTCCAAGAAGTTTATGCAAATAATCTTTTCATCCTCATATCATCTTTGAGGCATCGCCAGAGGGTAGATCATTTTATCCCAATTGAAAAGATAATATAAGAATTGGTAGAGATGTCAGCACAGGGGGATAACTGGCTGTGGATTTAATTTGAGGTTTTACTCTTGCCCTCCTCCAACCAATTCTCTCTCCAGCCATCATCACTCTGGCAAACAGAGTGATCTTTAAAAAAAAAAAGTTATGCCATTCCCTTGCTTGTACTGCAGCCGCATCACCTTGCCTAATCTGTCTCTCACTGGAACATTATCTCATGCCTCCTTTGTTTGCTGTGCTCCAGTGTAACTGGCTGCCTAGGATTGGGTACCTCAGAGTCATCTCCAGACCTGGCTGGTGTGACTCAGTGGATTGAGTGCGGGCCTGCAAACCAAAGGGTCGCCTGTTTGATTCCCAGTCAGGGCACATGCCTGGGTTGCGAGCCAGGTCCCCAGAAGGCGGCATGCAAGAGGCAACCATACATTGATGTTTCCCTCTCTTTCTCTTTCCCTTCCCCTCTCTCTAAAAATAAATAAATAAAATCTTTTTAAAAAAAAAGAAGAATTATCTCCAGAGATAAGAATCCATGTGAGAGCCATTTATTAGCAAGTGTTCCAGGAAAAACCAGGAGAGTGAGGAAGTGGCACAAGGAAGGGAAGAAAAAACAAACAAGAGTGAGAAATCAAGCAAAGCTCCAATGAGGACAACTCCAGCTCAGTTCTGCAGCGGGGGCCTGGGGAGGTGCTGCAGTTGGGGCAAGGGAGCTGGAGAACAGTAGTCCTGCACCTCTCAGGGACTGATAGGGCTGCCCCAGAGGACGTACTTCGCCAGAACTTCCAACTCTTGGGACTGGGGGCAGAGTGAACTCTGGCAGCGTGAGGGCAGCCCTCCCACAGAGCTGTAGGTGCTGCTCCTAGGAGGAAACACACCACAGGCGGGCAATTCTCAGTGGACACCGGCAGATCAGTGGTGGTGCCTGCTACAATGGGCTTCTCTCCCTAAAACACTCTCTGCAGGCATCTTAAGGCCTCATCAAGGTCTGCTCTACCCTGAACCTTTCTCCACTGGCCCTTTGCTTGGGTGACTTCTTTTCCTTAAGATAGTCTCTGCTTCCCTTTTGCCTCCTCCGTGCTCCTGTAAATGCAGGTGGCACCGACTCTGTTGAGACAACACTCTCCAACTCCCTGCCTCATCCCTGTACCCCTACCACAGGCACTCATGGTTTGCTCACCTCTTGTCAGTCACCCAGTCAAATGTAAGCTCCATGAGAACAGGGATTTTGTCTTGCTCTCCACTGTATCCTCAGCCCTTAGCCCAGCCGCTCACACCCAGGCAGCACTCACTCATCCAGTATTTCTTAAAGAAGTGCATAATGGAATCCTATTTTCCCCTTTCACACAGTAATTTAAAGTAGTCTACCATGGGTAGCAGTTCATTTTAAGATGCCTAAAACTAACTCAAAAGAATAGAAAATATTCCCATGATATTTAAAGCTCAGACTCCACAGTTATATAGTAATAAACAAACCCTAAAATAATTCGAGTAGAATCAAAACAAAAAAGTTAATATGAAAGTTTATCTCTTTACATTGAGTGGAAAAATCAACAAATGGTCGAAATGAGAAAACTGAAAAGGATGAGGGGGCGATGCTTCTATTTTAATAAACCAGATTGTTTCTAAATTGGGTATGAGAACTTCTTTCTTACACAATGTTTATTTTTATATTACACCCCCTCCCCCAAAAATAAGGTGTTTGCCCTGTGAGCCGAGCATACTCAAGTTTTCTGTGGGACATGGATGCCAATATGGCCCCAATTCTTTCCCTCCTGCATCCAAGGGGAATTTGTAGCTCCTCCCATCAAGAGGCAATGATCAATTTCCCCTCCTCTTGAATTTGGACTTGCTTTCACAGACAGATGGGGATCGAAGAGAATATCTCCCAGTCCAGACTCTAGGCCCCAAGAGACTTGTAGCTTCCACTGCACCCTGCCACTGCCACCTGACAAACCCAGGCTGGCCTGCTAGAGGATGAGAGACCACATGGAGCCAAGCCGATTCATCCCAGCCATGACCATCCTGGGCCACCCAGTCCCAGCCAACCCTCCAGCTGACCACCGGGACATGAGTGAGCCCCGATGAGGGGACCCGCCCATCAGAGGTATTGACTTGTCAGGAATAATGCATGGTTGTTATTTTTAGCCACTGAGTTTGGAGGGGAATTGTTACACTCTAACAGCTAACAGAAACATTTCCCCAATCATTATGCCAGAAAACCAGTTGAACCTGAATCTTACAACTCTGAGATCTGGGAGATCTCAGATCTCTGTTTTATTATTATTACTGTTGTGGTGGTTTCCAAGTCAGTCTAGAAAAAAAAGCCATCTCAGAATTATTAAGTGTAAGTGATTAACATAAAGAACAACCTCAACATTTAAGCTCTGTCAGAACAGTAGCTTCTTCAAACCTCTAATAGTCTAATGAAGCTTGAAAAGTAAGAGTTTACTTGGGCAAAGAGACAAAAAAACATGCCAAAGGAAAATAAGGAATCCCGTCCAGTCCCACTCCCTGTTATTAATCAACCCCATTCACTAAGACTTATGTACTTTCTTCTTATTTTATAATTAGCTATGATTTAACAGTAAGAATAGGATTAAGTGAATTACCGTTTGCTTCATGCTTTTTTTTTTTTTTAAGTTACGGTTGTATGTGGGATTTTGTTCTCACTGCTGCTTTCACCCAATCGTCTGCCGTTGCATCGTCCTGTGCAAAGATAAAAATCTAAGCACCTGCCAAACCCAGAGAAAAGAAGAGAAATAGGAAGAAGGACGGGCACGCAGGGAAGCTTTGTTCAATTTAACTGCTCACTGGCCTATACAAAAAAGCGCGACGAATAAACAA
Source organism: Trachops cirrhosus (assembly GCA_028533065.1). Taxonomy (NCBI): domain Eukaryota; kingdom Metazoa; phylum Chordata; class Mammalia; order Chiroptera; family Phyllostomidae; genus Trachops; species Trachops cirrhosus. Next base: position 22,818,202 of record CM052544.1, read on the forward strand.
CCTGCGACAAATCGAGGTGTACACAAAGGTGCAGACCTTTCTAGTGTATTTCAGTTGCCACAGTTACCATTTTGCAAAATGAAGAGATGGAATTAGCAAATGAAGTTTTGGCTGCATTTCTCATGGGAGTGCAATACATTTTTTACTACTGATAGCCTTTTCCTCCCCATTTGGTGTGACAGTTTCAGTTCTAATTGTGCATTGTTTCGGGAATGGCTCATTTTCTGATGTATTTTTACTCTGTCAAAAGCTGATGTTTTAAAAAATCATCCTTCCCTTTTGTTTCTCTTTGTCTTCTCCTTCCAGACATATATGCCTGTGCGTGTATTGCTTATTGTTTATTATTGGATAAAGAATAGTTTTACTACCGCGTAAGAAGTTTTAGAAAATCCTTATGATATACATAATGTATCATTTTACTTACCAGATTTGGCAGTTGTGGCCCTGTGATTTGTTAATGTAGCCTCTAAAGCTTAATTTGTCCAGTGTAAACCCTTCAAGAACCCTTTATCTACATGGATGAAATAACAGCAGACACTAAAATGACTTTGCCCTCTGTAGTAGATCATTTGGGGGGGACAGGAATTCCCTAGAACCATTTTCCCTTTCTCCCATACTAACTTCACTCTACATTTTTGAAATAGCTGGTTTGGATGGCATTGACCCCACTCCCAGTTCCATCCAGTCATGTATTTGCTTAAATTCATCAATATATTGTAGGTATTGTGTGTTTTCTTAGGCTTGTCAATGTATCACATTCACCTAGCCATAGAATTGTTCAGGAATGGGAGCATGACCCAAGGCAGGCCAATCAGGGATGAGAACATGACCTAAGCAGACCAGTAAAAGTTGGACCATGAGCCAATCAGGGCCAGGGAGACTCCATTCCAGGATTTATTTGTGCTTTTATTTGGCAAACCTTGAAAATGATCGAGCTTCTCATGAAGAGTACCTGAGCAGGGGGAGGGCAGCCAAGCAGCACTGGATCCAAGTACACAAGGGCCAGGTCAGCACTAAACCCATCTGATCCAGATGGACCATCAGGTCCCAGACAAGCCAAGTCTAGAGGATAACCCCAAGTCAAACTCTCAGGTGCCCTTGGAATACAGGATGCACCGAATAATTACCCCAGACTCCCTCTTTGTTTCACTACCAGAGTCTGAGGCTATGGGAGCCAACCAGGAAAACAGAAATCACTCCAGACACTAAACTGAGATGCCAAACAAGGACAAGATGGCAACCCAGAGATTAGTAGCTGCAGAAGCTGGAGACTCCCCAGGGTAGAGGTTCAAAGGGAGGAGGTAATTTTACCAGAGCCCAGGGCAAGAAGAGAAGCCAGAACCCCAGAGGGCCTGTCCAGTTGGAGCTGGTGCAATAAAGGACATTCAGCCACTGCTAGTGATTTACAAGCCAGAGTAAGAGGAGGAGAAATATCGCGGTGTCTCTCTCCTCCCATGCTCTAGTCTCATGTGAGGACCTCTCAGTACCAACAGAGCAAAAGTCCCCTGATCAGGGAGCCCAGGAAATGCAGCCTGCAATTATTGGCTCCTCTGTGATAGAGAGAAGAGCAGGAGAAAGACAAGGGATAAACCTGAGCCGAGGACCAGTGCAGAATCTATTCCACACTGGGTGATGATCTCCTGCCCACAGAGGCTATGTACCTCAGTCAGCACATTCTGATTGAGATCAAATCATACAATGTTCTTTGTCTCCATCCACAGTCATAGTGAAGCCAACATAGAAAGCTGTTTGTAAAATTCCCAAGGTATCTGTGAAACTTAATGTTGTTTATTCTTCAGTTCCTGCTGCTGATTTATAAGAGAAACATTCCATACCCCTGGTCCCCCTGCTAGAGCCACCTTCTTTCACAGCTTTCCCTGTCTCACTAAGCATCAACCCCCGTCCTACCAACTGCATAGGACAAAACCCTTGACATCTGTCTCTCTCACCCCAGATCATATCTGTCAGCAAAGCCGAACAGCTCTACCTCCACCCTGTATCCCGACGTGGAAGATACCTCCGTTTGTGGTGCTCCGGTCATCCACTCCCATCCCAGCCACCATCCCCTCTACCTGTGTCACTGCGATTGCCTCATGACATCGCCTTGCCTCTGCCCTTGTGGCTCCTCTGTCTGCACCACAGAGCAGCCAGGGTGATCCTTTCCTAGTGTGTTTGTCCCCATCACACCTCTGCTCACACCTCCAATGGCTCCGATCTCCTCCTATATGTTTTAAGTCCAAGGTGATCTTTCAAGAACAAGACCACTTCAAGTCCAACAAATTTATCTTGGATAATTACCCCAATGTCATTAAATCCATGAGATTAGGCTACAGTTTGTGTTTTATTAAAAAAAAAAAAAAGCTCTAATCACTTGTACTTGTCATGGCCTGCGCTGCTAGTTCATGTCCAAAGAACTTTTCCTGACACAAGGTAAGTATTTGCTGCAAGGTGTAAATGTTGAGTGGATGGATAGATGAATGTGTTACAAAATATGAAATTAATATAGACCTGACTAATTGGTTTGAGCTGAACAATAGAACAGAAGTTCTTTTGGTCAGGTTATTTAGATATGATTTTAAAGCAATTCATCCAAACTATGATCTAAGCTATTTATAAAGTAAACTATGTTACATAATATATTTTTGCAAATCTCCATCTATATGAGCTTGGATAAAAATGGTTGGAAAAGATGAGAATAAACCCACACAGCACAGACCTTTCCAAACAAAAAGTTTGGGAATTTCTGCCCAGAGACAAAGTCTACAGCTTAACCAAGCAACCTTAAGCAAAGCTGATCACCGAATAAACAAGCCAGCCTCATGAATGAGTAAACTGAGACCCAAATATTTCATTCAATTAATTTATTTAAGAAATAATTATTGCTAATTTTCTATAGGTCAGGCAACAGATAAGACATGAATAATTATAACACAAACAAAGCAGACACAGATGCTGCACTCATAGGATCCTGGGAGAGACCAAATCTGAACTAATAACTATAAGCGATATGCATGCTAGAAGTGCATAGACAGAGGGTGCTATGGGAATGTAACAAAGGGAACAAGTAAGTCAAAGAGTTTAAGTTGGGACTTAAAAGATAATGACAGAGTAAGCTAGTTCCAAACTTCAGCACGTCTCGGAATCACCTGGAGGGTTTGTTAAAATACAGATCACTGTGCTCAGCCCAGAGCTGCTGCTTCAGTAGATGTGGGCCGAGGCCGGAGAATCTGCATTTCTATCAGGTTCTCAGGTTGGTGCTGATGCCGCAGTTCTGGGGGCCATACTTTAAAAACGGGTGAGCTAGGTCAAGATGGGACCGGGGTTGGGGAAACTGTTTTTTAAGCACAGGAAAAAAGCATAAATCTTGATAATGCTTTGTATCATTCAGGGTCCCAGCAAGAAAGACTGTTACATTTAAACAGGGTACTTTAGGAAAAGGGACCCGATGAAATGACTACTAGCACAAGTTGGGCACTGTTCAGGGACGTGCACAGGGGAAAGGATGGCGAAACGTCCAGGGCAGCAACAACACGGAGCCTGCACCAGCCCCGACACTGAGGGGCAGGGGTGGGGGTAATCAGGGAAACCAGAGAGAGATGGAGCCCTAGGAGAAAGCCACCCAACAGGACCTGTGGCCTTCAGTAGGGAAACAGAGTTGTTTCCAACTGCAACTTGCCAGGAAGGAACTGTGCTTTACCTTCTCCCCCTACCTCCCATTCCCAAGTTCATTTTGGTGCCAATCAAAGAGGTTAAGGAAGCTCAGTAGATGCGGTCCTGGAAGTCAGCCTCCTGGGGCCCAGAGAAGGCAGGAGAAGCTTGCGGAATGAGCCTGGAAGGGCAAACAGGAAATACGAGCCTAGGGCTAGAATAGGTAGGCAGTCAGGATATTGCGGTCACTCTGTGACCAGCTTCCTATTGTTGTGTAACAAATCGCCACATACTTAGCAGCCTGAAGTAACACACATTTATCATGTCCCAGTTCTTTGGGTCAGGAATCTAGACACTTTAGGGTCTCAGCAGGCTGTAATCAAGGTGTTGGCCAAGCCGCATTCTCAGCTGGAGGTTTGACTGGGGAAAGCTCTGCTTTCAGGCTCACTCAGACGCTTGGCAAAACTCAGTCCCCTGTGGTTACAGGACTGAGGTCCTCTATTCCTATAGGCTTCCTGCATTCATCTGACAGGCGGGCCTTTCCACAGATAGTTCACAATGGCTAGTACTTCTTCAAGGCCCACAGGAGAACCGGAGTAACTCTAGAAAGAAGGAATCTTAAGTAACATAACGTAAACTCCGGAGTGACATCGCATCATCTTTGCCATATCCCATGGGTTAGGAGCAAATCATAGATCCCACTCCCACTTAAGGGGAGGAGATTTCACAAGGACATGAATAACAGAGGGCAGGGGTCATTGGAGGTACCCTAGAGTCTGTCTGCCATACCATTGCAACGCTGTAACCTGTATTAAGAATTTGAGATTTTATCCTAAGGCCAATCATGGGAACTCATTCAAAGAAGGTATTGCATGGAGGAACAGCATAAGCAGGTCTACATTTAAAGGCTCACTCTGGCTCCCACACAGAGGATTAACAGAAAGTGCAGGGGGTCTACTGAAGGTCACGGAGTTAGTGGCTGAGCCAGGGCTCCAGCCATTTGAAAATTACCATGCTCCAGAAATATTACAAGGTCCCCTTCTATTCTATGATGCCATATTTCTCTGCATATACAAGACGATTAAGTGTCATATTTAATAGCATTACGTCAATACAAAGAATAGAGAAGTAACAGAGAGACTATTTTAGTTAGCAAATATTTGGACTTAGTCTTACATAAAATCTAAAACAAATTTTGAGTTTAGTTTTTCCCCTTTTACAACGTTTATATGTGTGGAATAGTTCTTTAGGAAAAAAAGTTATTCCTCTTGCATGTCGTCTGGGGTGGCACTGATCCCGTAGAGTGAAAGAACTCTGAGCTTATTCACCAGTCCACCCGGCCGCTGGCCTGCCTGGGGCTTTCATATCATTGCAACACTGCGGATGCGGACCCCACGCAGGACCTAAGCAGGCCACCCCACGTGCTGCAGGTAGGGAACGTGATGAAGTACAACCTTTCTGGAGAGAAACAGTGAAATATGTATCTAGACCCACACAGTGGGGTGCTGGCTCACAAGAACCAACCATTAAATTTTCAAGAACTTTTTTAAGGTAGGTGTTAAGTCATTGGTAGCTTAAAATCAGCTACGGTGGGAGTATTTACACCCCAGAAATTGACAAACGCTACAAATCAGGGCTTTCCCCCTCCTGCAAGCCAGTGGTTAAACAATTCACAGCAGCGCTTCAAGATGTCCAAGCTCTCAAACCCAAATCTAACAGAGAGTCAGAGAAGCACGCAAACATTTACAGATAAGAAAGGTCTCTGTAGCAAAGAAAGTTGGAAAAAAGCTAAGACCAAAGAGGAGGCAGCAGGTTAAACAAAATGCTATGCAGCCACTACTTGATGGCATGAAAAATTATTCAGGATATAATAAGGGAAAATCAGAATGTAATATTCCACATATAGTATCAGAGAAATTCTGTGGGAAAATAGTAGGAGGATATAAATTATTTCATTATTTATTTTTCATGTTTTATTGACATATAACATTTCATAGGTTTAAGTTGTACAACAAAATGATTCGATATATGGGTATACTGTGAAACAATTACCAACATAAGTTTAGGGAACATCCATTACTTGTGCAGAGAGTAAAAAAAAAAACCTGAATGGTGTTAAATGATATCTTTTAATAGTGAGATAAAAGGTGACTTTTATTTTGTTCTTTATATTGTTGTATATTTTCTAAATGTTCTATGATAAACATATATTGCATTTGTATTCATGTAAAGAAAAATATTATCAAGAAAAAGTAAGTAAGGTCAGAAGAACTTGAAAATATAGGTTTAAATTCAACTATTACTTCCTGCCCACCAGGCACTGGATGTGCCAAATCGACACCTGCCAATCAGGGGTAGACTGCATACGTCCTGCATAGTAAGATAGTGACTCTGGACTGTGGTAGTTCTGTGCATTTTTAGCTCTTTGAGCTCTTCAAGATGTGGCCACTTTGCAGAACTGCATACAATTACACTTCTAACCTCACACCCATAAAAGCAGTGAATTAAGCATGTAATTTACCACTTGCAAGTTCAGTCTCCATTTAACATCTCTTCCCAGGCCTCTCTGTTAGGGAAGAGCCTCAGGTTTCCATGCAGAGGGACTTCACTGCCTTGAGCTCTCTCCTCGACTGGCTGTGATTACCCTACGGGAGAGGAGGAGGGGCCTGTCTTGGTGAGGACCTGTCCAAGGCATGCATTCTAATCCACTCTCTGCCCTGGTGATTGCCTCCCACTCCCTCACCATGGGGAACGCCTGCAGCTGGTCAGCTCTGCCAGGGTCCAGAGGTCAGTGCTGATTTCACTGGTGAATAGGCAAACCCACTTGGCCAAAGATCTACCCCACATTCTCCATACAACTTTATTAGTAATCAAGGTGATCTGATTTCCCACTCTCCGGCACCTATCTGTGTGTCAATTCCTCCCTCAACTGGAAGAAGAAAAAGGTGGTGATTTTTAGCCTCCTTTAAACCCCAACACTATCTGTCCATCAGTCTTTCTAGAGTGGACACTGCTAAAGGCAAGGGTCATGCCTTTTTTTTTTTCCATTTTTGTATCCACAAAAGTTAGTGTGGACAGTTATACACAGAGAAGTGCTCCGTAGAAGACTGGGGTACGGGGCGCCAGGGCCACTGGTCAAAGAAGAAGATACAGAAAGGAGTATCTTTACCTCTCACTCCTATTTCCCACTGAATTCAGTGAGAGCAAGCCCCTTCTCTCAGGCACATTTTGGCCCACTATCTCCTTTCCTGGTTTCATGGATGGCACAGCATTTGCGGCTTAAATAATTTATAGTGATCAATGGGAACTAACACAAGGTGAAATTGGGTCTCATCTGAGGAAAATCCTTAGTAATGACAGACCAGGGAGAGGTATGGCCATCAGCTCCTAATTACATTCTGTCTCCTCTTGGCTGTCTCCAGCTTTCTCTTCTCTCCCTCCTTTAACATGTATTTTAAATAAAGTGAACATTTTAAATAGGGGCGACCTCTTAGTACCCGATGCAACTTCCTGTTGCCTTAGCTGGAGCCCCCTGACTAACTCACTCCTGAAAGTCATAACACCATTTCTTCCTTCTCATCAATTGATACCAATTAGACACCTTCTAGGTAGAGAAATAATTTGCTTAACTGCATAAGAAAATGGCCACTTCAAGCCCTTTAAGAATTTTGGTTCTCAATTACCTAGCCTTACTTCTCCTGTGAAGTGATAATTAGAGTCTAGATGATAACTGGATTACCAAGGACATCTCTCCCGACAGTCGTTTAACACCTAATCAAGTGTTAAGGTCGTAAATTATGCATTTCTCAACAGCATTCAGACCCATTTGAAAACAATTTGAAACAGTTCAAGAGTTCCTAGATGGTCTTCAGTTTTACAGGGCTGTGAAGGGTTCTGCTTAAAGGAATTACCCGCTTAGAAGAATTACCCGGTTAAAGGAATTACCCACTTAAAGGGCTCAAAGTGTAAGGCTCTCTCGGTTCTTTAATCAGCTACAGATCATTATTTTTTTAACTCACAATTAAATATCCTCCCACCACATAGGAGAAAACGGCGTGTTTCCTGCAGTGTCAATGCGCCTCCCCAGGGAGCTCAGACACAAAGATTCCAGAGAGAATTTGCAAGGAAAAAAACACACAGAGAGGGAAAAGCCTTACGACTTTGTTTTTCTTATGACTTGTGCAAAACCAGATCCGAAAACTAGAAGACTGAAAACTATAGACTATGTTTCCCATTCGTGATTCACAGGAAGGAACCATGTTCAAAGTGGGTGGGGGTGGGGGAAGTACAGGGAAAGACTGGATGAGAGGGTGCCAGGACCTGCTCTCCCTGCCTCGCTAGAAAACACGGCTTCCCTTACGCAGGGCTCTTCTGATGACACTGTGTTGGAAGAGGTCCACCTCCGCTCTCCCTGCCATCACCCCCACGCCTGCATCCATGTCTCGAAAAGCAGCCATCAATTACCACAGTCTTATTTTTACAGGGAAATGTCCCCCATCAGTTGGTCTCTCAGTCCCTCTGCCTTCCCTCCATCGGCAGGAATGGGGGTGTCTTCAGAGGCACTGGGTGTCATACACATTGATGACAGCACATCTATTAGTCCCCTGTAACAACAGCAGCCATGCTTCCGCCGGAGCCTGAGAATCTGTTGCCCAGCTCAGTGTCCTTCTCTCGGAAGGAGGAATGGTGTGATTGGAAGCACAGATTATTACACCGTGTAATCGTAATACTAACATAGGGATCTATCTTCAGTTCAGCCCAATACCATTAGAATAATTTTACTGCTTAATTTGATCTGAAGAGCCTAACAAAAAGAAAAACAATCGGTCTTTGTGGAGCAGCAGGCAAAGTATGATACATAAGGTTTTCTTACCTCTGTCCCCGTTTCCCTACTTCCATCTAAGTAAAGCCCCACATGTTTAAAAAATGAGAACCAGAAATCTAAAGGGAAGACAGCCCTTTCTCAGTCCTTCTGCTTCGTTTCAGGACTTCATTCACTGGAGCAACCAGAGTTGTTTGTGTGACAAACACATTGAGTCTCTATAAACAAGAAACAAAACTGTTTATTTCAGTATACATATTAGAAGACAAAATAAGAGAACAGAACTGGTGTAAGATACATGAAAGATAATAGATAATTTTACCTGGGCAAACAAACAACGTAAAAAGCCTCTTGCCGGATCTCTTTAGAATGTGTGATGGCTGCCCATGACCAGCTCAATCAAATCCAAGCACCATTCAGAGGCCCTCACGATGGGCTCTTCCCCACCTTTCTACCCTTATACTCTTTGTCCCTCAGACAGGCGCAGTGCTCCATCATCACTCCCATCTGCAAAGCGTGCGTGCTCATTCTTGTCATTGTTCTCACTCCCTGTACCTCTGATCTCCTCTTCCCCCTCTTTGCAAAATCCTATGCACCTGTCAAGAACTAACTCAAATGCCATGTCCTCTACAGCCCTCTCCTCTGCCAGCTGATGTAAAATAAATGGCCCAGCCTGTGGAGTCACCTGTCACTTCTCAATTTCTCTAGTCTACTTTTATCACCATTTTTATGTCTGTTTCCCTTGGGTGATTGTAAATTACCCAAAAGTCATGATTATGCCTTATAATTTATGTATACCCAGTACCTCCAGTATGTTGCTTGGAAATAAATGTACATTTTCTAGGAGAAATCAAGTTTTCTGACTTTTACTTTACATGAGATTTTGAAATCTGTTTTGAAAAAGTTTCTAGATGCCTTTTTAGCTTGTTGAAATCCAAAGTTTGAAGATTAGACCTCATGGAAAGACACTACATTAAACTTCAGAGAAATTCACACTTGGTCTTAAAATTTTCTTCTTCCTTTAACCCTTCACATGGAGTTCTTTGTGTTTAGATAGGGGCATCTTTTGCTCTTAGTAAATCTCCAGTGCATGTCACATAAACAAAATGTTTCCCTCTCACTGGGATGTTGACAGAAATAAATCACTTGCAAAGCAGATTCAGGTGATAATCTCCTGAATTTTGAGAGGGTTTGTTTTATTAGGATGCTAAAAAGTACATGATAAATCATGATAATCGTGATCATTAAAGTAGAGTAGTTAACACACAAATCATTTGACTCAAAAAGCCATATTCTAGCTGATGTGCAAATTAGGGTTACACAGAGCTGGGTCAACAAATATATCACTTGGGTGGATAGTATTTCTCAGACAAGTCCCCACTCTTGTACTTTCTCAAGTCAGGGAGAACGGTCAAGATAAAGGCTCATTCTCAGGAGTTGAAGATCCCCTACCTGCATGGGAGATCTAAATGCAGTGTGGAAACCTCCCCTCAGCCTTGTTCCTCTGAGGTGGGCATTTGCACTCAGGATTTTTGTGAAGCTCTAAATCCCATCTTAGAACAGTTCTCCAGCCTCATCCTTTGCTCATCACATGGCCAGTGCTCCAGTATCTAGATGTCCTTGTGGACATGCAAACCAAGTGACAGACTCCCTTCTCCCCAAGCACCCATGCGGTAGGCTCAATCCCCCAGGTTCACCAGTATTGAGGCGTCTCCAAAGTCCCTTCCTTTGCTACACCTAAAAAGTTACTATGTTGGATAATAATATGAAAATATCATTAAACATGATTAACAAAGTTAAGAGAAGGTTCATGAAGACAGAGACAGAAACACAGATTGATGCTGAAGTGGTCCATGAAGGACAGGAAAAGAAAAGCAGGTGCTGAGAGCAAAGCAAAATGTAATCTCCACCAGTTAGCACTCAAGGATCCTCACCGTGCATCGCAGTCAAATTTCCCCAAAACGGAAACCCAAACAGCCACCTCTGTGCCCTGTGATCCTGTCCCAAAACTTCATGCTCCTCTGCTCTCCTGCCCAGAACCCCCTGGTGACCTTGAGGGGTAGGGGGTTGTGGCAGGAAGGACACTTGTCTTTAAAAAAGGAAAAAGAAGAGAAAACAAACAATGGAACACTCCACTGTGTCTGCCCCATGGATGATGTGCAATGATTTGGTGTGGTAGATGGATACCATTAAATGAGATTAAATCTCATAGTGAGAGAGTAATTCCCAAAAGGCTCAATTATCTTTAAAGTCTGTGAAGAGTCAAAGCTAAGTGTTGGGTTGGTACTACCAGGTCTTTAACACCTCTTGACATTTGCAAGTTTCCCTTTTTAACAAAGAAAGAGCAGACCTCAGGCTCAGAGCCTTGGCCAGGCCACTATATGCAACTAGACTTTGAATTCCATTGGTCTGTGTCTGACATTTAATTTTACACTTATTTCCTATTTGTGGCAAGGAGCACCAACTTTCTATTCATTATAGTCCTATGACTTTCTTTTTAGAATAAATTATTTAACATGAAAAAAGAGCCAGTTTAATGTAAACTATAAAGTAAATAGTAGTGCAGGCTTAACATTAGGGTACCAATCAGAAAGGAGGACTGAAGCTTGGGACACATCATTATAATCATTCAGAATATGAGATAATGAGACAAGAGGCCTAGGAGTAAAACTCCCGTTTCTGCTCCTTTTCCAGTCCTGTGATCTGGAGTGAATGACATAACCTCCCTGAAACTCAGTTTTCTTATCTATGAAATGGAATAAAGATAATACTGCCACACAGACTTGGTTGGCCCACAGGAGCCAGCACAGGGGATGAGGCTGGGTGTATCGAGGGAGGGAGGGAGAGAGGGAGGGAGGGAGAGAGGGAGGGAGGGAGAGAGGGAGGGAAATGGAGGGAAAGAATGAATAGTAAGACAATCCTCGCTCCCACTTCTCTCCAGGAGCCCTGCCTTCTCTCCCTCACAAGCCTCTCCTTCTACCAAGCTCCTTTCTGTTGCTCTCACCTGACCACACTCATGGCCACACCTAAGCATCCCCATCCAGCCCACACTCCGTGCTGTGCCTGCACACACGTACCCCTGGACTACACCCTCTCCTTCCCACCAGTTTGCTTTATAGCCTTGGAGACAGAGGTTGGGTTTGGCGTGGGGGTGCACAGTGGGTCCTTTCTGTCTCAGTCAAGTCCATGTGTATAATGAGGCTAAACTTCTTAAGATTTTAAAATAATTGAAGGGTTATCTTCCAAGAGAGACCCCAACCAGGTAGGCCATAGGCCAACAGTATTTAGAAATGTTCAAATTAGTAAACAATATTTCAAATTCAAGAGATCTTCCACAAAAATTTAGATCTCCAGCTTCTTTCCAGCTTTGGTTGGGTCTGAGCAGAGCTGCCCCCTTTGGTAGGGGTGAGTGTTCTCCTTGAGGTCGCCCCAGTTGCCACCCCTTCCTTATCATCCTCCAGTACTGAAGCCAAGCATGGACTGCCATTTGCTGTTTTTATCTCACTTTACTTGAACTCTGTTTGCCTTCCACTTGACCATTTTCACTCACTACCGTTATGCGCCAGGCCCCAGAGACCTGTGAGTGGTGTGTGCAATCTGCAGACCACACACGCAGAGAGAACGACCTCCATCAGTGCTCACCTCTTTACGTTAAAACATTACCACGCACTCTCTCTTTTGCTGCTGCCAATTCATGTCCAAAGAGAAACAGGGAGGAAAAGTTCTCCTTGAACTAACCCTAATTCCCCACACATGGCTTTCTGCCTATCCCTCTTCCTGGCTACAGGCATTCGCATTTGCTATCATTATTGCCACCTGCTTTCATTATCTCTCAGGCTCTTTGCCTCCCCACACAGAATTTGCCCACAAGGTAAACCTGTTGCCCTCCCAAGAGATAATAACACTTATCAGGACCTTTTGTTGAGTTCCTGGACCTTTTGGGATTGAACCACACTTTGTGCACATAAAGCCTTCCATTATCACTACTATTGTTGTCATTATTATTATTTGGGATTAGGCAGCCCTCTTAGAAGTCTTGCCAACCACAGGCAGGTGTCACCTCAGAGCCTCACCTGGCCCGGCTTGGTGACTCAAGCCGGACGCACCTGGCTGTAGGACTTGGGTTCAGCCTGCTGAGTCCTGGGCTTTTGCCAGAGCAGAGACCTTCCCTGAAACATCCACTCCTCCCTTATGCAGGGGACAGGGGCTGGGTTCCAGGGAGGGCCGAGGCTGAGCAGGAGTTTTCCCCAGGGAACACAGTCTCCTGGCCATGCTACTAGACAGCCATTGCCACAGCAAGTCTCAGCCCAGGCAGAGCCGCAAGGGACCAGATCTCTCTCTGGAAAGAAAGGGATGTACGGTAGAGTTTGGCATCAGAAGCTGGGATCCCATCTGAACTGTCCTTGTATAGTTGTGTGAGCCTGAGACAACTTATTGACCTTTGCAATCTCTGGTTCTCATCTGTAAAAAGTGGATAATAATTCCCAACTTTATGATAATACTACGAGATTTATATGTAAATGGATTTGAAAGTACATGTATAAAAATACGTATTTATTTATAAGTGTCAGGTGTACAGTAAGCCCTCCATTAACAGACAAAGACAGGGCTCCTTCCCTGTTCAGGTTGACAGAACCACCCAGAAGTTAACAGCTTTGACAGCAGACCCAGGGTAAACAGACACGATGCCCCCAGGACCAGGAGCAATGGTGAATATAAACATCTCACCAAGAGAACAACTGCCGCTCAAATGGGCATGCCCATCCCCACCTGAATTCCTGTCTTATATTCTCCACCTCTCACGGACCCCCAACCCAATGTCATGGGCCCTTTCCTCTTTTTGATACTCAGCCTGTCTCTCTGCTGCGTCCATGAGACAAGTGTGCCCCCAGCAAAGTGGCTGGGGTTTGGAACATCAACAGTGCTTTCCAATCCCTTTATTTAGGGACTAACCCCCACCCTCCATATCTCCTAGCCCCCCTCCCAATAGAAGCTAAACTCAAACCAACTTAAAACAAGAAAAACCAGAAGTCTGGAATAGAAAGCTGCCAGGACCTCTCTCCATTTCTCTGGTTTCTCCTTCACTCTCTACATCTGCCACACTCTGTCCCACTAAAAGATAACAGAAAACATGGCTACTGCAGCTGCATGGGGTGTAGTCATTAGGGAGACAGTGATTAGACAGAGACTGGCTTATGTCCTATCTAATACCAAATTTTTAAATCCCCAGGAAGAGCTTTGAGGGGCCAACTTTAGTCAAGAGCCTACTCCTGGACCATCAGCTTTGGTTTGTGAGGGCAGAATACTGAGGTTATTTACAACTGTTTGGTCAGGGAGCCACCTCAGACCAGACCATCGTTGGTCAGAATGATGAGCTCCCGTTGAAACGTGGACAGTCCTGTTGTTGGCCTGGGGGTGGGGGGGAAGGGAAGACAACTGCCAGGACAAAGGAGACCCCTATTACAGAATGATAGAATGCAATTACATGATCTGTTTATGAACCTTTCTGGGTTGCCACACTCTGAGCTTCTCAAGGACATGAGCAAGGCTAGGACATCTGTGTATGTTGGCCATGGTAAACACACGGGAAATGTTTGTAGAGCTCAACTGAAATGTATCTGAGCACTTCGGAAAAGTTATATGTCTATCCTAGGTCCTGTGCATCCAGAGAATAACCAAAATCAGCTGCAGAGATGAAGATTCTGCTCTGCCACAAGAAGAATTTTCTAACAAATATAATTGCCTAAAAATGTAAGTAGGATCCTCAGGAAGTTGAGCGTCCCTTACTATTAAGCCCTAGCAATGATCATGTGTCAGGGACATTGAGAAGGATATTTATGTTCTGACCTAGATGCCTTCCCAAATGTTTAACCTTACAATTCTGTAAATACAGCCACAAAAGATAAACTCACCATGCTTAGACGAGGCATCCCAGGACACCAGGGAAGAAGAAATACCCACAGCCATCTGACCACATCTGAACACACGCCTAGATGCCCTGGTCTTTCTTCTCCCAGTGACGCTGGGCACTGACGGTGAGTCAAAGCACGCTCCCACCCCCACACCAATGCCTGCCCGTTTCCAACCAAAACCTGCCCACTTTGGAATTTTCTTATTCTTATTTCATCCCAAGATATAAGACATCATTTAACCACATCTTGTGTACAATAAATAAACTGGAACTGTAAGCTATTTGGGCATTCTTCTTTCACCATAAAGTTCTTTTTGTTTGTTTTTACTTTAGTGAGAACATTTAAGCTCTACTCTACTGGCAAAACTTTGATAATAGCCATCCTAACAAGTGTGAAGTGTTATGTCAGTATGGTTTTGATTTGTGTTTCCCCGATGATTAGTGGTATTGACTGGCCCTTTAAAACATTTTTTTAAAATCCTCACCAGAGGATTTTTTCATTGCTTTTAGAGATAGAAGAAGGGAGAGAGATACAATGATGCAAGAGAAGCATCGATCAGTTGCCTCTCATACATGCCCGGACCAGGGATGGAATCCACAACCTCGGTATGTGCTCTGACCAGAAATCGAATCCACAACCCTTTGTTCGTGGAATGATGCTCCGACCCACTGAGCCAGACCTGCCAGGGCTCAGCTGGCCATTTTTATGTCTTCTTTGGAAAAATATCTATTCAGTCCTTTGCCCCTTTTTAAATTGGGCTATTTAGAGTTTTTTGTTTGTTTTGCTATTGAGTAATATAAGTTGGCAAATTATTTCTAATCTGTTTTTCATCTGAGGTCTCCCTGATAAATTGGCATCTTTAATTTTTATAATCCTTTTCACTGTTTTATTTTCCTCACCCAAGGTTCTGCACACTTGAGAGATTTCCTTAATAAGAACTTTCCTTAATCACCAGCCACTGGAGAGGGAAATGTGATGAGTGGACTCAGTAACACCCCCGTGATGGGAGGCCACCTGGGAAATCCTAGGCACGTACAGGTAGGAAGGGCACCTGAGATGTCTTTCACCAGACATGGGCCATCAGTCCTCAGAGAAGAGCTGGGGTGGCATGCCAGAATCATACCCCACCAACTTATAAAAACCAATTGTTGAATTTCAAAAAATTTTGTGAGCCCATGGTTAAACTTTTGGTACCTTGAAATCAATCTTGGTGAGGTATTTACACCTCAAAAAACTGACAAACGCCATAAAGCAGGCTTCCCAGACCCCCACTCTACCCTCTCCCCTAGTTTATCAGCACAACACTGGTTAGCTGCAACTAATCAACCCTAGCCACTGACTCTTTGCCAAATGACAGGACTAACTAACTCTGGCACCAATACTTAGCTAAACCACTGAACTCTTCTCACTAGGGAGCCAAGAGCTGTCTTCTGCTGACAAAATTAACATTAACACTTATATAGGGTTTCTCCCATAGTTTCTATTGATGTATTTTACTGGACATATGTAAGTAATGCTGTGCCCCAGCTGTCTTAAACAGCTGTCTTAAACTGTCTCTTATATTCTTCCTAGGACTTTTATACCATCTCCCTCAATGGTGCTAAATGAGAAAGAGGACATGAGAAAAAGAGCCACCTATTTTAAGACCATAATTTTTATGCTGAAAGCTTTCGTACTGTTAGTGGAAATGCATATTAGTTCCACCATTATGGTAAACATTATGGAGGTTCCATCAAAAAAATTAAAAATAGAACTACCATATGATCCAGCAATCCAACTTATAGGTATATAGCACACAAAAAGAACAAACACCAGAATATAAAATATATATCTGCACTCCAATGTTTATTATTCATAAAGCTAGGATGTAGAAACAACCTAAGTGTCCATCAGTGGACAAATAGATAGATGTGTCTCTCACACACACACACACACACACACACACACGTGTGTGTGGATATAATTCATCCATAAGAAGGAAATCCTGCCTTTTGTGACAACATGGATGAACCTTAAAGGCATTAAGCTAAGTGAAGTAAGTCCAAGAAAAACAAGTACTGTATGATCTCACTTACATGTGGGAGCTGAATTCATAGAAACAGGGAGTGGAATGACGGTTCCTGGGGCCTGGGAGGAGGGGAAGTGGAGAGCTGTCAGTCAAAGGGTACAAACAGCCAGTTAGAAGATGAGCAGGTTCTGGAGATCTAACGCACAGCATTGCAGTTATAGTTACCAATATGACACTATGTACTTGAAAGTTGCTAAGAGAGTAGATCTTAAATGTTCTCATCACAAGTAAAAAAAGGGAATTAATGTGATGTGTTGGGCATGTTAGCTAACATGCTGGGGTTACAGTGGTAATCATACTGCAGCATGTGTGAATCGAACCAACATATTGTACACCTTAAACTTCCACAATGTTATATGTCGGTTACATCTCAATATAGCTGGGAAAAATTAAAGTAGTTTTTCTTTTCACATAAAGTATTCTCACGAGTATCTAAGGTCTCTGAGATTTGTTGAAAACAACTTCTAAAGGAGCAGAGGGCTAGTGGAGGGTATATGAGGGGCTGTATGAAGTGGGACACGTCATTCAACTCACCTGGGCCTCAGTTCATCAATTAACCTGGAACTATTAATGTTGGCGTTTCAGGGTTGTTTAAAAAGGAAAATAAATATATGAAAAGTGGTGTATAGCATTCAACCCATATTTGGATTCTATTATGGCTTTTTAAAGTACAACTTTTGGGGTGCTTTTTCTGTGCCACACAGATGAATACTTAGTGTGTTTCTCCATATTTCAGTAGGAACCACAAAAAC
This sequence comes from Trachops cirrhosus, assembly GCA_028533065.1. NCBI lineage: Eukaryota > Metazoa > Chordata > Mammalia > Chiroptera > Phyllostomidae > Trachops > Trachops cirrhosus. The sequence goes on from CM052544.1 coordinate 22,835,404, forward strand.
CAAAGAAAGTTTCCAGAGTAACTATATGATCTGCTTTGGCACAAATTTATGTAGCTTCCCCGTCTCTGATTTTATTAAAAAAAAAAAAAAGTAATTCTGAGCTCACTTCAGAAATTCTGTTCCTGAAACAATCTGTAGTTTGGGGAAAACCAGATTAAATGAATAGGTCAGTAGCCTTGACTTAAAGATCTCTGGAGAATTAATGCTCTGAATCTGTGCTGACAGAAGCCCAAGGTGTCTCTGACTCCTTCAACAGCCTGTGCCATTTAGTCTACATAAGAAGCTATCATTTGTGCAAATTTCCATACCAGGGATTTTGCGTGAAATTCGAAATGACTAAGAGGACCACCATCTTTAAAGCCCTTATGGAAGTTCTTACATGTTGACATCAAACCCTCACAGGTTGTTGTATCTAAACAGAATGCACAGTAGAGACATTCCCCAGGAGCTGGTTGAGACACTACAGAGAGTTGCTTCTGCTTATCAAACTAAAATGCTAAAGACAAATCTCTGAAAAAAATTAGCTCTCCACAGTTCAATCCCATTGGTCCAATGTATGTCCAGTGAAAGCACGTCCATGACACGTTGGCTTAACTTCTCCAGGTGAAAACACTCAAGCAATTTTAACTCTACTTTCTCCTTAATGCTGACAGTCACACCAAGGAAATACTTGAGAAAATGTCATACAAAAATGTAAAACAAAACAAAACACCTCTTTGTGATGCCACTGGGCACAGAGAACTGAGAGGAAGGATTGTGACATTCTGGAAGATGCTTAATGAGTGTTTCCTGGTTATCAGGTGTTGTTTATGCCACCCAGTGGAGCCACCTCCTCCATACAAGGGTGCCCATAGGTGTGCCCTGAGACTTGGTGATAATTGCAGGGTGGCTGATGGCCAGAACCTCAACCTCAAGTCGGAGCCAAAATTATATAGCCAAGCACCTATTAATCAGGATTAACCTCCAAGGATGCCAACTCTGGAATCTTCTTCACAATAAGCATCTTCAGGTACACTTTTAAAAGAAAACAAAACATTCATTTTCTCAAATGGAGTCATCTGGCCAGGCAGCTCCGGAAAAGATGCCTTAGCCCAATCGTGGAACTAAACCCGTGAACACCCTAAAAGGAGTTAGGTGGGTCTAATAAAACTCCTACAGCTCACCTAATGGACCTGTTCCTGAGCCTGCCACCCCTTTGTATGACTTCAATTTGTCTGGGGAAATCTCTGCTTATGACTGGGATTGAAAAAGCCTGTCTCCATAAGCAAATAGAGAATTCAGGTCATTGGACATACATACAGTTGGGCAAAGAGGCACTTTTATTTCAACTACCTGCTTATTTCCAGAGAAGGGATTTTTTTTATTCTCTTAGACCTAGGAGTAAATTTTGTTTTACAAACCTCAAAATGTACTGCATCCAAATCATTTCATCCCTTTCCTACTTGCAGAGGGGCTAAGAGTTAGCCTGAGGCCAGGTTGGGGAACAAGGTAAAACCTCCCTTGAGGCAAAGATTAAGAGAAAAGAGAAGGTAGGAACCCTGAGGTTGCAAATGTCAATAACTAAGTCTGGGGGGTGATGAAAATTCAAGGGATGTGTCCATGCCACTAGCGAGCACCTGCATATATCTTCTTGGAGCATGCTGGGTAGATGGGAGTACAGGCAGCAGGGGTTCTTCAGAGCTTTGGAAACCCTGAATATCTTTGGGATTTTAACTTTAGATTTTCTGTGTCTTGGCAATTAAGCCATAAATAAGAAAATGAATTCTTAGGCAGGTTGGATCTTTTGGAGTTAAAGATCCACACTCCCTTCCCTCAAAGGAAGATGAGGGATCTTAGGGTGGGCAGTTGAGAACCTGCAGGTCAATACTTGGGGGAAACTCTCTGAGCTTCAGGCTTACCATAGATAAAGGAGTTGCTTACTGTTTTTTTTTTTAAATCATGTAAAGGAAGCACAGGTCAATTTGTAAATATTGAATTAGATAGTTCAGGCAAATCTACTCTTTGTTTCAAAGTATTTAAATAACTGCTTATGAGTAAAAAATCTTATAGGTAACCATAAAGGCAAAAATCTTATAGAATATAGCTAAAAACAATACAATGTAAAATATTCCTTCTAATCACAGGGAGATGTGTGTAAATATAAAAATATCTAAGACTCACCCTGGCTGGTGTGGCTCAGTGGATTGAGCGCCAGCCTGCAAACCAAAGGGTCGCTGGTTCAATTCCTAGGTCAGGGCACATGCCTGGGTTGAAGACAAAGTCACCAGTAGGGGAATGTGAGAGGCAACCACACATTAATGCTTCTCTCCCTGTCTTCCTCCCTCTCTCTATCCTTCCCCTCTGTCTAAAAATAAATAAATAAAATATTTAAAATATATATATAATACTCTGTTTGAACAAAGTTACTCTACTAAGATATTTTCTTATCTAACTTATATAAAACACATTTTATGGACACCTGACTTTTAATCTTTCATCCAAAGTATAGATGGATTTTTATTGAGCTCCATGTCTTAAAATTATAACTCTTCATTTTGATCAGACTTTGTAGTATACATAAATTAGCAAACATACACAACATCTCGCTGTTAAAAACAACTTGTTTTAATGAAAACATAACCTGAAAATCAAGCAGTAATTTTTGGAGGGAAAAGACATTGGTTGAAACTGCAGTGTCTTATTGACATAAAAACAGTTGACATAACTCTGCAAGGATGCTGAAATTTAACTTTTGTATGTTTTTATTATACCCAGAGTATCAAAGATAACAGAATTTATTCATAGAATAGCAGTCATTGAATTCCGTTTTCTGGTACAATTTTCTTCCCATATAAACTCGTAAAAAATGTGATGGGTGAACCATTAGGAATGCTTAAAGCAGCCTCTGATGTATGCCCACACAGAAAGAACAGATAGATTGCAAAATGTTTATGCCTTTTACATTTTTTACAGTATTAATAAGGAAACACTGTGATTACCAATAAGAAAAGACTCCAGAGTGCTGCTTGTAAAGTGCACCGTTACAAAGATTTACATCTGTATCTGGGGAGTAATATGGAGCATTGATATTTTAAGGAGCTCGGCTCAAAAATCTCTTCATTCAATGAAAGCCTGAGAGAGTGAAATATCTTTTTCGCTGTGGCAAAAGTGTGTGTATTTTGGGTAGCTGGTGATCTACGTGGTAGGAAGAAACAAAGGTGGCCCCCCAAATATCCACCAAATCCTTGAAAATGGGTTGCATAGGAACTATGCAACTTCTCAGCAAAACTGTCCATCACAATTGCAGTGAAATGGGTGCGAGCCTATCTGTCCAGTGCGAGACCTGCTGAGGCCCCATTCCCCGTCAAGAATGCAGTGTGGCAGCCCCACCCACAGGCCCAGCCCCCCAGGGCAAATCCGTCTCACCTTGAGATTACATGTTTTCAGACATCTAGAGACACTAATAGATCTTTCAGAAGAACAGCCCTATATTATTCTCAGTTACTGCTACTATCCCCGAATGGTTAGTATTCTGAGACTACATGCCCAGAGAGGATCATATTTTCTAGTTTACAGCTGTAGCCTCTACTCATTTTCCAACTTTTCCAAGCGATACCTATGCAGAGCTTCACAACCAGTTCCACCACCTCCCAATCTCCAGTATGAAAGCTTAACATAGCAGTGTTAACCTACCTTCAGCCACAACATGTCTAAAATAATCTATGCCAGTCATGATGCGTTCTTTTGCAAGTATCAATGGTTACAATCAATACAAAGCCTGGAAGTAAGGAGCCCATGGCTGGTGCAGCAAATCAAGGAAAACATTGTGACTCGGGCTTCCTCCATCTTATGGCTCCCCCATTCTTCCCAGGCAGCTTTCTTCCTGCTGCACCTTCAAGCCTGATGCATGATTAAGCAGGGAGAAAGGAACAGGGGAATGGCAAAGAGCAAGGTGCCTTCTCTACTCTGCATGTTGCCTTTAACATGGGAGAGGAGGCTCCCATGACCACTCACAGCTGCAAGGAAGTCTGGGAAATCAGGCTTTATCTGTGTGTTTTAACTGGGCACAAAAACATGCTAAAGGAGATCAGGATTCTGCAAGGATAGATGTTAGGTACGGAACGAGTAGAGTCAGCCACAAATTTTCTTTTTTTTAACCTCCTAAAGGAGTTTTGTTTTTTTGTTTTTGTTGTTTTAAATAATGTCTATAGTTGTATGGTCCAATACAGTAGCCATTAGGCATTTGTAGTTATCTCAGTTATTTAAAATTAAATTAAATTAAAAATTCAGCTCCTCAGTCACATGTGAGTGCTCAATAACTACCCGTGGCTAGTAGTTACCATCATGGACAGCGCTAATCCGGAGCCCTTTTTTCCAGAGAATAAATGTCTATGCCTTCTATATCCCATGTTTTGGTTTCAGGCAATTTTCTTCACCTTTGTCTTTGGAAAAAAATAACATTCGCCACCTTTGTGCAAAAGTAGTGATCACTGCATCACTACTAAATCACTCCTCGTCTTAGTTTAGGTTCCTCCAAAAGCTGAGGCAAAGAAAGGGCTTGGCGGTAGGTAGTCTATATGGGAGGTGCCCCACCATCACTAAAACAAAACAAAACATGAGTAAAGGAATGAGAAAGTGAGACTGGGAAAAGAAAAACTCTATAAAGGAGGGTTATTAAGGTTTCAGACAGTGGGACCTCAACACCACCGGAACCTCTGAGAAACACACTGAACACTGCCCAGAATCATCTGTTCAAAATGCAAAAGGCCAGGGCACCAGCTCCCACACTCCACTGGTTGAGGGTTGGCACTGGGGTGTTAACTCCCGTCCCCTTCCAGGTTGTCTCTATACTGACTGAATAGACTCCCACAGCTTTGCAGAAATCTGTCAGGCATAAAAGTGTGTGGATGCTGGGCTGAAGAATAAGTATTGGGTGGGAGGCAGGGGGCACGCTGCCAGAGTGCACAGCACTATCTATCAAAGCTATGGCTGATATCAGGGATGAGTCTAGGTGATGGGACATGGCACACCAAGATCTTCTGCTATACCCATTCACCCTCACAGCTGGCGACTACATTTTAAGCTTACCTCTGCTTGTAAAGGGTCTTGGCCCTACTCAACCACGAGGAGATTGAGAAGCTCATGAGTTTACCAACTGACATGTAACCATTGTTAGCCACAATTACTCTTCATACCTTTCTCTGTCTCCACCATAACAAAGATTAAGAGCTTAAATCATTAGACAGTAAAACAAAAAGAAAAAGAAAGAGAAGAAGCCACTGAATTAGTGTCAGTTGGAAAATATATTTAGTATCAGTGTATGTGGGAAGTTTGGGGTGGTGTTCCTGTAGGAACAGCAAATGCCTGTCAGATCCAAACATTCACCCTAATGCTGCTTCAGAGCAGATGGCCAACACTGGGATGCGAGGTGAAGGATTCCAGGCATGACTTCTCCTTCCATCACTCATCTTGCTCACCCATCCACCTTAGCCTGGAAGTCAACCATGAAAGAGCTTATGCTAGAGCACACTGGAGTCTAGTGTGAAGGCTTTGCATTCCCAGAGTTCTCCACTAAGGCCAAGTGCTCCTGGAAAAGAAGGCCTGTCACCATGGAGTAGAACTGGCTTGAGATATGGCGACATGACAGTTGGGAGAGGGCACTGAGAGCGGAGTTTAAGGCATGGAAGAGAGCATAATACGGCACTGCCTGAGAGAGCTCCCTGCCCTGCCCCCTCACCTTCCTCAACCTTGCCCAGAGACGGGAGCACTGATAGAGGGCACCAAAGGCAAATTTCATTATTTTGTTTTGAGCCAAGAATAACTGCAGGTA